>CM039722.1:18284778-18884778 GCA_022539455.1 Dendrobium nobile | reverse complement strand
AATTAATTATCGTCCAGGATGATCTGGTCTCAGTAAAAATTTCGTCCAAACGAACCAATTTTCGTCCAGACGATTAACCGACTTAGAACGGTTTTCAGCAGTTTCTAGAACCGACCAAGTAATAACCGTTCGTACCGGACAAACTTAGTTCGTACGGGATGATCAGCTTGTACGAAAATATTTTGTACACATATACAAATAGGGTCGTTTCAAAGCGTTTAAGTAAAATTGTCCAGGATGATCCACGATCGTACGGGATGATCCACTGCGTACAGAATTAAATACTTGCAGTTTTTGGACGGTTTTTCTTGTCTTTTGAATAAATAGTCCAAATTAGACTGCCACCCTATCTTTTTGTCATTTGATCTTCGTGCCTCTTGAGAGAATAGCTAAGGAGAGAGTGTGATAGTGCATTCAAAGGAGGATTCCTACCATTGGAGCGTGAAGGCTTCACTTGAAGTTCAAAGGTAAGAATCTCTACTTGTGAATTGGGATTACTTCACTCTTTTTCTTCTTCCTTCTAGATTTCTTGTGAGAAGATCTGTCAAGGAGATCCAGTTCGCTGCCGACACTTGGAGAGTGTGAACAGCCGAAGGGTTCTCTGCCCACACTAAGAGAGTGTGAAAGGACGGAAGGGTTCTCTGCCCACACTAGGAGAGTGTGAAAGGACCGAAGGGTTCTCTGCCCACACTAGGAGAGTGTGAAAGGATTGAAGGTTCTCTGCCAACACTGGGGATTATGTAAAAGGACGACGGTTCTCTGCCGCACCGGGTAGTGGTGAAAAGAGTGTTTGTAAAGGCTTCTCTGCCTTGTTGTGGGTGCAAAAGAAGAGTCACTATTGGTATTAGTGCAATACTCAGAGGGAGCCTCTGGGGAGTGGATGTAGGTCTGGTTTAGACCGAACCACTATAAATCTGGTGTCATTTACTTTACTGTTTTCTCTTTTCCGCATTTTATTTTTGATTTTAAAAACTCTGTGGTTGAAAAACGTTTTCTACAAAAACTTAAAAGAAAATTTTCATTTCGGTTCAACATAAATTGGTTTAAAATTTTAAACTACCAATTCACCCCCCCTCTTGGTAGCCTTGGGACATTAATTTAGGTTTAACAACCTATTTACTAGACTCAACAGTAATGTGACCATGGCTGGAAGAAATGGTAGAAATGCTGCTGTATCAAAGTTGGCCCAGATCTCTCAGCCTGAAACAGGACAGAACCTGAACAAGGAAAAAATTTTAGAACAATAGTTTGATGAGGTGAAGGAAAATATTGTAGAAAATGTTAATAAAAAAGAAATTGGCAAGGAATGTGAATTGGGGATTTCGGTTACTAACAAGTTTGATGCTCTGATGGAAGATGTTGAGGAGGGGGAGGTAACAGAATTTCCTTGTGTGGACCAACAGCAGGATTCTGTTTTTGTTGATTTGCCTGAGAAAATTGAAGTTGCAGCTTCTCGGTGTAATAGCTTGGTGAAGACGAAATTGGCTAAAGAACTGAAGTCATTGGGTCCTTTAGAGCCAGATCATAGGAAGAAGAGGAAGGAGGTTAAAGGAAGTTTGCCTAGTGAGGGTGGATCCCCATTGGTTAATTAATGAATTCTTTGGTTTTTGGAACTGCAAGGGGGCCAGGAAAAAGGAGGCTTCCTTGTATCTCAAGGAAATTATTAGAGATCATGAGGTTTGCTTTGTTGGTTTAATGGAAACCAAATTGTCAAGTTTTAGTAGAAGTAATGTAGATTTTTTTGTTGGGAAGGATTGGGATTACTTCCATTTTCCAGCAGTTGGCACGGCTGGTGGTATTATGGTTTTATGGAATAGGAAGATTGTGTCCTTTGTGGTAGAGTGTGGTAGAGGAGAGCTCCTCTCAGGTGGTGGTCGGTTCTCTATCCACACCTTTTATGGGAATGTGGAAGGTGGCTACAGTTTATGGTAGCAGGTTTCATAATGAAAGGAGTGGTCTATGGAACCTATTGGAGTCTTGTTTGGTGGATTCGGGTCCTACCATGTGGGGGGGGGGGGGGGGGGGGGGGTGACTTCAATTGTTTTTTAAACAAGGAAGAGAAGAAGGGGGCAAGCGGTTTTTATTCTCTAAAGAACCAAGGAAGATGAAGGATTTTTTCACTAATGCTGATTTTCATGTTGCAGGTTTTGTTGGGCCATGTTTTACTTGGTGCAATAATAAGGTGGGCTCTTCCAGAATTTGGGAGAGGCTTGATCATTGTCTACTTAATTCTGCTGCCTTACATTTGGTTCCATTTGTGAAAGTATAGCATCTTGCTCGGGTGGCTTCTGAACACTGTCCAGTTCTTTTTAATATGGATGGGAAGAAGATTCTCAGGAGTAAGGCAATCAGATTTGAAGACACTTGGAGATCCTACCCGGCGGCTTGGAGTATTGTCCAGAGTTCATGGCAAAAGGCAGACTTTGGTGAGGCGGAGGAAGTGCTTCATAGGAAGCTTAAGAGGACTTTGAGAGCCTTGTTTTTCTGGAGCAGAAGTAAGTGCCGTGATTTGGGAAAGCTGAAAGAGCAGCTAAAGAAAGAGATACTGGAATTGCAAACTATGGAGGCTTCGGGTGCTAAATTCTCATGCTATGATCTATTCATACTTCGACAAAAGGTCCATGAGCTGAATATGACCTTGAGGAGGCTTGCTGTATGGTGGAATCAGAGAGCTAAAATGAGATGGTTTGAGGAAGGGGATTCAAACTCAAAATTTTTCCATAACTTTGCATTAGGCCGTAGGAATGCAAATTGGATTGGACAAGTTAAGGATGTTAATAATAAACTAGTGGTGGAGGAGGATCAGATTGAACAATTCCTTTTGCATTTCTTTGAGGAAAAGTGGAAATTCAGGAACTGTGATTTATCTGGTTGGCCGAATCCAGTTGATAACCTAAAGCTGGATGATTTGGGTGCTGCTGTTTTGAATACTGGATTTAGCTTTGAAGAATGCAAAAATGCTATTTTTCAACAGGGAAACAATAAGTCGTCGGGCCTTGATGGGGTGACTGCCTCTTTCTTCAAATACTACTGGAACCTGGTAGGTGTTAGTACCTGGAATGCTATGAATAAGTTTCTTAAATATGGAATGATGCATAAGGAATGGAAAGACACAATTATTGTCTTAATTCCTAAAAATTTTAACCCGGTATTTCCTTCTAACTATAAGCCTATCAGTCTTTGTCAATGCACTTATAAGATAGTAGCTACAATGCTTGTCAATAGGCTGAAGATGTGTTTGGCAAGGTTGATTTTGGAGGAGCAGGTCGCTTTCATTCCGGGTAGATCAATTTCTGAGCATTGCTTGTTGGCACAAGAGATTTTTAATAAATTCAAAGTATCTAAGAATTAGCAAGGCTTGATGGCTGTTAAACTGGATATGGAGCAAGCTTACGACAGTATGGGTTGGCCAACGCTGAATCAGATTCTTCACTGGTATGGTTTTCTAGTTTTATTTACCAGGTTGATTATGGAATGTGTGGTGAATGCTAGATTTTCAATTAGCATGAACGGAAAGTACTCTAAGTGGATTGATGCCCATTGTGGTTTTAGGCAAGGCTGTCCGTTATCACCATACTTGTTTATTTTGTGCTCTCAGTTGTTGACTAGTAGTATTGAGCAAAGGGGCCAATCTTTTGGTATCCAGTTGTCTCCTAGAGGTCCAAGGATTTCTCATCTTCTGTACGCAGATGATGTTCTCCTTTTTTCCAAGGTTTCTGCTCCCTTGGCTCGTCTAATGAAGTGCATTGTGAAGTCTTTTTGCAATTGGACGGGACAAAGAGTTAATGTGGATAAGTCTCAAATAATCTTTGGTAAGTTTATAAAGAGAGCTTGTAAGAAGAAGGTGACTAGTAATTTGGGTTTCAAGGTGGTTAAAAAGTTGCATTATTTGGGGGTTAAGATATCCTTAAATAAGTTGAGAATTGCTGATTTTCAAGATCTTCTATGCAGTATTACTGATAGATTAAATGTTTGGGGGAGAAAGTCTCTCTCTTTGGGAGGTAAAATCACACTTATTAGATCGTCATTTCTTTCACTTCCCAATTATGCTATTACTCATTCCTTTGTTCCTAAGAAGGTGATGTTGGAGGTTAAAAAATCCAACAGAAATTTTATTTGGCACAAGCAAAGTGGGAAACAAGGTCTACACTATGTTTCTTGGGTGGATATTTGTTATCCACGGAATGTTGGAGGTTTGGGTGTACAGTCTTTCTATGAAAAAATAGGTTCTCTGCGAGCTAGACTTGCTTGGAATTTTATCCAGAAACCAGATACTCTGTTTCACCGAGCTATGATGGCTAAATATGGAGACAATGTGTTCAGTGACAGTGGAATGAGAAGTTCTTCTAATGTGTGGAAAATTTTAAAGGAGGGTGGTAAATTTTTGAAGCCTATTGTGAGGTGGAAGGTGGGGGAAAGGAGACAGAATTTAAGTTTTGAATGATATTTGGCTTTTGGACCGGTGTCTCAATGAGTGGCCAACTTTCCTAGATTGTGGTGGTTTGGAGAATACGTATGTTCATCAGTTTATTACTGATTCAAGAGAGTGGGATGTAGCTAAATTAGCTACGTGTTTCAATGAAGATCTGGTTTGCATTATTAGAGATGTGCAGGAGGATGCTCAACGGGCTGATCAGCTGGAGACGGTCTTTAAACTTTCTGGTAAGTCTATTTCTGTGTTGGCATATGATGAAGTCCTGAGAAGAAAAGGCATTTGTGATAATGATGGTTTCTTTGCTTGGCTTAAGAGTTTAAAACTCAATTATAATGTTGAAATTTTTTGGTGGAGGTTGTATAAGTTTGCTATTCCCACTAACCACTTCCTTAAGTTTCGAAGGCTAGCTGTTGAAGATCTATGCGCTAGAGGATGTCAGAATGTGAAAAATTATGAGCATATTGTTATTCACTGTAAATTCTTATAGGAAGTGCTGGACTGTATTCGTGCTTGGGGGTTTTGTTTACCGATTTTTCACTCTTTGGAGGGCTGCCTGCTGTAGTTGAGAAGGTGTTCCCGGTAGAATTCTGGGCTTCCTAGAATTTTTTGTGTAGCTGTTTTGTTAAATTGGAAAAACTGAAATCTTGTAAAGTATGGTAAGAATGCTTTACCATGCTCTGTGACTGCTGCAAATGTTCTTTCCCTTGCTGTGTTAAAGTCTTATCCGATTCTAGTTAGTTGGGGTGCTAATCTCCCTAGGGAGTCTTCTTTTTCTTGGTGCCCTCCACCACTAGATTGGATCAAGATTAATGTGGATGCTGCTTTATTGAGCTCTAATAGAGGTGGTATTGGAGGTATTTTCAGAGATCACAGAGGGAGACTTCTTTTAGAATTTGGTAGGAAGAAATTCCATTGGGATGTGGCTCAACTAGAGATGGAGGCTGTTATGGATATTAAAGATTTGTTACAAAGTTGGATGTTTGAAAGTAGTGGCATTATCATTGAAAGTGATAATGTCAATGTAATTACATTCTTACAAGATTCTTTGAAGAAGGTTGATTGGCATTTGGGTACTTGGCCGGCTAAAGAGCTTCACTTCTTAAGTGACTTCAATAAGGTCATTTTTCATCATGTTAATAGAGATTGTAATAAAGTAGCTGATTTTTGTGCTACTTTAGCTTTAGATGGTAGTTTCACTTTTGATAGCTTTTCCTTTGGTAGCATTCCTAATTCCTTGATTGATTTAATCAAGGTTGAGATGTTACCGTTTTAGCTTGTATCTAGGCTTTCCTTTTCTCATTAATTCATTGCTTTTGCATTGTTTCAAAAAGAAAAAAAAGATATAAGTAATTTTGATTATGGGTCTTCTCCTTCTTCTGTTCTTTATCCTTATGTGGGCTCCTTGGATCATCGGGTCCGGATATCTAGATGAAAAGAAATAGCCCCTCAAAAGAAGTGTTATCTTTTTCTTTAGATATTTTAAAATAATCTTAGTTTGGATCTCCAAATGAATATGAACTCTCCCCTAAGGGATATACGTTCCTCCTTGAATTCTAAATTGGATACTTAATCTCAACTCAAATTTCACCTTGAATTACAACTCAATTATAACTCAAATATAATCAAATTACATTTGAATGTAAAATAAAAAATCTAGACTCAACAACTTGCAAGGTTATCCTAATAAATCAACATATAAATAATCTCAAGTAGTTATAATTAAATCATTCTAAGTAGTTTATATTTGAAATTAAAATACTCAAACTAGCCACACTTGGTCATGCTCATTTAATTTTTAGAGGGGGACTTAAGCGTAGCAAAGCATCTGTAAAAAATATTATTAATTATAAAGCTTGATTTTATTTAGCCCCCTTGATTTTTTATGCCTTATATGAGTATGGCCACCTACATAAGATTGAGTTAGCAAATAAATCAACCCTAATCTAAGGGTAATCTAATGCATATCATATCAACACACAGATTATAGAAATTAAGGAAAAAATCACATCAATCAATCAAATCACCTAGCATGTAGTGGAAACTATGGAAAACTCAGCACAAAGTAGAAAAATAAACACCTGCCTAGCCTAAAATTAGAATTGGTTATCTTAGCAAATCATCTAAAGTGTGTAAGGTAGGTTATGTGATTTGGATATATCTTATATAGGATTGATTTGTTAAAGTTATTTTGGTGTTATGGTTTGTTTAAAGGCTCAGGAGAAATTTTAATTAAGGTTTAAAAATTAATGTTTAAAAATTAATTTTAAGGTCTATTTTAAAGTGTTAAATGACTACCACCTTTGTTGCTCCCCAAGGCCGTGAAATTTATTTCACCTTCCTTGGGGCTAAGTTAATAGCCTTGTATGCATGGGTTACCCAATGATAACACGTATAATTAAGTAATTTGATTTGATTAAGATTTAAATTTTAATGAATTTCAATTAAGGTTGATTAGCTACTGATTTTATTATTGAATTAAGGTTTTTTGAATTTTTACATCATATATTGAATTTTAGGAAATTTCTAGATTACTTTAATCATTTAATTAAGGGGAAAATTTTAACTTTTAAATTAAGAATGATTTATAGAAGGTTATTATTTTTATTAAATATTAAAACATAAGATGAGTGATTAAACACTAAGTTTGCTAGATTTAAACTTTTATATATTTAATTATGTTTTTTTGTTTTGAAAAACGCAAATTTGCATTAAGAAAAAAGAAAAGGAAAAACTATTACAAACTAATCAATTAATGCAACTCTCAAATTCCTTCTTCAAAATACAAAACAATGAAGAAGGAATATCAAAGAAAGAAGAAACATCAAAACAAAAATTACTATCCAAAGCTAAAGTTGCACACAGGTCAGCAGCTTTATTACCGTTTCTATTAATATGATGGAAGAGTACCTTATTGAAGTCATTGAGAAATGACAATTTCTCCAAAATCAAGCAATTCATTTTTTATTTCATCATAGAATCTTGAATGAATTTGATGACATTGAAGTTGTCTCCTTCAATTATTGCTCCTTTGTATTCAAACATCCCTTCATATAGAAAATCTTTCAAAGTCACAATGGCCTCCAATTCAAGTTGATTAATATCCCAATGCATCTTTTGTCTACCAAAAGAAAGTAGCAGTTGACCTTTGTGATCCCGAACAATGCCTCCAATGCTTCCTTTATTAGAGTCTAGGAGTGAAGCGTCCACATTTATTTTGATCCAATCTAGTGGTGGAGGGTGCCAAAAAGAGTTAGACTCCAAACAGAGAGGAGCACCCTAGTCAACTAGCATTGGGAACTTGGTAGTGGCAGTGGAAAGGATGTTGGCATCAACAACAGATAATGGTAAGACAGGATTACCATGCTGACTATAGTTTTTGCATTTCCAAGAGTAATATATTTAATTAGGAAGGTTTGAAGTTTTGACTTGATTTTGACTTAAGTTTGATTGGATTTTTGCGTATTTGAATTTGATTTGTTTTTTTAATGTTTAATATTTTGTAAAATATTATATTTTATTTTGAGTTAAATGCCTCTGAGTTTGATCAATTTGGATTTTTTTGGAATTAGTTATGATTTTTTAAATATTGAGAATTTATTTGAATTATTTAATTGATTTAATTAAGGTGCTTTTAATGATTTGAATCCAAATAAACTCTAAACTTCTTGAAATCTCTTCTAAAGATAAAAAATGATCTAAAGAATTATTTTCAAGTGTTTGAGAATTTTTTAGAATTTTTAAATTATTTTTATTAATTAAAATTTTTAAATATTAATCTTTAATTAAAATTAAATTAAGCTTAAATTTGATGTCAATTCAAAGGGCTTTTAATTTTTTTTAGTTAAGGTTTAAATTATGGTCAATTTGAGATTTCATATGTAATTTTTTTTATTTGAATTTAGTTTATTAGAATTTTTAAAAGTTTTAAGGCTTAATTAAGGGTTTAAAATTAATTTAATTAATTAAGGGGCTTAATAATTTTTTAAAGTTGCTTGAAATTTTTTTGTTGGTGATAGATATCATTAAGATCAAATAGTTTAAATTTCATTGCAATCGAAGGTGTATCCTAATTATTAAAATTAATTTAACTTCTTTAAACATGTCCTTAATTATTATACTTAAGGAGTATATTGGTTAAATAGGTTTGAATTAATGTTTGGCTAAACCTCAGACAAGCACATGAATACACATACAATCACAATAAAGTTCCTAAATCTAGGAGAGCCTAAAACTAAGTGAGTGTGTGCACTCTAAACATGCAGGTATGGAATATAAGACTAGTTAAAGACTATATTAATGAAAAATAAAGATATGATTATTCACTAATCATTAACATTAATTCAATTCATATAGGCTCAATCCATGTTTAAAGTTTCAAGGGATATCTCAAACATTTAAAGATTTATATTATATTATATATATATATATATATATATATATATATATATATATATATATTGAAAGTTCGTTAGGGATGTTAAGCCCTATGAACTTAGTCCCAAAGCTAATTAAAAAGAGTGGTGAATTTGTTAAATAAGAAACTTTAAGAAAAGTACAAACCAAAATCACCACAAATAAAAACCAATGCGGAAATTAAATGCGGAAGCAATAATAAGAAAAGAACACACCGGATTTATAGTGGTTCGGTTAAACCTTGAACTACGTCCACTCCTTGGAGGCACCCTCCAAGTATTGGACTAAAACAAGTGTCTCTCCTTTATCCCCCACAGCTCGGCGGAGAAGCCCTTACAAAATCACTTCCACCTTCCTCGGGTGCGGCGGAGTCACCGGGTCCTTTGACACCAAAGGGATCTTCTTCTTTGGTGAACTTACCTCGAGACAAGCCTTGAATCCAATGGTACTAAGGTGTGAGTTCGCCGGAGCAACCGTGTGGAATCCCCTCCACACTCCCTTGAGTTCCCCCCCCCACACAGGATCTTCTCCCTCTCAAACTCCACCCTTTCCTCTCTCCCTTTCAAGCTCTCTCTTCAAGTTTCCCCCACAAGAACAAAGCTACAATGGCTGCCAAAGACACTTACAAAAGTGCCTTGTCATAGCTTAAATAGAAGAGCTAAAAATGAGCTCATTAATGCAAGTTGCCGACATTATCGCCCAGGACGATAGGTATATCGTCCTGGCCGATCAGTACAAATTTAGCTCATCAACCCAGGATGATTTGGGACGATCAAAAGAAATTGGTTACATCATCCTGGCCGATATCACGATCGCCCAGGCCAATTAGTTTAAAATCGATTTTAATCATCCTGATTATTGCCCTGAATTCGAGCTGTCCGATGTAGATTGTCCAATACATCGTCCTGGCCGATCAGGAGATCGTCCCGGACGATGTGATCGTATCAATCAACCATTAATGCTTTCCAAAGATTCAGATCAATTTAGGCATAATTGAGTTAGATCGTCCTGGATGATAATAATATCGTCCTGGCCAATTTCCTAAAACAAAGAATTCCTAAACTGATTATGGCGGTTGATTCTTTCTGAATTGAGATTATCGTCTTGGCCGATACAGGTATCATCCAGGCCGATTCGTTAATGACGGTTGCCTTAATGAGGATGCCCTAATTAGGGTTTCTAATTTTGGACATATCGTCCAGGACGATATAAATATCGTCCAGGACGATATAAATATCGTCCTGGACTGGCTGATATTACCAAAAATAGAAATCTTTTAGGGAAAATAGGAAATCTTTCAAGTAACAAAACAACAGCTCCCATACCAAATACAACAGACTCAAGAGAGAAAAAAGATTACAAACTGACTCAGACCAAGTCTACCCAATCTTGAGCTGATTCCAAAATGTAGTCCAATCGTGTGAACCTGAAATGTTAGTAGAAAGTCGTCATAGAGAAAAAGATTGTTTGCTATCATCAAAATCATAAGCCATAGATCCGCAACAATCTCCCCCTTTTTGATGATGGCAAACAATTCAATTTGAATTAAAAAAAAATAATTTCTCCTAATCTCCCCCTCACTAGAATAACACTTTTTTATAAAAAAAAAATAGGGGAGATGAAAATATTTTTGTTGTTTTTAATTTTTTGAAAACAAGATACAAATACGATAACAGTACAAAAATTCAACAATACGTTCTCCCCCTTTGACATTATCAAAAAGAGAGGAGGCACAAACAAAAAAAAACGAATAAAAAAAAACGTTCCCTAATCTAGTGAAAAACAAATATTCTTAAAATGAGAAAGTTACCTCTTGGTTTTAATCAAAAACTTAGTAGAATTGGATTTGACAACGCATGGCCCATAAAAGGTTAGAAATTCAGAATTTGATAATCCAAACTCAAGTTGTTTAAAAAAAGGCTAAAAAACTTTTTAATTCAATATCTAAATCAAGGAATAAATTAGAGAAAGAAACAATAATTTTTCAAAAACTCCTTCCATAAAATATATCTAATAGAAGATCAATGCATGAAATTTTGAATGGAGAATCAAGATTTTAACCATTATCTCTCTCCTGATCCGATTCTTCAGAAACCAGGTATGCCCATGAGATTTTGTGTTTTTCATTATTTCTCCAATTTAAATTTAGCTTTTCCTTGCCCTTTTCTTTTGTAGGAATAATTCTTAAATTAGGGCACTCATTCTTCATATGTCCAGAATTCCTACATCGAAAATAAGTAATGTCAGAAGAAATATTAACATCTTTACCATTTTTACCTTTCTTCCACTTTTGCTTATGCTTTCGTGAGCTTTGTGATTTGCTTGACAAGTCATTGCATTCGTCGCCAACTAAGCAATCTTTTTCCGTATCTTCAGATTTTAGAACAATCATTTCACCTACATCAAAAAGTTTTTGACCCAAACTTTGCTCGTAGGCAATGAGTGAGCCAATCAAATTATCAATAGAATAATCATTCAAATCTTTTGATTCACAAATAGCAGCTACTTTAGCATCAAACTTATCTAGTAGACAACGAAGAATTTTGTTAACTTTTTCAAAATTTGAAAATTCTTTTCCTAAAGCATGCAATGAGTTTACAATTTGAATGAATCTAGTATACATATCTAAGATCACTTCATAAGGTTTCATGGAAAATAATTCAAAATCATGCATTAACAAATTCAACTTAGATTGCTTGATTTCACTAGTGCCTTCGTATATGGTGTGCAATTTATCCCAAACTTCCTTACCAGTAGTGCACGTGGATACTAACATGAATTCTTCAGAATTTAAAGCACAGAAAATGTAATTAAAGATTTTGCATTCAGTTGAGCATTTAGTTGTTCTTCCCTATTCCATTGATTAAAAGGAATATCAATTTTAATTCCATTAACAATACGTGACGGTGATGAATAACCAGTTAAAATCATATGCCACATGCGAAAATCAATCGATTGAAAGAAAATAGACGTGCGAGTTTTCCAAAACTCAAATGACATATTTTCAAATAAAGGAGGTCTGGTGATTGAATAACCTTCCGCAACATTACGATTAGCCATGGATCAAAAATTCAAAAGCTTTTAAAAACTTATTTTATGAATCCTGCTCTAATACCACTTAAAAGTTTGTTAGGGATGTTAAGCCCTATAAACTTAGTCCCAAAACTAATTAAAAAGAGTGGTGAATTGGTTAAATAAGAAACTTTAAATAAAGTACAAACCAAAATCACCACAAATAAAAACAAATGCAGAAATTAAATACGGAAGCAATAATACGAAAAGAATACACCGGATTTATAGTGGTTCGGTCAAACCTTAACCTACGTCCACTCCTTGGAGGCACCCTCCAAGTATTGCACTAAAACAAGTGTCTCTCCTTTAGCCCCCACAGCTAGGCGGAGAAGCCCTTACAAAATCACTTCCATCTTCCCCGGTGCGGCGGAGTCGCCGGGTCTTTTGACACCAAAGGGATCTCCTTCTTCGGTGAACTTACCTCGAGACAAGCCTTGAATCCGATGGTACTAAGGTGCGAGTTCACCAGAACAACCGTGAGGAATCCCCTCCACACTCCCTCGAGTTCCCCCCCTCACAGGATCTTCTCCCTCTCAAACTCCACCCTTTCCTCTCTCCCTTTCAAGCTCTCTCTTCAAGTTTCCCCCATAAGAATGAAGCTACAATGGCTGCCAAAGACACTTACAAAAGTGCCTTATCATAGCTTAAATAGAAGAGCTAAAAACGAGCTCATTAATGCATGTTACCGATATTATCGTCCAGGACAAAAGGTATATCGTCCTGGCCGATCAGTACAAATTGAGCTCATCAACCCAGGATGATTTGGGACGATCAGAAGAAAATTGGTTACATCGTCCTGGCCAATATCACGATCGTCCAGGCCGATTAGTTTAAAACTGATTTCAATCATCCTGATCATCGCCCTGAATTCGAGCTGTCCGATGTAGATCGTCCAGGACATCATCCTGACCGATCAGGAGATCGTCCCGGACGATGTGATCGTATCAATCAACCATTAATGCTTTCTAAAGATACCACATCAATTTAGGCATAATTGAGTTAGATCATCCTGGATGATAATAATATCGTCCTGGATGATTTCCTAAAATAAAGAATTCCTAAACTTATTATGGCGGTTGATTCTTTCTGAATTGAGATTATCGTCCTGGCCGATACAGGTATCGTCAAGGCCAATACGTTAATGATGGCTGCCTTAATGAGGATGCCCTAATTACGGTTTCTGATTTTGGATATATCGTCTAGGATGATATAAATATCGTCCCGGCCGATATTACCAAAAATAGAAATCTTTTAGGGAAAACAGGGAATCTTCCAAGTAAAAAAACAATAGCTCCCATACCAAATACAACAGACTCAAGAGAGGAAAAAGATTACAAACTAACTCAAACCTAGTCTACCCAATCTTGAGCTGATTCCAAAATGTAATCCAATTGTGTGAACCTGAAATGTTAGTCGAAAGTCGTCATAGAGAAAAAGAATGTTTGTTATCATCAAAATCATAAGCCATAGATCCGCAATATATATATATATATATATATATTTGTGTTTTGGAATTTAAAATTAAAAATATCATCAAAATAATTTAAAAACACTTTCAAAAGATCCTCTAATTATTTAAAATAATTTTAAAAATAAAATTTCTTTATTTTAAAACATTTTAATATAATATTTATTAAATATGAATTAAATATTTAAAAAAAAAAGTAATTCAAATTATCTAAAATAAATTAAATTTTAAACAATAAAATTAATTTTAAATTAATATATTTAAAATTCTAAAAAGTTTGATATATTACATTAATTTTTCTTATTTAAAATGAATTTCTTTTAATTTTTTGAAATTTTTTGTTAATTAAAGTATTTAAAAAAATTTAATATTATTTAAAAAACTTTAATTTAATCTTTTGTAATTTCAAAATTATTTTAAATATTTTTTTAATTCTTTAAATTATTTAATTAGTTATTAACTAAATATTTAAATATTTAATTAATCAAAAATTATTTAATATATAAACTATATCTTAAATTAATTTTCAATTTTTAATTAAAATATTTTAAAATTATTCTATAATTACTAAAATATTAAAAAATATTTTTTTAATTTTTAAAAATACTTAATTTAATATCATGTTAAATGTTAATTAAATATAGAAAATATTTCAATAATTTAAATTAATTAATAGATTTGAAATATTTTAAAATTAAATTTTAATTTAAAATAATTAAACTATTTTAATTACTAAAATAAAGTATTTTAAATTTTTGAATATAATTAAATATTAATTAAATATTAAAATATCTAACTTATTTAAAATGATTAAGAAAAATATTTTAAATTTAAGTAATTTTAAAATAAAATATTTTTAAATTAATATATAAATAAATATTAATTAAATATTTAAAATTAAATGTTTTTAAAACTATTTAAAATATATTAAATATTTTAAAATAGTTTTAATTTCCAATGAGAGGATTTGAAATTCTAAGAATTTTTGTTTATTACACTTAAATTTTGAATTAAAAAAAATTAATAATATTAAAAATATTAACTTTAAAAATAATTTAAGAAAATTTTTTTTATTAGTTTTAAATGACCTCGCTGCGGCACAGCGACTAGAGGAAACTTGGCATCACAAGATTGGACGATTGCGACCGTAGAGGCGATGGGCCAATCATTGGCAATAATTGCATGGAGAACAATCATTCACCAATTCTTCCATGATAGCTAGCCCATGCACAATCCACTTATCCATGCTAGTAACTCTCGCTCACCATTAGATTGCCCGTTGTTTCAACCGGACCATCCTAATTTTATCAAACTGAGATCTTAACATCTACACAAACTACACAGTTAAAAAAGGCCATGGAATTGCTCTATCACAACCGTTGATCGTAAGATCAAAAATCCCGATCTCCCCTACTGAATGACATGCATAAATTGAACCCTAGTAGCATATTTTGGTTCATTCTCTCGATCTAGCCAAACAAATTGAATGAAATTTTAAACATGGAGTCTGAACATGAAGAGCATTCATGGAGGTCAATTTTTTATGGTCTAAAAAATGTTTAATGCAAAGCTAATTAAAGCTAAGTGTCCTATGAAAGTTTGTTAGGGATGCTAAGCCCTATGAACTTAGTCCCAAGCTAATCAAGAGGGGGGTGAATTGGAAAAACTTAAAACCAAAGATAAAACTCCAACCAAAATCACCACAAACAAAGTGCGAAAGAAAAATAAATGCGGAAGCCATAATAAGAAAAGAACACACCAGATTTATAGTGGTTCGGTCAAACCTTGACCTACGTCCACTCCTTGGAGGCACCCTCCAAGTATTGCACTAACACAAGTGCCTCTCCTTTAACCCCCACAGCTAGGCGGAGAAGCCCTTACAAAATCACTTCCACCTTCCCCGGTGCGACGGAGTCGCCGGGTCCTTTGACACCAAAGAGATCTTCTTCTTTGGTGAACTTACCTCGAGATAAGCCTTGAATCCGATGGTACTAAGGTGTGAGTTCGTCGGAGCAACCGTGTGGATCCCCCACCACACTCCCTTGAGTTCCTCCCCCTCACAGGATCTTCTCCCTCTCAAACTCCACCCTTTCCTCTCTCCTCTTTCAAGCTCTCTCTTCAAGTCTCCCCCACAAGAACGAAGCTCCAATGGCTGTCAAAGACACTTACAAAAGTTGCCATGCCATAGCTTAAATAGAAGCTCTCAAAACGAGCTCATTAATGCAAGTTGACGACATTATCATCCAGGATGATATGTATATTATCCTGTACGATCATTACAAATTAAGCTCATTAGCCCGGGACGATATGGGACGATCAGAAGAAACTTGGTTACATCGTCCTGGACGATTAGTTTAAAACCAGTTCAATCGTCCTGATCATCGCCCTGAATAGAGTCTGACCGATGTAAATCATCAATGTTATCGTCCCGGCCGATCCAATTATCGTCCCGGCCGATTTGATCGTATCAATCAGCCATTAATTCTTTCCAAAGATACCAGATCATTTTAAGCATAATTGAGTTAGATCGTCCTGGATGATTAGTATATCGTCCTGGCCGATTTCCTAAAATACTTGATACCTAAATTGATCATGGCGGCTGATTCTTTCTTAATTGATCATATCGTCCTGGCCGATACAAGTATCGTCCAAGCCAATTATTATGACGGCTGCCTTAATGAGGATGCCCTAATTAGAGTTTCTGATTTTGGACAGATCGTCCAGGCCGATATTACTATCGTCCCGGACGATGTTACCAAAAACAGAAATCATATAGAGAAAAAGAGAATTTCTACCAAGTTACAAAACATCAGGAGCCACACCAAAAACAATAGACTCAAGAAAGGAAAAAGGTACAAATAGACTCAATCCTAGTATACCCAATCTTGAGCTGGTTTCAAGTTGTAGTCTGATCATGTGGACCTGAAAGATTAGTACAAAAAGGCAATCCTAGAGAAATAAGAAATGTTTGCTATCATCAAAATCATAAACCATAGATCCGTAACAATCTCCCCCTTTTTGATGATGGCAAAAACAATTCAATTTTGAATTTTCAAAAAATAATTTTTTCTTCTAATCTCCCCCTCACTTGAATAACACTTTAAAAAATAGGGGAGATAAAAAATATTTTTTTTGTTTTAAATTTTTGAATACAAGTACGTTCTCCCCCTTTGACATTATCAAAAAGAGATAAGGCACAGAGAACAAAACGAAACAAAAACGTTCCCTGATCTAGTGAGACAAAAAGTATTCTTAAAATGAGAAAGTTGCCTCTTAGTTTTAATCAAAATTTTAGTAAAAAATGGATTGACAACGCATAGTCCAGTAAAGGTTAGAAAATAAGAATTTGATAATCCAAACTCAAGTTCTTTTAAAAGGGCTCAAAAACTTTTTAATTTAGTATAAATCAAGAAATAAATTTGAGAAAGAAACAATCATTTTTCAAAAACTCCTTCCATAAAATATATCTAATAGAAGATCAATGCACGAATTGTTGAATCAAGAATCAAGATTTTCAAAGTCAAGTATCGAAAGTATCAAGGGTTTTCTTAAGCTTTTTTTTTTAAGAAGTACAAGAATGGTAAGCATTAACTTTTTGTGGGCTCATTTTATACCTCTTGATAATTGGTTGGCGCACTACACATCTTTTGATACACTTTGTGTATTCTATATTTTTAATTTGGCGTCTTTGCGCATCTTTTATTTTTGGCATCATTGGCCAATTTTTTGAATATATTTTCTTTCTTAAATCTAAAACAAATAAAGGAAAACCCATCTTAGTGACAAAGTGAATTTCTTGATTAAGAAAATTATGAGATAGATTCAATGACTTGCAAAAGATTCCTATGCGATAAATAAAACGTAGGGAGATAAAAAGTTTTGTTTCGAAAACCAATTTAAAAGATGAAAGAGATTTTAAATCAAAAGTAGGATAACCTCTTTTAGGAAATAAAGATTGAGAGTAAAAACAAATCATGAGTTTCCTTCCTTCGACTGTTTTAGAGAAGTCAAACAAAATTTACTAAAGATTTAAAAAAAAAAACAAGACGTAGATTTTTCATTTTTAGAAAAGTGAGTGTGTGTGTGTTGGATCAAAGAAAAAAATATGAATAAAAAAAATAAAAATAAAAGAAAAATGAAAACAAAAGAAAAATAAAAACCAACAAAAAGAAAAAACACAAATAGCCCTTTTTAATCATTATCTCTTTCCTGGTCCGATTCTTCAGAAACCATGTCTGCCCAAGAGATTTTGTGTTTTTCATTATTTTTCCAATTAAACTTTAGCTTTTCCTTACCCTTTTCTTTTGTAGGAAGAATTCTTACATTAGGGCACATATTCTTCATATGTCCAGGTTTCCTACATCGAAAGCAAACAATGTCAGAGGAAATATGGACATCCTTACCACTTTTACCTTTCTTCCACTTTTTCTTATGCATTGGTGAGCTTTGTGATTTGCTTGACAATTCATTGCTATCGTCACCAACTAAGCTTCCTCTTTCCGTATCTTCAGCTTTTAGAACAATCATTTCACCTGCATCCAAAAGTCTTTGACCCAACCCTTGCTCGTAGGCAATGAGTGAGCCAATCAAATTATCAATAGAATAATCATTCAAATCTTTTGATTCACAAATGACAACTACTTTTGCATCGAATTTTTTAAGTAAACAACGAAGAATTTTGTTAACTTTTTCAAAATCTGAAAAATCTTTTCCTAAGGCATGCAATGATGTAGTAATTTGAATAAACCTTGTATACATGTCTAAAATTGTTTCAAAAGGTTTCGTAGAAAACATTTCAAAATCATGCATTAATATATTCAACTTTGATTGCTTGATTTTATTAGAGCCTTCGTATATGGTGTGCAATTTATCTCAAACTTCCTTACCAGTAGTGCACGTGGAAATTAACAAAAAATCATCAGAATTTAAAGCACAAAAAAAATAATTTAAAGACTTTTCATTTAATTGAGCATCCATTCGTTCATCCCTATTCCATTGATTAAAAGGAATATCAGTTTTAATTCCACTAATAATACGTGATGGTGATGAATAACAAGTTAAAATCATATGCCACATGCAAAAATTAATGGATTGCAAGAAAATAGACATGCGAGTTTTCCAAAAATCAAATGACATATTTTCAAATAAAGGAGGTATGGTGATTGAATAACCTTCCGCAATATTACGATTAGCCATGGATCAAAAATTCAAATACTTTTAAAAACTTATTTTATGAAAACCGCTCTGATACCACTTGAAAGTTCGTTAGGTATGTTAAGCCCTATGAACTTAATCCCAAGCTAATCAAGAGGGGGGGGTGAATTGGAAAAACTTAAAACCAAAGATAAAACTCTAACCAAAATCACCACAAATAAAGTGCTGAAGAAAAATAAATGCGGAAGCGATAATAAGAAAAGAACACACCAGATTTATAGTGGCTCGGTCAAACCTTGACCTACGTCCACTCCTTGGAGGCACCCTCCATGTATTGCACTAACACAAGTGTCTCTCCTTTAGCCCCCACAGCTACGCGGAGAAGCCCTTACAAAATCACTTCCACCTTCCCCGGTGCGGCGGAGTCGCCGGGTCCTTTGACATCAAAGAGATCTTCTTCTTTGGTGAACTTACCTTGAGACAAGCCTTGAATCTGATGGTACTAAGGTGCGAGTTCGCCGGAGAAACCGTGTGGATCCCCCACCACATTCCCTTGAGTTCCTCCCCCTCACAGGATCTTCTCCCTCTCAAACTCCACCCTTTCCTCTCTCCCTTTCAAGCTCTCTCTTCAAGTCTCCCCCACAAGAACGAAGCTCCAATAGTTGCCAAAGACACTTACAAAAGTTGTCATGCCATAGCTTAAATAGAAGCTCTCAAAACGAGCTCATTAATGCAAGTTGCCAATATAATCGTCCAGGACAATATGTATATCGCCCTGTACGATCAGTACAAATTAAGCTCATTAGCCCGGGACGATCAGAAGAAACTTGGTTACATCATCCTGGCCGATCTCACGATCGTCCTGGACGATTAGTTTAAAACCAGTTCAATCGTCCTGATCATCGCTCTGAACAGAGTCTGGCCGATGTAAATCGTCCAGGTTATCGTCCCGGCCGATCCAATGATCGTCCCGGCCGATCTGATCGTATCAATCAGCCATTAATTCTTTCCAAAGATACCAGATTATTTTAGGCATAATTGAGTTAGATCATCCTGGACGATTGGTATATCGTCCTGGCCGATTTCCTAAAATACATGATACCTAAATTGATCATGGCGGCTGATTCTTTCTTAATTGATCATATCGTCCTGACCGATACAAGTATCATCCAGGCCGATTATTATGACGGCTGCCTTAATGAGGATGCCCTAATTAGGGTTTCTGATTTTGGATAGATCGTCCAGGCCGATATTACTATCGTCCCGGATAATGTTACCAAAAATAGAAATCATATAGGGGAAAAGAGAATTTCTACCAAGTTACAAAACATCAGGAGCCACACCAAAAATAATAGACTCAAGAAAGGAAAAAGGTACAAACTGACTCAATCTTAGTCTACCCAATCTTGAGCTGGTTCCAAGTTGTAGTCTGATCGTGTGGACCTGAAACATTAGTACAAAAAGGTAATCGTAGAGAAATAAGAAATGTTTGCTATCATCAAAATCATAAACCATAGATCCGTAACATCCTAAACTAGGATTAAGCTTTTACCATGTTTTAAGGATAGATTGAACCATTTAAGGGATGGTTGAGCTTTTTATTTATTCCACGTATAATCTTTTAGAAGACTTTGTGAGCTAAAAATGCTTGGATTGATCGGTCTAAGCCTTGGACTAAGTTAGAGCTTGGTTCACTGGAGATCTAACCCCCATTGAGGTTTGGATGGTGGGCTCAAGCTAGAGAAGTCAAGGAGAGGATCTAGGGAGCTCAGTGGTGTAGAAACCAACGCTTGAGAGATGGAGTTAAGTAAGATAGAGCTAGAGTAAAAGTCATGCTCTATTTTCATATTTTTCCATATTAAATTTTCCTTAGGATAAAGGGATAGCTAAGATGGTTTGAATAGAGTCCCTAATGTCCTCCACATGTGCTGGAGTTATTGGGTGGCAAGGAATTAAAGGACACTAAGGATTAGAGATCATTTAAGCTAAGGTGGAAAGTCTCTTGTCCCTTTGGGCACATGGCGGTGATTAGAGATCATTTAAGCTTACACCTGGGGATTAGAAGTGCTTAAGAATATTCCAACAGGGTTCAAGTAGCTAGTATTAATTTTGGTTTAAGTGTAAGGAATTTAAATGGACTTCTTTGACCATTTAATGGTCATTTGGACAATCGTTGATGTGGCAAACCTTAAAAGGAATTTCATGGTCAAGGGTTAAGATTTAAATGACTTTACATGCAAGGAAGGAGATTTGACCAAGCCATAATAGCATGACTTGGACAAACCAGCTATGGCTCTACTCAAGGTAGTTTTATGAAAATTTCAAATATGCATTGGAATGACATTGAAGGGTTTGAAAGTTTACCTTGATTGGATTCAAGGGATTGAACATAGTTAGCTTGAGTTGATTATACTTGGGTATAGTTTACTAAGTAAACTAATGATTAGGTCAAAGGTCAAATCATGTTTAAATCACAATGGGAATTGATTAGGGAAGTTAGAATGGGTTTGATATTGATTTGGGGTTTAATTAGGTGTAAAGGAACTTAAGGGTTGATGGTGTCATCCAGGTTGAACCAAGGGTTGGGTCTAGTCTTAACAAATTTAAAATGATGTTTTGAGTTTGTTGGAAGTGTTCCCAAGATCTGAAGAGTTCAACTTGGTCAAAAAGAGTATTTGAGGCCTTAGAGGGCATTTGGGTCAACCTAGGTAAACTTGGTCAACTAGGTTCACCCAAGGGCTGGGATTAGTTCCAACAATTTCTTTTTGATGTTGTCAAACTGAATGGAAGTGGTCTCATACAATTCAGAGGCTATTTGGTTCGAGATGACTATTCAAACCCCTAAGTGGAATTTTGGTCAAAAAAGTGTTAACCTAGTCAATCAAGCTTGACCATGGTATTGGCATAATTCCATTTCATTCCTAATGGTGATTGGGATGCATTGGAAGTGGTTCTAGGGATCGATTTGAAAAGGCCATGTTAGAGTTTATAAAAAACTCAAAAATTACCCTAAAGGGGCATTTTGGTCATTTTGTTCCCCAGTTAATTGGTGGTCAAATTGAGTGCACCAAAATATAGTTTAATGCTTAAATAAGTCATAATAAAGGGTTTGGATGTGATCAAAAGATTTGGAGAAGGTTTCAAGGTTAAGATCCTCGTGGTGGCAGGTCTAGTGGCATAAGCCATAAATGTTTGAATATTTTATAGCCTATTGATTTTATTCCAGTTTTAGGGTTAGAGGTATCAAATCAAGTTCAAATTTTGAGGGTATAACCTAGGGACATTTTTAATTAATATGTAATTAATAAATTATGAATCAGGGGTAATTGAACAAGGGTTTAAAGTGTTTAAAAAATCACTAGAAAGGATTTCATTACTTATGCCTTTTGCCTTGAGATTTGGTATGGAAATTTGGATTTTCTCTAGATTTTGTAATATTTAAATCAATGATAATCATCTAAATTATTGAATATGAGAAGATATGGCTAGAGTTTGATAAGAAGCTGCATTAATCTGGAGTATTGAAAACTCTAGAATCATGATTGGTTTGAGGATTAAATTGATTTCAACTCTAGATTGGTCCTAAAATCTAGAGGAATTTTAGGGTTTCGGATCTAAAAAATTCCTTGAGACTTGATAAATTTTATGGTATAAAGTATAAGAGGATTTTAGAGTTTAAGAAGTACTAGGGTCTGAGTTCTAGAAGAATCCTTTGACCTAGATAGATCTTAGGGTCTGGAGTTTAGAGGGATCCTATGGCCTAAGAAGATTATAGGGTCTAGATTCTAAAAGAACCTTAGGGTCTCGAAAGGTCCTATGATCTAGAGTCTAGAAGGATCTTATAATCTAGATAGATCCCAAGGTTTAGATTAGCCTAGAAGAATCCTAGGGTTTAGATAGAACCTATGGCCTAGATTAATCTAGGGTCTTCATAGATCCGAGGGCCCGAATAGGTCTAGAGATTGGATTGGTTCTAGCAACCTCATACAAAAATGAGATCAACAATAATACAATTATTCCAACCTTCTTTAATTTTTAATTTTCTCATGATCAATATGAATTGATCTTTTAGAATTTCTATCAATGTCATGCACATCATATAATATGATATCTCATTGAATGGTATGATTTGCTTATGATCAAGTTGTATTGGCTAACTATTTTAACGTACTTTTTCAACAAAAAAAAAACATTATTTTAATTTTACTATTATGTATCTATGTGTTAGCTTAGTAATTTCTCATGAATAGTATACCTAACTTATATAATAAGGTATTTCTTAAAAAAATTAAATGTTCTATATTCTTCAATAATCTTCATTTATTTTGATGGCTTTTTTATACTGATATTTTTAATTGTGCTTAGGCTGAGTACATCTTACTCTACATGTGATTTCCACCCTATTTGCATTTCTATTCTTAAGTTGGTATCAATCTATTATATACATATTATGATTTATATAATTAGAATGCTTGCATACTGATCAATGTAAATAATGTGTTTTTTTATGTGTTATATTTCCAATAGAAATGTGGTATTTAGTTGCATTGTGTAGGAAAAATACGTCAAAATGCACAAATTTCTAAGTGTCATTAAGTGCCATGGTGTTGAACCAAATAACACTGCAGCACCATCAAAGACACCACTAGAGCATCACAATATCGTCATCGTAGTGCCAACTTCTTTATCAAACAACACCATAGTGACAAAGAGTCAATTTTGTAGCACCTATCTTATTGTCTTCAAGTGCCATAACATCACAATCTATTACGCATCATGTCCTAAATTTTCATTATAGCATCGCAGTGTGGCATTTGTAACTACTCAAGAATATGACCTCTTAGTAAAATGATGTGACTATTCATTAAGTAACTGATCCACATCAACAAGGGCTTTGCTAGAGGCAAAATAATAGCGTAATGATGTAAGTTTAGCTTTTGGGCATAGCAGTTCCACAAAGCTAGTTGCCTACTTTATATTTTTTTATTTATAGTCAATGTGTTATGCTTGTAGTGGTGTTCAATCTCTTGTTTAATTTTAGTATAATTTGGAGCACTTCTCTAAATTTCTCTTAGGGTGACAATTAAGGAAATTTAGTTAAGTATTTAATATAATTATTAGAGTGTTAGTCTCTATTGGTTGGAGAAACTCTATATATTAAGGAATTAGTGTAAAGGTGATTCATTAAACCTTCCTAGTGATATAATTCTCTTGTATTTTATTTCTTCTATTAGTTTAATGGAAATGAGTTTACTTATCTTTTGTTTTATGTTTAGCTAATTTCTTAGTTTTAGATTGAAGATGTAGATAATACATTAAGTACTAATGAAAATTCTTGTACTCTAAAATTAAAAGATTTTTTCATTATTATCTCACTCTTTATTTAATGCATATAGTGTCCATACGTGTTGTTTAAATATATAACCTCGATAGAGGAATGCAATAACAACTAGGAATATTAGAATAGTGTTTTTGCATACCTAGATATAGGATGTAAAATGTGTTAGGTTCTTAATGAGATGATGTAACTATAGGAGGTCAACAAATATGCTTTTCACCCCTACAATCTCGATAAAGATCTTGGGATGCATATGCTTTGAATCATGTCACAATTAAAAATTTCACTAGGAAAGATGCAATTTATATTCATCAATCCAAAACATTTTATTCAAATATTGTATATATTATTTTACTATTTTTATTCAATGATTGAATCTCCATATTAAATATTTTTATTGAAGTATGATAATTTTGTGATTAGAGTAAAAAATAGTAATTGATTGCTCAAAAGCATCCCTTCCTTATAGGTTTGATACTCTACTCTTTTACTTTTATATTTGATTTATGAAGTATACTTATTTATAATTAGTGGAGTTTGTTAATTTATATCAAAGAAAACCTAAGCATTATCTAAGAAAGATAGAGCATTATGTATATATTTTTATAATTATGAATTACACTCCATTGCAACCCCTTTCCCATCACACACACATAATCATTAGCCAAATTTTAACAATATCATCAATGTTTATAATCATCAAAATCTCAAATATGTTGTTAGGATCACATAATTTATCAATCTACTCAATTTTTATGATGGAAAATATTTTGAGTTAAAATTAATATACAGTAAGAAAATTGAAAAAAATTTATTAATTTTAAAAATAGTTGTCCTTCTCAATTTATGCCTCTAACAATATTGACCTAGAACCCTACAAAAATATAGATATAAAATCAAATAAAAAATATTCTAAAAGTATTCAAAATACTTCTTATATATATATATATATATATATAAGCACAAAAATAACTATTATTACTCAAATACTGTATAAGAATATAGGGAACTACTATAGCTAATTACTATTTCCACTTTTAGCATCTCAAAAGGGTGAGTAAACTTCCAAAAAAAATGTAAGAAAAAAATACAAATAAAAAAAATTCTTTATATTTTGTTTATATTTTTTCGATTGTGTTGTAGGTAGAAGAAATTACATATGAATATGTGTGTACTAGTACTAAAATCAAGCTTGTCCCTCATCAGGTTATTACTTTATCTACTACTAAGCTATGGTATCCCACTAAATGTTCCCATCAAAATTTAATTCTAGGCATAGGAAATGCTTAGTCAATTCATCCTAATGATTTTTGTATATAGGATAAGTATAACAAATATGCTCTTCTTTTACTTTCTAGTCTCCATGTCCTCATTATGCTAGTCTTTTCCTTTAACTATATATAATAGGGAAGGAATGATTGGTGATGGTAGACAATCAGGTGGCTAAGGAAAGGATTGCTTATGTAATAACTATTATAATAGTGTTAGAGCAATTTTGACCTTGCTCGGTAAGCCTTATGTGTTAGAATCTTCACACTTTTATTTTGCGTGTGTTTAGGAATATTCTGTATGCTTGTGAATGCTTGAATTCTATTTTGAAGCATGTTACAAGGGTATGTAAGAACAAAACCTATACCATAAAAGTTTTCCTTAAGAGAATTACAATGCTGGGTTTGGAGGCATTACAGTGCTGAGCTCTCAAATTCAGCTTATTTTATTATGAGATGTGTTAGCATAGCAACCCCACTATTTTGAGTGTCGTACTGCTTGGTTTATATTTTATAAAAAATATTAAAATCCACTTCAAATCAGTTTTTATAAAATCCTTCTCCTAGTCTTCCAATTTGGAGAGAGCGATAGGAGGATTCTAGCAAGAGAAAAATGGGTTTGGGAGACTTCAGTCCTCTTTTTGCACTTTTTCTAGTTCAATAAATTGTATGAATTGAGATAGGTTACATTCAACCAATCTTAGTTTTTAATATTATGTAAAGTTTGGAACTTCTTTTAATAAAATTATAAATATATAGTGTAAAAATGGGGATATCTTCATATATGTTAAACTCTCACTATGTAACTCTGTGTATGTTATAGATACGAGTATTTTGGACATTTAAGTATTTTCTTTAAAAAATTCCACCAAGTAAATTAGAAGTTGTTTTATTTTTAACTATTTAAAAAAATTCTAACCCTAGAAAATAATGTTTAGAATATTCAAGGCTTCAAAAAATATTTTGGACAGTCCCTCATAATTTGACACAATATTAAATATGTGTATTTATGTTCAATGTGTTCTATGTTCTTGTTGTTGGTATAGTATTATACTATATTTATGAGCATTTACATTCAATTTTATTGAATTTATTTTATACATATACTTATATGTTGCAACTCGGGCTTCCGAGTTTATGATTTTGATGATAAAAAATAATATTTATTAATCTTTTATTTCTCCTAGTATTTGTAGTGCATATTTCTTTCTATGTTGACTAATATTTTAGGTACACCATGCACCGTTCTTTGAAATTTCAAGGCTCAAGATTGTGTAGAATTGGTTGTCTTAAATGAGTCTGTAATTTTCATTTCTTGAGTCAAGCCTTGTAATGATGTATGTTAGATTGGTGATCGTGCACGCACACAAAGGAAGCAAAAAATGTTTTTAAATATTTTAATTTTTTCTGTACTTCGTACTGTACGATCTGTATCGTATTATAAGATCTAACGTAATAGAAATTAATTAAAATATTTTATTTTCCTGAAAAAATATTTTTAAAATATAACTAATTATATTGTAGGAACACAACATCATACTGTACGATCTGTTATAATTAGAAAGCCCGTCGTCCATTAAATTAGGCAAAAATTTGAATTTGAAAAGTTGTTCTAATCATACTATATGAACATTATTGTACAATACGATGTTTAAAACATTGCCAAATTTAATCCTATGATTATTCAATCAAAATAACTTAATTTTGATATTTTGATCGTACTGCATGAACTAGATCATACTATATGATCAACAGAGACAATTTTGGTGAACTGCTCGTTTATTGAACTGTTCGTATAGGACATTGTACAGGACATCATACATTACGAACTTCAATTGAACTATTCGTATAGTACTAACTGGACATCGTATAATACTAACAGGTCAATTTTTGCACATCATACTGGACGATATTGCGATAGTACGGTAACATATTTGATGGCTGAATTGAGTTTTTTTTGGGTTTCTTGAGCCCTCTATTTAAGCACTCTCATAAGACTTTGTAAGAGTCTTTGCCAGCCATTGTGTCTTTGTTCTTTTGGAGAAAACGTGAAGAGTGGACTTGAAAGGGAGAGAGGAAAGGGTGGAGTTTGAGAGAGGGAGAAGAATCTTGGAGGGGGTTTCAAGGGAGTGTGAAGGAGATTTCACACGGTTGCTCCGACGAGCTTGCACCTCAGTACCATCAGATTCAAGGTTCGTCTTGAAGGAAGTTTTGGGAAGAAGAAGATCTCGTTGGTGTAAAAGGACCCGACTCCTCCGCCGCACCGGGGAAGATGGAAGTGATTGTGTAAGGGCTTCTCCGCCTAGCGGTGGGGGCTAAAGGATAATCACTAAAGGTTTAGTGTAATACTCGGAGGGTGCCTCTGGGGAGTGGACGCAGGTCATGGTTTGACCGAACCACTATAAATCGGTGTGTTCATTCCTTTATTATTTTTACACTTTATTTCCATATTCATTTTTATTGCGATTATCTACGTGGGTGAAACTGATAATCTATCTTTTTATTGTGAATAAAATTTGCTTCTGCATAGAGTTATAAAAATATATTTCTTTTCATTAAAGAAGTTTTTAATCATCTAATTTATCCACTCTTTGCGCATCTAGTAATTTCATTATCGACTTGAAATGTATGATTCTAAGGAGTTATATGTTAGGAGAAAGTTTTTTTTAATTTTAATTTTAGGGGAAACGCACAAAGGGGCTTATGCGTTAATTAAAGTAGAGTTGTACACAGTCCTCAAGGGGATCTCAAGCTCACTACTGCTCAAAGAGCTATAAAATTAAAGAAAAGAAAAACCTATGAGCTCGAGTTCCCCACTAAAAAGAAGTACATAATACCCTAAGTACATGCTATGGTGCTTAAGAAAAAGCACCCAAAAAGAGGGAGCAACCAAAAAGAAACCAAAATGCTCCTTGCTACCAAACCCCTTAGCAATCTTGCAATCATCGACCCTAAAAATAACCTGCAAAAAAGACTGATAGGCAAGAAAATTGTAGCAGTAAAAACACCTAATTAAAAAATAAATTTAGCCCAAAAAAAGATACAACTAGATCAAGTGCAGAAAAAACCCACAACCAGAGTCAATCTAGACCAAAAGAAGATACAGCCAATCAACAACACCAATGCTCTCAACATACTGACCATACCAGGCTTGAAGAAATACTAAAGTAGAGTCAATTAAGTTCGATTAAAAAAGATCCAGCATGCACAAAGGAAATAAAACTGAGCCATTCTGGATCCTAGAACCGCACAACCATACCCTGCACCATGCAAACTCCCAGGAAAGGAGACGGAATGGGAATACCCCAGCCACAGTTTAAAGAAAACCAACCAAAACTCCAGTTAATCCAATAGATAGAGACAAAACATGCAACAGTAAATAACCGAACCATAAGAAGGGCACCAGATAATACCCACTAAGAGCTGAATACAGTAAAACAATATAAGGAATAAAAAATAGCCAAGCACATATGAAGAGAAAAAAACCACCAGCCAAAAACTTAAGAAAAAGAACAAACAATCCTAAGTTGAGAGGCAAATCGAACACCCCAGGCAACTAGAAAAGAAACAGCAGGAAAAATAAAAAAACCCCTGCCACCAAATTAGATACTTCAGGATAGGGAAACCCCACAACCTCCCAAATGGAGTAGAGACACCAAAACTAATGCTTAACATAAGATAAGCCAATTTGATCCAGTCTAAGAAGTCCTTTAACAAAAAAAGGCAGCTAAGAAAAAACAAGCTCATTCACACCGTTAAAATCACAACTCAAATTAGCTATAGCCTTCGCACAAGCATTCTCCTCATCCAAAATGATAAAAAAGGAGTAGTTCAGAGAGAACAAAATGTCTCTAATGTCCCTCCGAATGTAAAACAAAGAAGAACGACAAATGCTATCATCCATCACATGGAGAGAATTGTAGTTAAAAACAAAACTAACTTCCAGCACAATATTACTAAGAGAAAGGTTAGCACAAAGACTTAAGCCATGGCACACAACATAATACATGGCAAAGTTCACATCACCATTATCAACTGGCCCAACAAACCCCAACAAGTAGATGCCATTATGATCTCTAATGACACCTCTACAGCCAAAAGTAATACCCAGCTTAGTACTAGCCACATTCAACTTAAAAGAATTAGGAAGAGTCTTATTTTAAGAAATTCACCTCATCACCCTACTATAATCCGTCTTCATATTAATACCAAAAATGGGCATAGTAAATAAAAAGTTCTTGAATTTCTTAAAAGAGAGTAAATTAGCCGAATAAAGAGGAGCCACTTTATCCTTAACTTTTTGAACAGTTCTTTGTAATTCATAGCAATACCATTGAAATGAGAATCATTTCTCTCCAACCAAAGAAACTAAAGGATAAGAGAGGGAATAACATTTCTAACATAGCCTTTAGATTTAATAAACAAACAATCAAGAAAGTGATATAAAGAAATTCTAGAAGTAAAAAATTTAAAGTGAAAGGAGTCTTCAAAATAAGTTCAAACCTTAACAGCCACGGGACCAGATATAAAAACATGGTGCATATTGTCCACATGGTAACATCATTGGCATTTAAAAGGAAGGATAAAACTTCTTTTCCTTAAATTCTCATCCGTAAGAATAAGCTTATGGAGAATTCTCTAGATAAAGACAGAAACTGTAGAGGAAAGACTTTTATGCCAAATCATTTTGAAAAGCTTAGAAGACTAATTTTTATCTTTAAATGAATGCGAAGCATCCTTAACTCTAAGCATACCATCATTTGTAAAAGTACAAAGCAAGACATCGTTAAAGTTAATGTTTAGAGGAATCTTTAGAATAAGCTGAATAATATAACCACAAAGAACAATAGAAAGTTTCTCCACATCCCAACCATTATTCGAAAAGAAGTAGTTAACCTTCACCTTAGCAATGGAAATAGTGTTCAATAAAGAATCAATCGACTGGACATTCATCCACCGATCTTGCAAGAACAAAATATTGTCATTACCAAGACCCCAAGCCATAAAAGGCTCAACCTTCCATTTAATTGAGCAGAGCAGTTGCCAAACTTTAGAGTGGACTTTACTATAGTAACACATGGTAGGATGTCTCCCCCCACAATACTTAGCCATAATAAAATTGGCCCAAAGACTCACATTGTCCCTAAAGTTATACCAGAGTTTGGAAGAATATGCAAATGCCAAATCGAACATAGTCTTACACCCTAAAGCACCTTCTTGTAAAGGCCCACAACATTTACCCCAGGAAGACCAATAAATCTTAGAATTGTTCCCAAAACCTTTCCAAAAAATTTTATAAAATTTTATATTAATTCTATGGCACGCAGTCTTAGTAGGAAAAAGAGTTTGAACTATAAACTGGAATAGAATAAAGAACGCTTTGTATAAGAATAAGATGGCCATCAAAACTTAAAATGTTTGAATCCCAAGAAGACAGTCTGTTCTGCACCACCGAAATTAAATCATCAAAAAGAAAAGACTTCTTACGGCCCTTATAGAGAGGAATATTCATATAGTTTAAAGGCAAAACACCTTGAGCAAAGTCAATAAGATATTTAATTTTCTCAACACGATCAGAAGAAACATTCTTCACAACAATAAAACAGCACTTATGCTTGTTAAAACACAAACAGCTAACTGATTCAAAATGATCAAAGAAGGACATAATTTTATCAATCCTATTCATAAAAGCATTTGAGAATATGATGAAATCATTAGCAAAATATAAATGAGAAATTTTAATACCACCTAAGGTTCTGAAGTGGAGACTAGGGCATTTCTCAAAAAGATCAATAAGGCCCCTAGAAAGGTAATCTGCAGCAATAATAAAGAGCACAATGGAAATGGAGTCCCCTTGTCTAAGCCAATGAGAAGCCCTAAAGAAACCATGACTCTTACCATTCACAATAATGGAGAAAAAAGGGCTTTCAACACAAGTCTTGATGAGATTGATAAAATTATGATCAAAACCCAATAAACTAAAGATATTATAAATAAAACTCCAATTAATATTATCATAAACCTTAGAAATATCTAGTTTCATGATCATATTACCACCTCTAGCCTTGACATATAAATCTTGACAATATTCCTGAGCCAATAGAATATTGTCAGCAATGACTCGACCTTTAACAAAACTCATTTGGAAGGCAGATATAAGTTTAGGCAATAAAATAGTTAACCGGTTCATTAAGATCTTAGAAAGCAATTTATAGAAAGTAGTACACAAACTTATAGGTTTAAAGTTATTCCAAGAATTAACATCATTATTCTTGGGAATAAGCACAACAAAAGTAGATGAAAAAAACTTCAAAATATGAGTACCACTAAAAAAAATCAGTCACAGCAGCGAAAATATCATTATAAATAATGGGCCAAGTTTTCTGAAAGAATTTTGTAGTGAGGCCATCCGGGCCCGCAACAAAATCAACATTCATACCAAATAAAGTTTCTTTCACCTCCTCCGGAGAAGGAGACTTAGATAAACCAACATTACCCTCTTGAAAAACAATGTTAAGAATAATGGATGGGTTGATAATGGTAGAAGCATTAAAATATTTGTTAAGATGGTTATGAAAATAAGTCACAGCAATATTAGCAATCTCATCACTATCCTCAGAAAACGAGCCATCCTTACTAAAAATTTTATGAGTGTGATTAATTGCATGTTTCTTATTAAACAAAGCATGAAAATATTTAGTATTATTATCACCTTCCACCAAATGCTTGACAACAACTTTTTGCTTACAAAAAATTTCTTCTTGTGCTTGAAGGTTACAAAGCTCCTCTTTATCCTCTTTACAAAGACAAAAAATGGAATTAGAGGGATCCAACTGACAAAGATCCTCCGTAGAGTTCACCCTCTCTTTCGCAGATAAAACATTAGAAAAAAGATTTTTAAAAACATTTTGATTCTACCAATTCGAAATTTGTTTAAGCCTTTTTAGTTTAAGCAAAAGTCTATTCATACCAAAAATAGAATCATTAGGAAAAAGAGAGCCTTACCAATTATTTTGGACCACATCATGAAACAAAGAACGAAGCAACCATATGTTTTGGAATCTAAATTGGGAAGGAACACCCGCAGTTCTACTCTTAATTTTTATAAGAAGAGGAGAGTGATCAGACAGGGTGCGGCTAAGATGATCAACCTTGGTCAACTCAAAAGAATTAAGCCAAGCATTATTAAATAAACGCTTTTGCCATAAATGCCCACGATGACAAGTAGAATTATTGCCTCAAAAACTAATATCAATAAGGTTGCACTTCATAATCATGTCATTAAAATCCTCCATCGACTGATATATAGGAAGAGAGCCCCCCATACGCTCAGTCAGATTAGAAATTGTGTTAAAATTACCACCAGCAAGCCAAGGTAGGTTACAAATACTATGAAATATAATGATTTGTTCCCATAAAATCTTTCTAGTATAACAAGAAGAAACAAAAGATCCACAATATTAAAAATTAGAACTTTCAATATTACAATGCAAAACTTGGGTGAAGTCCCCAATGATATCAATTCTAACATAATCTTTCCAGAAAACCCAAATTTTATTGGCAACATTCGACTTAACATTTTTAAACCCCAAATATTTAGCATTACCAAGTAATTTATCCACAGAAATAAAAGGCTTAAGTAAAACAAGAATAGACACATTATAAATACGACATAAATTTTTAACTCTAAGCTTAGAGGAAGGGCAACCAATAGCCCAAACATTCCAAATGATGGAGTTAAACATAAAAACCAAATTAATGTGAAGTATGCAAATGGGTGTTTCTAGGAGACTGTAAGAAAATATTTTAAGGTTTTCTACCTCTCTTACAACGACCCTTGGAGAAGCTCAAATCATGATCTTCTCTAGTATAGCATTTAGCCAAAATATCCACTTCCATGTCAGTAAAAGCATCACAATGATAATGATCAATTAAAAGAATCTTACTATCATTTAAATTACCTAAAGGCCCTTTAGAAAGAGGCATCTCACCTTCCAAATGAAGAACACAATTTTTCAAATTAGAAATATTCCTCTCTACTCCTCCAAAAATATTTTATCATTCTCAATTTGGGCATTAGGAGGATTCACTTGTAGAGACAAATCATCCTCCGGCAAAAGAGGATATGTTCTTCCATGAATAAGAACATTAACCTGCTCATTCAAAGACATAGATTAAGGAGGACTAGGACAGCCATTATTAACATTAGAAGTAATTGTTTGAGGCAAAGCTTGTTGTGAGTCACAAGGGTTAGAAGAAAAAGACGGATCAGGTAAAATCTTGGTTGTAATTAGTAACATTTGTTCCTCCCCATCGGACAGAACAAGTATAGTAGCCAATAAAGGATCCATAGTTTGAGCACTAAGAAGTTCACCTCCACCAAAGGAGGGGGGGACAACCTGAATAAGATCATGCTGAATATTACCATCAACATTGCCCTGGGTACTAACTCCATTACCTTCCACCACATCATGATTCAAAGTAGCATTGACATGATCATTCAAATTTCCCTCTTGCACTTTAGTAGACCTAACAAATTCTTTTTCCTTCTTAAAGTGAGGATGTAATTTAAAACATTCACTTAAACCATCCCCGTGCATCTTATAGTGAGAGTGAAAAATCAGATAATTTTTGAATTTAACATTTTTGAAATAGCGATTCAATTCAGAACCTAGTCATATCTCTAAAGGATGTTTTTTAGAAATGTCCAACTCAACCAAAACATGAGCCACATCTGGCGTGAAACCAAAGCCATGGCCTGATTTGTTTGAAGGGGTCGACCAAGAATGGAAACAAGCCCAAAAAGCACTTGAGAATTGAAAAAATGAAGCCTCATATTAGGGTAAAAACCCAAACAGGTGCAATAGACGATTCATCCCAGACATCAAAGTCTAGTGTCCATTTAAGGAACCTCATTTGGCAAGCCTGAATGTAATAAGATCTTCTAAAAAAATCTGGCTATAATCCAAGTCGTTACTCAGCTAGATCACAACATGATGAGGGTCAAGTAAGCACATATGAAAGGAACCAAAGAGCATCAAATTCATGAAGAAGTTGCGGATAACATTGAGGTTAGGATGCCTCAAAACAAATTTACCCACGAGAGTAAGAGCAAAAGGAGCAGCTAACTGAGCCACAAAATAATCGTCAAACATTAATGAAGGACAGCCCTTAAACAATGAGTGAATAAAGTGGAAGGGAGGAGAAGAAGCAGACAATCTAGCAAGCGCATCCTTAAAAGAATGAGCTTTGCCATTTAGAGTAGATGCCAGAGGAGGGTAAGATGACGATGGGGATGTCATCCCCCAAATCCAAAAGAATGACGAACGAGACAAAACAAAAGCTCAAAAGCCACATGAGAAATCCAAAACCCATGGGAAAAGAGAAGAAATAAGAGAGGAAGCCACAGACCTCTCAAGAGATAGCCTGAAATGATACCACACGGGGAGCCAAGGAAGCAAAGTAAAGCCAAAAGTCACATAAAGCAACAAAACAAAAACAAGAGCAAAAAACCTCAGGAAATCCAACGGGGAAGCTACCGCGCTATCACAAGAAGAAGAGCCCTAGAATAGTCTCAGAATTGCCCTAAAAGCCAGAGCAAAAGAGCCATTGCTAGTGACTGAACCTAATTTTATGATGTTGGGAGAAAGTTATGTTATGCTAAATACACTAGCAAGCGCATCCTTAAAAGAATGAGCTGTGCCATTTGGGTAGATGCCAGAGGAGGGTAAGATGATGATGGGGATGTCATCCCCTAAATCGAAAAGAATGAAGGACGAGACAAAACAAAAGCTCAAAAGCCACACGAGAAATCCAAAAACCATGGGAAAAGAGAAGAAATAAGAGAGGAAGCCACAGACCTCTCAAGAGATAGCCCAAAACTATACCACGCGGGGAGCCAAGGAAGCAAAGAAAAAGCCCAAACTCACAGAAAGGAACAACATGAAAACAAGAGCAAAAAACCTCAGGAAATCCAACAGGGAAGCTACCGCACGATCACAAGAAGAAGACCCCTAGAGTCGCCTCAGAATCGCCCTAAAAGCCAGAGTAAAAGAGTCGTTGCTAGTGACTGAACCTAATTTTATGATGTTGGAGAAAGTTATGTTATGCTAAATACATTAGGATCTACAAGGGCAAATTTTTTTGAAGATTTTATGTATAAGCATTTGAGAGTCACTATGGAACTTTTTTATATGTTAGCATAGATAATTATAAGGGGTTGTATTTTGATATTTATTTCTATTAGGAGGTATCTGAGTTTGTGGAAAATCTATTAAATTATGTTATGATATTAGAAATGATTGTTTACTTATAATTTAAACAAATTTTATTTAATTTTAGTTACTTGCTAGTATCACTTTTTTGAGTATAATGGTGTTTTATAATTATTTTTAATTCAGTTGAATAAATGTTGGGTCTAGTATAAATAATCTTATTTTTAAGTTTGTAAAGACATTTTCTATTTTTCTTGTTCGGAACATTTTTGGATGTTTTCTATTCTATTTTTCTGCATAATTACCTACTATATTATAGATATTTTGTTTAATCTATGTTTATTAAAGTTAAATGAAAGGAAATTTATTGGATGTGTATATTTTCTATTAATTGAAGGTAAATTAGAAGCTCTAACATCTCTTGGTAATTAAAGAAATATTAAAAAGTTGTCTTGGTCTGCCACCGTTTAACACGATATTACCTAATTTATTGAGTTGGGTTTTAACATCACAAATTAGAACTCTATGATATTTACAGTTATACTGCCAATTATAAGATTTTGCTTTTAATGGGTCCTTCGGTGCTAATGGTGGTACAATTTTTAATGCAACATATAAAGAAGTTCATTATAGAAAATTTTATTTAAGTCATACTATAATAGCCACTACAGGAAAAATGCAAATTATCGGTGGAATTTCCTGCAGCTTTCCGATGGAAGAATTTTGTGCAAATTTTTCGACTGATTTATGACTACTTTTAGAGATTTTACCGACAAAATTTCAGGCAGTTTTTCCGACGGATTTTTCGATGGAGTCTAAAAATCTCTAAAAAATATAATTTATTCATAATTTAATTCATTAATAATTGTATAGTTTATTTTAATTAATTATTAATTTAATAATATATTTTTATTAATTTAATAACATATTCTAATTAATTGTTTCTTAACCAATTTTTTTAATTATCAATTAAAATAATTAACTAAATAAACAAGTTTTAATTGTAATATTCTATAGGTTTTAATATAAATAAAAAATGCATCAATTTAAACATTTTACTGGAATGACGCATTAGTCAAACTTGCGCTTGTGGGGGGGGGGGGGGGGGGGCTACGGGTGAGAGGTCTGTGATTCAATTCTCATGGTTGACAGGCTTCCGGGCATGGGAGCGGGCGGGAGAGGGTAGGCGAGCACAAGGGCGCGAGCGCCAGAGCGGGAGTTGGTAGGCAAGCACACAGGAGTGAGCTGGCACGGGAAGGGTTCGAGGAGGGCTAGCGGGCTCCCCTAAGTGGGTTGGCGGGCGCAGGAAGGGTTCCGGGTGGGCTGGTGAGCTGGTTGGTCGGATCGGGAGGGGTTCTGGGAGAGCTAGCTGGTAGGCTCCCATGTGCGGGGTAGCGTGGGTGGGCTACTGCGGGCTGGCGAGCTCCTATGAAAAGAGATTTTTTCATTACTTTTTTAATTTATAGATGGTTTAATTTAGACTGAAAACTGCCAAAATTATTTTCTGCAAGAAAAAGTCATCGGAATTTATTTTTCTATGCGGGTTTTGCCGACAAAACTTTTTCTGCCGGAAAATCGCAGGTCAATTCGAAAACCACATGAAAGTGATCAATTTCCATCGAAAACTTCTGTCAATAATAGATGATTTTTCTGTAGTTAGCTTACAAAAAGTGTAGTGGGGTGATATTAATTCTTCCTTTAGTTGTTGAGATAATATATTTAATTATAAATTTTGTACTATTTTATTATCATAAAAATCAATGAAAATGAGGTTTGGGCTAATATTATGAACGCAATGAAATTACTAATCTAGACTCATGTTCCTTGAATGAAATTATGGATATTTTAAATATCTCTCTTTAATAATTTGTTACATATAATTATCATGTATGTAGTTAATATCTAGTGAGATATATTACCTCGATGGAGAAATATTAGAATAAATAGGAGTATTTGAATTAAATATTGGCATGCCTAGACATAAGATGTTAAACCTTCTAGGTTCTATGGAGACATTAGAATTGTTGAAAAGCTATAAACCTCTATTTTCATCCTTAACAAGCTTGATAGAGATCTATGGATTCATATGCTTTGATCCACAATAATATTTATAAGTTTCATTAGGAAAAATTTATTATTTCACATACATTAGTCCAAATAAACTTTAATATCTAGTACTTCAATTATATTCTTATTTTTCGTAAGTGCAGAATCCAAAACTCTTTATTTTAATTTAGTAGGAAAAATCTTGCCTTTCTAGTAGGTAGTAACAGTTTAATTGGAATCTACCAGAAAACTTCCTTGTGGGATCAATACGATCATAAATACTTCATTTCTTGATCAACTTAGATCGAATTGTCTATTTTATCAATTTAAATCCACTTTAAACTTGTCATTCAAATAAAGGAGAAAAATAATATATTTATGGATATGATCTCTTGTTCTTCTAAGATTATGAGGATAAGATAGATGGAAAATAGTAACCAAATCAGTACCTCCTAAACCAAATAAGCATTTACCATTTATGTTTCATAACAAACACTAAAACAAGAGCTTGGTTCAACATTCAAAATGCTAAGTAGTTTAAACAACAAGCCTATCCACTATCAAGTATAAATCTGAAATTGCTCAAAAAGTATGTTAATTCCTCCGACTAAATGACAGCCAAAAGAAGGGCACTCCAAAAAGAGGCAAAAAAGAGGTAAGAAGAAGATAATAATAAGATGTATCAACTGATAGTGGAATCCATGAACTAAAACCAGTGGAGAAGCTTTGCCTAATATATTGCACACTGTGTAGCACTAAGAACCCAAAAGGACTACATTCCAATAAGAAGAATTATAGTCCACTAATATGAACATGGCTAAGATGATAGTGGAATTCATGAAAAAAATAAGTGCCAAAGCTTCATACTCATAACAACATATGAATCCCCTTGTTAATTGCTGAAATGGATGTTCACGAGCTAGGGTATGCGTTAGTGGTATCCATGAACTAAAACAAGTAGGGAAGCTTTGCCTAATATATTGCACATTGTGTCAGCATATAGAACCCAAAAGGACTGCATTCCAATAAGAAGAAATAAAGTCCACTAATATGAACATGGCTAAGATGATAGCGGAATTCATGAAAAAAGGCAAGTGCAAAAGCTTTATACTCATAATAACAAATGAATGCCCATGCTAGTTACTAAAATAGATGTTGATCGGAGCTAGCGTACGAAAGGAGGTAGTCATACTTGATGCGAGATTGATTGTGGCTACTTGATTGCGAAAGAGTTAGAGGAAAATGTCTAGAGTGCTCGATCAAGGTTTTTTACATTGAGAAGGAGGTAGGCATAGGAGAAGACATAGGAGTAGTTGAGCCCGAACGGGATGGGAGGGAGTGGGGAATTAATAGGGTATTAAGTTTATTATAAACAACAGTTTATGGTTTTTTCCAAAAAGCTTCTTTTGCAACGTTTTTAAAAATACTACAATTAATTACTGCTAAAAATGACATTTTTTAAGTAGTCTAAGCTGGATTAATTAATCAAGTTCGAGCTTGAGCTCTATTTTTGCTTTTGGGATGGCTCATGGACTGGCTCATTTATTATGAATAAGATAAATTTAATATGATTCAAATATTTATTATAATAACATGATATAAAAATGAGAAATTAAAAGAAAAATAATAAGGAATCATATAATATAAAAAGTAAGATATAATTTATAAATATTTTTAATAATTTTGTACTATAAATTCTCAGGGCGAGTTCCTACTATGTCTTATATTTAATTACCTAGGAATGCATATGATAGTATACAATCACTATGCCCTCTAACCTTTTCAATGCTCAATCTTCGTAGTCCTTAAATAACTATGATGAAAAATATATATTACTGCAGAAAAATAGGGTTATCACAACACAAATTTCGACCTATTTTAGTGGTTAGAACTGCACTTTTTTATTTGAAGCTATTTTAAAACCACTGCACCACCATTATAATTTTAATACACTGCAATGAGATTTTACCGTGGTTTAAAGACTGGCGGGATAGATTAGGCAAAGTGTTATATTTAGCAGCGGTTATAACCGGTGCAAACTTACAGATTTGAAGTGATTATAACTATATCTTTTAGTAGTGCACTAATTTTTCTAACTGCTTCCAAAATTGGCTTAGGAAGTTCATTACATACAAAAGTTAGTAGTCTCAATTAACACGTGGTAGTCATGCAATTTCACATCATGTACTACTTGAACCTTTAAGTTCTTTTTTGTTATAAAGTTCTATGTTTAAAGTCCTCTTATAATTTAAGGATTTAATTTGCGAAGTTTGAACATGTTAACCATAAATAAGCAAAGATTAGGAATCAACCCAAGTTACCGTTTGCGAAGACAGAGAAGCTCCATTTTTTTCTGGTGGGGGGCAAAATTTGAAATCTCTATTCAAGCAGTTTTCTCTCAGTTCCGTTGACATCGGAGGGACATTGGCCACCAATAGCTGGTGGTTCCTTCAACGTTCGCCCAGGCTCGGCTACTTCCCGTAACTTTTCTCGGCTTGATTCATGATTGTCTCCTCTTCATTTGGAGACGTGATCAAGATGGAAACAAAAGGTTTAAAAAGGATCATCCTTTAATCATAAATAAAGGAGGCTTATTGTTACCTAAAAAGCCTACTGAATTTGTTAGTAAAGGGAAAAATGTGCTGATCAAATGCCCTGGTAATAAGCAAAATTCTATTGCTGCTTTCCATGAATTTATTCCAGATGTTCATGCTCCTGGGTTAAAAACTACCATTGAAGATGATGTTCCTAAATCTTGTGGTAATATGGTGGTTGAACGTGGAAATTTGAAGGCTTATGATACTAATGTTGTTATGGAAATTGTTAAGGCCTAGGTGGAGAATAATGTGACTACAAAGTATGAATCTGTGGATCCTAAGGTGCTAAGGACATCAGGCCTGTATCAACTGAGCTTTGATTTGAATATTGTCCGTGAATTCGAATTAGGAGATTTGGGAAACTGCAATCAACAAAGTAGCTACTTAGATGTGCCGGAAGCAAATAAGGCTTTCAATAATGTTTGGAGGAAAAATCAAATATCTAAGTAGCGGATCTCAAAATTGGAGAAGATTTTATTATAGATGGCTCGGTTATGAAACTGCATGTTGATAAGGAATTGGAAAACTCAAATAAACTAAAGAAATATCTTATTATCAAAATCTTTGGTGATAATATCCCCTTTCACATCATTAGTATTGAGTTGAGGAGGCAGTGGGGTATTTTTGGCAACTTTCACTTAATGATGCTTGGATTGGGTTGGGTTCTTTGTGCTTTTGAAGAACTTGAACCTTTGGAAAAAGTCTTAACTTTAGGACCATGGTATGTAAATGGAAACATTATTGGAATGTATAAATGGTCTCCATCATTCACACCTACCTCATTCAAAGGTCTCACGGCTCTAACATAGATTCATATGCCTAATCTCCCGCTTCAATGCTGGGATGAGATTAATGTTTGTAGAATTGCATCCAAGGTAGGAACCCCTTATTTGATTGAAGAAAATATGTTCCAATGGAGTAGGAGAATTTGTGAGAGTTTGCGTCCGTATCAAATTCGGTGAAAAATTACCACTTGGAGCATAGGTTGAAGGAAGGTTGGGCAAATTCTATAAAAACATTGAATATGAAAAGTTACCTACCTTTTGTTTGAAGTGTGGGAAGATATGACATTTGGAAAATAATTATTTGGGAAAAGACCTAATTCCTATCCAAGGTCCTAATCAGATAGAAAGTCAAGTTATGGAATATAATTCTATTGTTGCTAGAAGAGATAAGGTACATGATGTAGCTACTGTTGAAGATGGATATGAACCTTGGGTTCATGTCAAATATGGGAAGAAATCTTTTAGAAATACAAAACCCAGACTTGCAGAGCATCAAAATAATCAAGGAGAGGCTATACTACAAGTTCATTCAATACCTTATACTGGAGAGACTACAGATGTTGCAGTGAAATCTATTACTGAGATGGTTTTCAGGAATCTAGATACCGGTGTAAAATAATCTACTGATGGAGAAAGTCTGCAAGCTGTTGTGGAAGTAGTAGCTACATAAGTTAAGGAATCCTCAGAAACAATATCTAAATAAATGGGATCAATCAATAAAGATTTGGTGACTTGAAGACTACAGAGGCTGGGAAGGATCAAAGCAAAGTAGATCTTCAGATGGCTCTAGAAATGCTCTGAAAGTTCGTTAGGGATGTTAAGCCCTTATGAACTAGCCCAAGGCTAAATAAGAGATAGAGAGGTGAATCAGTATTTAAAACAAACACAATCTTAAATCCAAAAACAAGATTCACCACAATCAAAACCAACGATGCAGAAATTAAATACGTAAGCAAATAATAAGAAAGAACACACCGGATTTATAATGGTTCGGTCAAACCTTGACCTACGTCCACTCCTTAAAGGCACCTGTTGGAACTCGTTCAATATGAATTAGGATGTTAAGCCTAATTAATTGTCCCAAGGCTAACCAAGAGGGGGGGTGAATTGATAATTTAAAAATTATACTTCTACTCATGGATTTTTAGAAAACCTTTTTAATTATTAATGAAAGTTAAATTTAAAGTTTAAAAAATAAACTTTTCAACCAGAGTAAATAACTTGCAATGAAATTAAATGCGGAAGAAAAATAAGAAAGAACACACCAGATTTATAATGGTTTGGTCAAACCTTGACCTATGTCCACTCCCTGGAGGCACCCTCCGAGTATTACACTAATACCACAAAGTGACTCTCCTTTTGCCCCCACAACAATGCGGAGAAGCCTGTACAAAATCACTTTCACCTTCCCCTGTGCGGCGGAGTTGCCGGGTTCTTTGACACCAAAGAGATCTTCTTCTCGCCAAAACTTCACTCAAGACGACCCTTGAATCCGATGGTACTGAAGTGCAAGTTCGCCGGAGCAACCGTGTGAATATCCCCTCCACACTCCCTTGAAATCCCCTCCAAGGATCTTCTCCCTCTCAAACTCCACCCTTTCCTCTCTCCCTTTCAAGTTCTCTCTTCAAGTTTTCTCTCAAAGAATGAAGAAACAATGGCTGTCAAGGATACACTTTGTCGTCCTTTTACACTCTCCAAGTGTCGGCAGAGAACCGGATCAATGTTGTTGAACTTCACTTAAGAGCCTTCAAAGGAGATGGGAAGAAACAAAGAGATCTTCTTCTTCAAGTAACCTTGTGAATCCCTCACAAACCCCTCACTTGATCTCTCACTCTTCACTCTTACAATCTCTCTCAAACTCTCACTCTCAATGATCCCTCTCAAGAGAAAACAACTCCAAAGGCACTTGTAATAGTTTCTAGAACTCCTTATATAGAAAGGACATAAAAAACCGCCCAAAACACTGCTAAAACATGTTTTTCTATGCACTGGATCGTCGTCCCGTACGAAATTGAGTTAGTACGGATGAACTGTGTAAAAAACTTTCCCGTACGAACCATTTGTGCATCTGTACGAACCAATTTTGTCCTGGACGAAATAGGTTCATCCCGTACGAAAAAATTTTGTCCGGTACGAACAGTTATATCAAAAGTTGGTTCCGAAAACTGCAAAACGTTGCCAGAAACTTCCATAGTCGGTTCCCATCGTCCTGGACGAACATGACTTCGTCTGGATGAAATTTTTACAGTGAGAAACTCATCCTGGGACGAAAATTATTTCGTCTGGACGATCATGACTTAGAAAAACTTTCCAGTTCAGTTCCTATCTGTTCCATTGCTCTTACAAGGAGATAACTGATCTGATCGTCCTGTACAATCAGTACAAAAACTTTTTCAAGATCTCCTTTAGTGTGTGTGAATTTTATTCACTCAATTACAAACACTCCCTCTCAAATTTAATTCAAATAAAAAGTACAAGCTTCAAATTCACAAAGTATCTCATGCTGAATTTGATTTGAAGTCTTCGTAGTCTGGAGTTCAATTTTCCTGAAATATTAATACACACAAGAGCAAAAACAAATCTTCCAAAAAATGTTTAGGAGATAACAACACATAAAATAATAATATTTGAAATCATCAAAACTATACACGTTGCAAGAATGTAAAACATGCAAATAGCAACTTTCCTAACAATCTCCCCTTTTTTGATGATGGCAAAATAATTATTGTTTGTATAATTTCAAATTCTAAGAATCTCCTAAACTCCCCCTGAATTAATGAACATATGAAAATAAGGAAGCATTAAAATTATTTTTGTTTTCAAAATTTTTAGAAATACAAAACAAAACAAACACACATACACTAAACAAATCAAACACACAACGATACGAATACATAGGACACAACAATATAATTTCAAATTCTAAGAATCTCCTAAACTCCCCCAGAATTAATGAACATATGAAAATAAGGAGGCATTAAAATTATTTTTATTTTCAAAATTTTTAGAAATACAAAACAAAATTAACACACATACACTAAACAAAACAAACACACAACGATACGAATACACAAGACACAACAAACAATTTCTCCCCCTTTTTGACAACATCAAAAAGTGAAGAAGAAAAAGACTAGAAATGTAAGCAGACATATGAAAATCATTTAAAAAATTTAACCTTTAAATTGATTTACATAAGGTATGCAAATAAAATTAAAACATTAGCCAAATCATAAAATTTATAGAATTTAAGAAGAGATATAACATAGAAACTAAAAAGAATTAATCAACACATGACTATATTTAGACATTTAAGATAGATAGAATCATTATAAAAATGATGATATAAAAATTTTATATTTTATATTTCAATATGTAATATAAATGTACATAAGATCAATTTGAATTAAGAGATTAAAAAATTAAGGAAAGAAATAACTACCACATGTGACGCTTTGCACATTTTTTTCAATTTTGTGGCACATTTTTGTGCATCTTTTTACTTGTTGGGCTTATTTTGTGCCTCTTTTTTACATTGCGAATCATTGCGCATTTATTTTGATTTTTGTATATTTGTATAATTTTCAAGAGTAATTGTATTCTTTCCAAAATCAATAATCTAAAATTTCAAATCTTTCTAAGTGCATAAATATTAATTGATAAGTGAAATACAAAATAAGAAAACATCACAATTACAATAATAATATTAAAATTAATGTAGTCTAAATAAGTGACATGAAATTGACAATCTTAATAATATCAAGTTATAAACACAACTTAAATTTAGAAAAATTAGATTTTCTAATGAATTCAATTTTATGTTGCAGTTCAAAGTATAGCACTTGTAAGATCAAAAATTTTAGGGATTTTCATATAGGCTAACGAACATTTCAAACATAGAACAAAATCACTTAAATATTCAAAACATTTAAAGCAATACAAGTACAAAACACAAGTATATAAACTATAAAAATCTTCATATCACATTCTAAATATCTCACAAAAAGATTCGTTCTCAACATTTTACCCGTATAGCCATTTATATGCGTACAAAATAAGAAATTCAAATCATCCAGGACGATCAGGAGATCGTACAGTACGATATGTATTGGAAAAATTTAAATAATACACAATCAGTCAAAACCAACTATCAATTTGCTACAGAAATCGTACAGTACAAAATATTTTCATCTAGTACGAATAGAATACTTAGAAAAATTTGCACGATCGATCTAAAACATGGAATCAGATGTGAAGACATTTCAAAATCATACAAAAACATAAAAAAATAAAGGTAGAAAAACACATAAAAACAAAGAAAAATAAATATACAACAAAAAAAATATGCACACAAAAACACATAAACAAAGGGTTTAAACATCATTTTGCTCCTGGTTTGATGATTCAGAAGCTAGATCTGCCCAGGCGATTTTTGTTTTTCATTATTTTCCCATTTTATAATTTGCTTAGCTTTGCCCTTTTTTTAGCAGGAAGAGTTCTCAAATTAGGGCACTAACTTTTCAGATGTCCAGATTTCCTACATCCAAAGCAAATAATATTTGAAGAAATCTGAACATTCTTACCATTTTTACCTTTATTCCACTTTTGTTGATGCTTATGCTTGTGCTTTAGTGGACTTTTCAATTTGCTTGTTAAGTCATCGCTTTCCTCACCAACTAAGCAACTTTTCTCCATGTCTTCCGCTTTTAGCATTATTGTTTCACCTGCATCCAAAAGTCTTTGACCCAAATATTGCTCGTAGGCAATGAGTGAGCCAATCAAATTATCAATAGAATATTCATTCAAATTTTTTGATTCGTAAATAGCCACAACTTTGGCATCAAACTTGTCAAGTAAACAACGTAGAATTTTATTGACTATTTATAAGTTTAAAAATTCTTTACCTAAAGCATGCAATGATGTTACAATTTGAATAAACCTAGTATACATGTCTAAGATCGTCTCATAAGGTTTCATGGTAAAGAGTTCATAGTCATGCATCAAAAAATTCAACTTAGATTGCTTGACTTCACTAGTACCTTCATATGTAATGCATAAACTGTCCCAAATTTCTTTGCCATTAGTACATGTAGAGATTCTTATATAATCTTTCAAATTTAAAGCACAGAACAAATAAGTCATACATTTAGCATTTAATTCAGCATAAATTTGTTCTACTCTACTCCATTCAGAAAAAGGGGTATCAGTTTTGATTCCATCTATAATACGTGATGGTACAGAGTAACCATTTTGAATCATATGCCACATTCGATAATCTATTGATTGCAAGAAAGTAAACATTCGAATTTTCCAAAAATCAAAAGAAATATTTTCAAAAAATGTTGGTCTAACAATCGAATATCCTTCTAATATTTTACGGTTTCTAAAATTAGCCATACTCGTTTTTCAAAAAGTAGTCTAAACTTATGATTTTGAAACGGAGCTCTGATACCACCTGTTGGAACTCGTTCAATATGAAATAGGATGTTAAGCCTAATTAATTGTCCCAAGGCTAACCAAGAGGGGGGGGGTGAATTGATAATTTAAAAATTATACTTCTACTCTTAGATTTTTAGAAAACCTTTTTAATTATTAATGCAAGTTAAATTTAAAGTTTAAAAAATAAACTTTTCAATGAGAGTAAACAACTTGCAATGAAATTAAATGCGAAAGAAAAATAAGAAAGAACACACCAGATTTATAGTGCTTCGGTCAAACCTTAACCTACGTCCACTCCCCGGAGGCACCCTCCGAGTATTGCACTAATACCACAAAGTGACTCTCCTTTTGCCCCCACAGCAAGGCGGAGAAGCCTGTACAAAATCACTTCCACCTTCCCCTGTGCGGCGGAGTATCCGGGTTCTTTGACACCAAAGAGATCTTCTTCTCGCCAAAACTTCCCTCAAGACGACCCTTGAATCCGATGGTACTGAAGTGCAAGTTCGCCGGAGCAACCGTGTGAATATCCCCTCCACACTTCCTTGAAATCCCCTCCAAGGATCTTCTCTCTCTCAAACTCCACTCTTTCCTCTCTCCCATTCAAGTTCTCTCTTCTAATTTTTTCTCAAAGAACGAAGAAACAATGGCTGTCAAAGATACACTTTGTCGTTCTTTTACACTCTCCAAGTGTCGGCACAGAATCAGACCGATGTTGTTGAACTTCACTTGAGAGCCTTCAAAGGAGATGGGAAGAAACAAAGAAATCATCTTCTTCAAGTAACCTTGTGAATCCCTCACAAACCCCTCACTTGATCTCTCACTCTTCACTCTTACAATCTCTCTCAAACTCTCACTCTCAATGATCCCTCTCAAGAGAAAACAACTCCAAAGGAACTTTTAATAGTTTCTATGACTCCTTATATAGAAAGGACATGAAAAACCGCCCAAAAAACTGCTAAAAACATGTTTTTCTGCGCACTGGATCATCCCGTACGAAATTGAGTTAGTACGGACGAACTGTGTAAAAAACTGTCCCGTACGAACCATTTGTGCATCTGTACGAACCAATTTTGTCCTGGATGAAATAGGTTCGTCCCGTACGAAAAAATTTCGTCCGGTACGAATAGTTATATCAAAAGTTGGTTCCGAAAATTGCAAAATATTGCCAGAAACTTCCATAGTCGGTTCTCATCGTCCTGGACGAACATGACTTCGTCTGGATGAAATTTTTACAGGGAGAAACTCGTCCTGGGATGAAAATTATTTCTTCTGGACGATCATGACTTAGAAAAATTTTCGAGTTCAGTTCTTGTCCGTTCCATTGCTCTTACAAGGATCGTCCCGTAAGAACAATGTTCGTCCCGTACGATCCGTACAAAAACTTTTTCAAGATCTCCTTTAGTGTGTGTGAATTTTATTCACTCAATTACAAATACTCCCTCTCAAATTTAATTCAAAAAAAAGTACAAGCTTCAAATTCACAAAGTATCTCATACTGAATTTGATTTGAAGTCTTCGTAGTGTGGAGTTTAATTTTCCTGAAATATTAGTACACACAAGAGCAAAAACAAATCTTCCAAAAAATATTTAGGAGATAACAATACATAAAATAATAATATTTGGAATCATCAAAACTATACAAGTTGCAAGAATGTAAAACATGCAAATAATAACTTTCCTAACAGCACCCTCCAAGTATTGCACTAAAAAAGTGTCTCTCCTTTAGCCCCCACAGCTAGGCGGAGAAGCCCTTACAAAATTACTTCCACCTTCCCCGGTGCGGTAGAGTCGTCGGGTCCTTTGACACCAAAATGAACTTCTTCTTTTGTGAACTTACCTCGAGGCAAGCCTTGAATCCGACGGTATTAAGATACAAGCCTGCCAAAGCAACCGTGTGGAATCCCCTCCACACTCCCTTGAGTCCCCCCTCACAGGATCTTCTCCCTCTTAGACTTCACCCGTTCCTCACTCCCTTTCAAGCTTTCTCTTCAAGTCTCCCCCACAAGAACGAAGCTATAATGGCTGCCAAAGACACTTACAAAAGTGCATTGACAAAGCTTAAATAGAAGCTCTCAAAACGAGCTCATTAATGCAAGTTGCCGACATTATCGTCCAGGATGATAGGTATATCGTCCTGTACGATCAGTACAATTTAAGCCCAATCAGTCGAGACGATTTGAGACGATCAGATAAAGTTTGTTCATATCGTCCAGGACGATAATATATCATCCTGGATGATCAGAACAAATCATAGAATATCATCCTTGATATCGCCCTGAAAAATAGCTATCTGATGACCAATCGTCCAGCATATTGGCCAGGACGATCTTGCGATCATCCAGGCCGATTTGATCATGAAATCAAGTCATAATTACTTTCCTTAAATTTCAGAGAAATTTTGGAAAAATTGACCTGGATCGTCCTGGATGATATTTTATAGTCCTGGATGATCCATCTAGATGATGTCCAAAAATAGGTTATTTCTAAATAGATTTGGCGGCAGATTATTTTCGAATTGAGCCTATCATCCTAGCCGATACAAAAAAGTCCAGGACGATGTGTTTTGCATAATGACGACTGTTTTAATGATGATGCCCTAATTAGGGTTTCTACTTTTTAACAGATCATCCATGATGATATAAAATCGTCGCGGACGATGATACCAAAAATAATAAACTTTAGAGAACAGTCAAAAATCTTCCAAGTTATAAAGCATCAAGAGCCACACCAAATATAATAGACTCAAGAAAGAAAAAAGGGTACAAACTGACTCAGACCTAGTCTACCCAATCTTGAGCTGGTTCCAAATTGCAGTCCGATCATGTGAACCTTAAATGTTAGTAGATAAGGCAGTCGTAGAGAAAAAGAATGTTTGCTATCATCAAAATCATAAGACATAGATCCGCAACAATCTCCCCCTTTTTTATGATGACAAACATTTCAATTTGAATTTGTAAAAAGGAACGTTTTCTCCTAATCTCACCATTACTAGAATAACACTTTAAAAATAGGGGAGATAAAAATATTTTTGTTATTTTTTAAATTTTTGAACAAAAGATACAATTACGATAATAGTACAAAAATTCAACAATACATTCTCCCCCTTTTGACATTATCAAAAAGAGAGGAGGCACAAACTAAAACAAAATGACCAAAAGACAAAAATATTTCCTGATCTAGTGAAAAACAAATATTCTTAAAATGAGAAAGTTACCTCTTGGTTTTAATCAAAAATTTAGTAGAATTGGATTGACAACGCATAGCCCAGAAAAGGTTAGAAATTCATAATTTGATAATCCAAACTCTAGTTCTTTTTAAAAGGCTCAAAAACTTTTTAAATCAATATCTAAATCAATAAATAAATTAGAAAAAGAAATAATCATTTTTTTAAAAACCCTTTCATAAAATATATCTAATAGAAGATTAATGCACGAATTGTTGAATCAGGAATCAAGATTTAAAAATCAAGTATCGAAAATATCAAGGGTTTTCTTAAGCTTTGTATAAAACAGAAAGAGTAAGCATACTCTTTGTGGGCTCATTTTATGCCTCTTGTCAAGTTTTTAGCGCACTTTGCGCATCTTTTTCTTTTGATACACTTTGTATATCTTTTTCAATTTGGTGTCATTGCACATCTTTTGATTTGGCATCATTGGCCACATTTCTTTTTGATTTGGCGTCATTGGCCATTTTTTTAATATGCCACATTTCTAAAGTTTTAAAAATAAAAGTAAACCCATTCTATTGACACAACAAACTACTTCATTAGGAAAATTATAAGGTAGATTCAACAATCTTGTAAAAGATTCCTATGCGATAGATAAAATATAGGGAGATGAAAAAATTCAGTTTCAAAATCTAATTTAAAATATAATGAAGATTTTAAATCAAAAGTAGAATAACATCTTTAAGGAAATAGAGATTGAGAGTCAAAATCATGAGTTTTCTTCCCTTGACTGTTTTTAGAGAAGTCAAACACAATTTTCATAAGAATTCAAGAAAAAATAATAGGTAGGTTTTTCATTTTTAGAAAGGTGATGTGTGTTGATCAGAGAAAAACTTTTATGAAAACAAAAATTTTAAAGAATAAACAAAACAAAAACACAAAATAAAAATGAAAAACAAAAAAAAACAAAAACACAACACAAAAAACATGAAAAGCTTTTAACCATTATCTCTTTCATGGTCCGATGCTTCAGAAATCAGATCTGCCCATAAAATTTTTTGCCTTTCATTATTTTCCTAGTTTAAATTTTACTTTTTCTTGCCCTTTTCTTTTGTAGGAAGAATTTTTAAATTAGGGCACTGATTTTTCATATGTCCAGGCTCCCTACATCGAAAGCAAATAACGTCAGAAGGAATATAAACATCCTTACCATTTTAACCTTTTTTCCACTTTTGCTTATGTTTTGGTGAGCTTTGTGATTTGCTTGACAAGTCATTACATTCGTCACCAACTAAGCTATCTCTTTCTGTATCTTTAACTTTTAGAACAATCGTTTCACCTACATCCAAAAGTGTTTGACCAAAACTTTACTCGTAGGTAATGAGTGAGCCAATCAAATTATCAATAGAATAATCATTCAAATCTTTTGATTCACAAATAGCAACAACTTTGACATCAAATTTTTCAAGTAAACAGCTAAGAATTTTGTTAATTTTTTCAAAATTTGAAAATTCTTTTCCTAAGGCATACAATGATGTTATAATTTGAATGAATCTAGTATACATGTCTAAGATCGTCTCATAAGATTTCATGGAAAATAGTTCAAAATCATGCATTAACATATTCAACTTGGATTGCTTGATTTCACTAGTGCCTTTGTATATGGTGTGTAGTTTATCCCAAACTTCTTTACCAGTAGCGCACGTGGATACTAATATAAAATCTTCAGAATTTAAAGTATAGAAAAAGCAATTTAAAGATTTTGTATTCAATTGAGCATTTACTTGTTCTTCCCTATTCCATTGATTAAAAGGAATATCAGTTTTAACTCCATTAACAATACGTGACGGTGAAGAATAACCAGTTAAAATTATATGCCACATACAAAAATCAATCGATTGCAAGAAAGTAGTCATGTGAATTTTCCAAAAATCAAAAGGAAAATTTTCAAATAAAGGCGGTCTGGTGATTGAATAACCTTCTGCAATAGTAGATTTGAAAAATTAGCCATGGATTGAAATTCAAAAGCTTTTAAAAACTAGATTTTATGAATATAGCTTTGATACCACTTGAAAGTTCGTTAGGGATGTTAAGCCCTTATGAGCTGGCTTAAGGTTAAATAAGAGATAGAGAGGTGAAATAGTATTTAAAATAAACACAATCTTAACTCCAAAAATAAGATTCACCATAATCAAAACCAACGATGCAGAAATTAAATATGAAAGAAAATAATAAGAAAGAACACACCGAATTTATAGTTGTTCGGTCAAACCTTGACCTACGTCCACTCCTTAGAGGCACCCTCCAAGTATTAAACTAAAACAAGTGTTTCTCCTTTAGCCCCCACAGCTAGGCGGAGAAGCCCTTACAAAATCACTTCCACCTTCCCCAGTGCGGCGGAGTCGCTGGGTCCTTTGACACCAAAGTGAACTTCTTCTTTGGTGAACTTCCCTCGAGACAAGTCTTGAATCCGACAATTTTAAGATGCAAGCCTGCCGGAGCAACCGTGTGGAATACCCTCCACACTCCCTTGAGTCCCCCCTCACAAGATCTTCTCCCTCTCAGACTTCACCCGTTCCTCACTCCCTTTTAAGCTCTCTCTTCAAGTCTTCCCCACAAGAACGAAGCTACAATGGCTGCCAGACACTTACAAAAGTGCCTTCACAAAGCTTAAATAGAAGCTCTCAAAATGAGCTCATTAATGCAAGTTGCCGATATTATCATCCAGGACGATAGACATATCGTCCTGTACGATCAATACAATTTAAGCCCAATCTGCCGGAACGATTTGAGGCGATCAGAAGAAGTTTGTTCATATCATCTAGGATGATAATATATCATCCTGGATGATTAGAACAAATCATGGAATATCGTCCTCAACATCGCCCTAAAAAATAGCTATCCGATGACCAATCATCCAGCATATCGGCCAGAACGATCTGACAATCATCCAGGCCGATTTGATCATGAAATTAAGTCATAATTGCTTTCTTTAAATTTTAGAGAAATTTTGGAAAAATTGACCAGGATCGTCCTGGATAATATTTTATAGTCCTGGACGATCCACCTAGACGATGTCTAAAAATAGGTTATTTCTAAATAGATTTGGCGGCAGATTCTTTCTGAATTGAGCCTATCTTCCTGGCCGATACAAAATCATCGAGGACAATATATTTTGCATAATGACAGCTACTTTAATGAGGATGCCCTAATTAGGATTTCTGCTTTTGAATAGATCGTCCAGGATGATATAAAATTGTCTCGGATGATGATACCAAAAATAGTAAACTCTAGGGAACAGTCAAAAATCTTCAAAGTTACAAAGCATCAAGAGCCACACCAAATACAATAGACTCAAGAAAGGAAAAAGGGTACAAACTGACTCAGACCTAGTCTACCCAATCTTGAGTTGGTTCCAAATTGCAGTCCTATCGTGTGAACGTGAAATGTCAGTAGATAAGGCAGTTGTAGAGAAAAAGAATGTTTGTTATCATCAAAATCATAAGCCATAGATCCTCAACATGCTCATGGTATGGGTCCAAAATCTACTGAAACTTTACTTAATAAAAATAAATTTAATGTTTTAAACACTATGATGGAGGAAGGGGAGATTGTTTATATTAATATGTCCCAAAGGAGTTGTGTTAACAAGGAAGCTAATTGTGTTGTTCACAATATGATTCTCTTGAGTGAAGTAAATATAGAGCTAGATACTGCTGATGGGGGCTATTTTATTTTATAGAAAAAGCTGTGAAACAATTAAAAGGGCTTGGTCCAATCAAATTGATTACAATGAGTAGAAGGATGGAGGGTGATTCAAGGGAAAAAGTGGGGAAATCTTCCTCTCTTACCCATTAATGGCTTCTTTAATTTTTTGGAATTGTAGAGGAGCTAGGAAGAGGAAAGGTTCTCTATACCTTAAGGAGGTTGTAAAAGATCATGATGCTTTTTTGAGGGATTGTTAGAATTAAAGTTTGCTTCCATTAGTGATAAGGATATTAATTCCTTAATTGGCTCCAGTTGGGATTTTTTTCAAGTTCCATCGAAAGGGTTGTTAGGAGGCATTGGGTAGTCTGGAAAAGCATTATTGCTTCATTTAAGGTGTTGGATTATTCTTCTTAGTTTGTTTATGGGGAGTTTATTGTTCCTAATAGAGGAAAATGGAGGTTTGCTACAATTTATGGAAGCACTGATGTCTATAAAAGAGGGATGCTTTAAGAAAGAATAGAGACTCATTCAGGGACTGATATGCCGATGGTGATGGGTGGTGACTTCAACTGTTTACTTTCTAAGGAGGATAAGAGGGGTGGAAGAAGGTTTTCCTTCTCTTTGGGCTCTAAAGAAATGAAGCCTTTCTTATCTTGTAATGACCTTTATGAGGTTTGTTTTGTGGGGCCAAAATTTACATGGTGTAACAACAAAACTGGTGGTGATCGTATCCTGGAAAGGTTGGATAGATGTTTTGTAAATTCACCGGCACTTAGCTTGTCCGATCATTTGGTAGTTAGACACCTACCAAGAGTGGCTTCAGATCACTGTCCAATTATGATAAATCTATTTCAACTTTGTCTAAGGGTTAAGAGATCTATTAAGTTTGAAGACATTTAGGCTTCATATCCAGCATCTATTGCGGTTGTGAGAAAGGCTTGGAATAAGAAGACTTATGGAAGTTATTCTCAAATTATGAACCTCAAAATAAATAGAGCTCTTAAGTCTTTATTCTTTTGGAGTAGAAATAAAATGAAAATTTTAATTTAGCATAAGGAAGACCTCAAGAAGGAAATTCTAGACCTTCAATTAAAAGAAGGAGATAAAGGATACCTTTCGGTGGAAGAGATGTGGCTTCTCAAATCTAAAATTAACGAGTTAAATTCTACTTTAGCTTGTTTAAACACTTTGGTGTAAACAACGTGCAAAAGTTAAATGGATGTTGGAGGGGGATTGTAATTCCAATTTTTTCCATTCCTTTGCTAGTGCAAGAAGGAATTCAAACTTCATTAATTACATAAAAGGTGATGATGGAAGTATAGAAGAGGATCCAGACCAGGTTGAAGAAATATTGCTGAACTTCTTTAAAGCAAAGTGGCGTGAAAAGAGGTGTAATCTGGACGGGTGGCCCAGCCCGTGGAACTGTTTGGGAGAGGAGAATAGGTAGCTACTGAAAAAGAGTTTTCTTTGATGGAAGTAGAGAATGTGATCAAGCTAATAGAAGGATTCACTGCTCTAGGTATTGACAGCATAACATACTCAATTAATCAAATGTTACTGGAACATTATAAAGAATGATTTGTGGTGCTCTTCAACATTTTTTTCCTTACGGCTTATATGTGTGGAAGCTAGAAAGAAACTCTTATAGTTTTAATTCCCAAAGTGAGATGTCCCATAACTCCTTCCACTATAGATCAATCAGCTTATGCAATACTATTTACAAAATAGAAGCAAAAGTATTGTTGAGTAGAATGTCTGCCATCATTCCAAAGTTGGTTTGAAAAGAGCAAGTGGCTTTTATCACAGGGAGATCTCTAGATGATCATGTTCTCTTGGCTCAGGAGGTATTTCACAAGTTTAGGTATTCTAAATCAAACAAAGGTTTGGTCTCATTTAAAATTGACATGGAACAGGCGTATGACTCCATGGGTTGGTCGACTCTAAGCAAAGCCTTAGAGTATTTTGGATTTTCAGAATTATTTTCTAAGCTAATAATGGAATGTGTGCGAGATCCATCTTTCTCTTTATTAATCAATAGGAATCGGTCAACTTGGATAAATGCTCGAAGTGGATTTTGGCAGGGATGTCCTTTATCGCTATTTCTTTTTATTCTATGTTCTCAGCTAATGTCCAATGCTTTTTTTTTTAGGAATGAGTCTATTGGCATCCAGATTAGTCCTAATGGCCCAAAAATATGGCATTTACTTTATGCAGATGACATCATAATCTCCTCGGATGCTAAGTTAAAAATGGTTAAAAATATTAAAGGTATGGTTACTGACTTTTGTGGTTGGACTGGGCAAAAGGTGAATAATGACAAATCAATGATCTTATTTGGGAATTTGGTTAAGAGGAGAAGAAAAAGAGCCATATCTCAGATCATGGGATTTAAAGTGGTTAAGGAATTCAATTACCTTGGAATCAAGATTGCTTTGAGGAATAAAGTTTTAAAAATGTTGAGCACTTGGGGTAGCAAGTTTATTGTTTTAGCTGGAAGGACAACTCTTGTGAAAACAGCCTTACTTTCTTATCCGACCTTCTATTCTACTCTTTCCTTGATTCCAAAGGGATTATTAAATGAGATTGACAAACTTTGCATAAATTTCATTTGGAACAAAAATAACGGTGGATTAGTCCTCCATTATGTGAGCAGGAATACTACGTGTGAACTGGTGCTGAATGGTGGATGTGGGTTACATTCATGTACTAGGATGGTTGGCCCACTAAGGTGTAAATTGGCATGAAAATATAACTAGGATAAAGACTCCCTATTGCATAAACTATTATACCTGAAGTATGGCTCTTTCGGGGATCTTAATGTTGGAAGGAAATCTAATTCTCCTTCTTGGAAATTAATCATGGATGGTTGGAAGTTTCTCAAACCGATAGTAAGGTGGTGTGTTGCAAATGGTGATTCAATTAACATTCTTCAGGATACCTGGATTCTGGATAAAAAATTAAACAGGTGGCCCACGTTTATAGCTCCTGAAGACATCAATGGTGGTATAGTGAAAGTAAGCAATCTTATTTTAGATGATTGTTGGAACATAGAAGAATAGAGTAAAATTTTTGGAAAAGATCTTGTGGAGCTAATCAGCAATATTGAGATATACTCCTTTATCTGGGAAGACCGCATGGAACTGATTAAAAAATTCTCTGGAAAGACCATTTCTGTTATGGCTGCTATAGAACTGAATGGAGTGTTTACAAAACATAGGTACTGGACTTGGATTAAGAAGGCCAAGCTTAACGCTAGAGTAGAAAACTTTTGGTGGAGGTTATTTAATAATTCTGTACCAACATTTCAGCTTCTATCTTATAGAAGATTGCAACCAAATAACCTTTGTACTAGAGTTTGTAATGAAATTGAAGACTAAAATCATGTGACCAGCAATTGCAAGAAGTTAATTGAAGTGTTCTCTTATTTGAACGCATGGGGTTTAATTTGGTATTCAAATCTTTGATTCCCTTGATAACAGATGCAAATGGATGCATAATAAAAATGCATTATTGCGGAATTTGTTTTGCAATTCGGTCTATTTTACTTGGAAGGATAGAAATGAAGTGGTTCATGGGAAATTGGGAAGGAGCTCAATGCTCATTGCTTTTGAGGCAATTAGTTTTATTGTTGTTTCTATAGGATGTAATCTTTTAAACTAGAGCCGGTTGGTTGCCAATCAGCGTTAGCTGTTAGAAAATACTTTGCATCCTCCTCCACCCGATTGGATCAAAATTAATTTGGATGCTTCCTTATTGCGATCTTACAAAGGAGGCATTGGAGGTGTGATCCGAGATCACAGAGGCAGGTTTCTATTAGCTTTTAGCAAACCTTGTATTCATTGGGATATAGCTAATTTGGAGCTTCTAGCTATTAAAGCAATCAAAGATGTTCTTAAATATTGGATATTTGAGTATAAGGGGCTCATCATCGAAGGAATGCAAATATCATAAAGTTCATTCAAGATGCAATTAAGAAAGGTGAGCAATGTTTAGAAAGCTTTTTATTTATCAAGGATTTTAACTTAGTGATTTTTAATTGTATAGATAGAAGCTCTAATAAGTTAGCGGACCTTTGTGCTAACTACGCTATTTTTTCTTCTTTTATTTGGCATGACGTTGCTATGGATAAGATTCCTCCATCCTTTCTTAAAGTGTTAAAGGAGGAATCTATAGGATGCACCTTGTAGGTTTTTTTTTTTTTTTTGGGAAAATTTGGGCTTGGCCCGTGTATTAAATATCATTAAAAAGAGAACAGGATACATCTAGAGATTACAAAAACATCCCATAATGAACTAGGGATTGCTCTTTCGAGCACAAAAATTAGCTCGAGCCAGATCAAGCAGAACAAAAAGTAAGTAAGGTAAATCTAAATAGAAGATATCTATCATAAAAACACTCCCTAAGACATTAACACCTGGGCTCAGATTACAAAAATTTATCGAGATAGTTTCCCCATGGTTGCCCGAAGACCATCCTAAGGGGGCCTGCTTGGGAGTAGCATCATTGACCTGGTGTGTCCATTTGAGCACAGCAGGCTTGAGGAAATTGCCTTTGTAGGTTGTTTTCCTCCTTTCTTTTATTATTAATGCAATATTTGCTTCCTTCAAAAAAAAAAAACAAGAAATAAGCCTCTTTATTTTGATCCTAGTTCAAACTTGATAATCATTAAAAACTTTCCTATTCTAATTAGTAAATGGATATTTTTTTGTTCATCCGAAGTACCAAATATTAATTGCGTTATTCATATTTGCATAATGATACAGTAATTTCCGCGCAAGCCTACTACAAATACGTTGTATTATTATATTGTAGTTCAGACGGCTTAATTTAATTTCTAGTTAATTAGGCCAAACCTGGGGTTAACCAGATTAGCCAATTGCTTAGATTTACTTTGTCCACTCAACTACACTTCCATACTGCAAAAATTATAAAATATCTTTTAATATTGATTTTAATACTTCTCCCACAACTTAAATCATACGTCCATATAGGGTTAGTAATATCAAGCCGTCAAAGCTTTTGAGAAATAAAAATGAATCCATAATGGACAAATTTTAAAATAGATATAATAAATAATTTAATTATTAAAAAAGTATATGTTAAAAATAAATTTAAAATTGATAGGTAACTTGCTATAGACGAGAAAATTTGTTTTATAACAAATAACCATAAAAATTAAAAATCAATATTAAATTTTTTTTTTTCTTTAAAAAATAGTGTAAAATTAATTTTTTAATTATTATATTTATCATAAAATATATCTTAAATATTTGTGATCCATTCTTATTAAATTATGATTAGAATTATCTTATTAAATTATAAAATAAATGTTTATACGAAATATAATAAATTGGAAAGTATTAACACATCAAAATAAGAAATTAATATAAAAACTATAAAAAAAACTAACATTTAAAATATGAAGTTATTTTTAAAAAGAATTTTAAATTCAAATGCGTTTTATAAAAAAGTTATATCAAATAATTATAATCATAGTTTTAATAAGAATAATCTATTTTAGGATACAAATAATATATAGTATTAAATTTACCCTCATTTTGAATGATATTTAAGATTTTGAGGTTTATTTTTATCATTTTATCAGTATTTATATTCAAAAAAAAAAAAATCCACGGTAACACAAGTTACCTATTCAATTGGCAACGGACGACTTTATTGACGCGGCCTAGTGGAACCCAAGTTTTCTCCCTTTCAGTCCGAAAGAAAATACAAAATCTAGTCATCCCGACCGTTCGCACACCGCGGTGAACAGTCGACTGCATTTTGCCGTTTCTCAAAATAACATTTTAGTATAAATATTTTAATTTTTGTATTAAAAAGATGTTTTGTGAAGCGGCAAGAAAGTCATCTCGAACGAAGCGGAATACCGCTCTGGTGACTGATCTTCCAGTTGAAATCAAATAAAGCGGCGCGTCCTCCGGCTGAACTTTTCTCCCGCTTCGGTTTTCCTTTTCTATAAACTAGCCTCCCCTTAAGCCTTTTCCTCCAAACTTACTATCACAGCTGCTGCTTCTGTTTCTTGCTCTTTGTTTACAATCAATCACCACTTCTATTGTTTACTATAAATTGGAAAAGAAATGAGTTCGTTGAAGTCTTCTACAATGCTCCATATTGCCTTCTTCCAGTCAGCCCTAAAGGAAAGTGCTCATGGCCAGAAGACAACGATGGCTTCATCTCGGTTGATTGATGGCAAGGCAATCGATCAAGGAATTGCTTGTTTTCTGATGCTTGTTGCCCTCCTCGTCACTTTTCTCGTTCATTAAAAAAACATGCTATCAAATGTGGGTTGAGAAACAACGGCCTTGCTGATAGCTCCTGAGCCATGCCTGATGCGCGCAGAATAATTTTGTAATCAAGTGAGTTTTATTAATGTATTAAACAAATTTATTTATGATTATGTATAACAGAAAGCTACTCTCGTTCATTTAGAGGAATATCAGTAATTGCTTTTTTATTTTGAAAGATAAACTGAATAAAAAAAAGATGAATATATTGCCATGCTACTTAACTGAGGAGAAGCGCTGGTTATTCATCTCTTACGGTTTAACGTCATTGGTTTACACAACAACAACAACAACAACAACAACATCAAGCGTTTATCCCACTACGTGGGGTCGTCTACATGAATCCTTTTTCTCCATTGTGTCCTATTAAAAGTTAAATTCTTGTTTACATCTAATAAAAAAAGGTCATTCCTAATATTTTCTAACCAAGTCTTTTTAGGTCTACCCCTACCTTTCTTAACATAAGTCAAATCTAATACCTCTACTCTCCTAATCGGGTCATCGGAAGGCCGCCGTTTTATGTGACCAAACCATCTAAGGCGACTCTCCCTAATCTTATCTTCTACTGGAGGTATTCCAACATTTTCATGTATATGCTCATTTCGTATCCTATCTCTAAGGATAAAGCCACTCATCCACCTGAGCATCCTCATCTTTGACACACTTAACTTAGTATTATGCTTCTCTTTTAATGGCCAACATTCGGCACCATAAAGCATTGCAGCACTCACTACCATCTTATAGAATTTTCCCTTAAGCTTGAGGGGTACATTCCTATCACATAACAAGCCCGATGCATTCCTCAATTTCAATCATCCAACTTGAATTCTGCTGATAATATCCCCATCTATTTCACCATCACTCTGAACAATAGATCCAAGATATCTAAAACATGTACTCTTATTAATGACTTGATCGCCCAAAGTCACAATCCCCTTACTAGGTCTATTACTACTAAAATTACACTTTATATATTCCGTTTTAGATCTACTCAAGCGAAAACCTTTAGACTCTAAGGTTGATCTCCATAATTCAAGTTTATATTCAACTCCCTCTCTAGTCTTATCAACAAGAAAAATGATGTTATGGAGCACTTATAAATGTTGCAACCATAAATGCAAACAACTAAATTATCAAGAAACAGAATTCAAAAAGTCATAAAATGTTAGCTACATTTGAGTTCACTGAGTCAAATTTAAAAGTGCTCTGATACCACTTGAAAGTTTGTTAGGGATGTTAGGCCCTTATAAATTAGTTCGAATGCTAACCAAGAGTGGGGGTGAATTGGTATTTAAACTTTTTTTCAAACAGAAACACAAACACAACCAATCAATCACCACAGAAATTAAAGTATGGAAATTAAATGCAGAAGAATAATAAGAAAGAACACACTAAATTTTATAGTGGTTCGCTCAACTTGACCTACGTCCACTCCTCAGAGCCTATCCTCTAGGTATTACACTAAAGTCAATGTCTCTCCTTTTTCCCCCACAGCAAGGGAGAGAAGCACATTTAAAAATTCCTTTCCACTGACCCCGATGAGGTAGAGAACCCAACTCCTCTTGCTTCCTTCTGAAGCAAGCAGAGAACTCAACTCCCTTTATTTTCTCATGATGCAGGCAGAGAATTCAACTTCTTTTGCTTCCTCCTGAAGCATATAAAGAATCTTGATCAATTATTGAAGTAGACCTCTCTCGAACCTCCAAGGAACCAGGGACGACAACTGGAGAAGATGACTTGGATCCTTTCTTGGAGAAACCTTTGTGAAACCTGTCATAAACTCTCCCTCACAGGATCATCTCTCTATCTCCCTTGCTCTCCATCTCCTCTTGGCTCTCTCAGGTCAGGATAGCAGCAAAAGATCTCTTCTTAAGAAAATAAGAAATCTTTTAAACTATGGCTCCAAAATTTCCCTAATTTCAACTAATCATCAAATATCATCCAAGATGATCAACCGATCATTCCTTACAATCAGTTTAAATTTAGCTTAATCAGCCAATATGATTTGGAAGAGTTTGGATGATTAAAAGGTTCCTTTGATCAGATCGTCCAGGATAATATACTATCATCATATACGATTAGTTCAAGTCGACGAATATCATCCAGACCATCACACTGGATGGATGTCTGGACGATGAAAAAGTAACTTGATCGTCCAAGCTGATCTCACAATCGTCCAAAAAGATTAGTTCATAATGTCACATATCATCAAGAACATCACCCTAAATGGTTGTCTGGATGATAAAAAAATAACTAGATTTTCCAGGCCGATCTCACGATCATCTGGGATGATTAGTACAAAACATCACATATCCGCCAGAACATCACCCTAGATGGAGCCAGGTCGATTATGGAGCGTCCAGGAAGAACTAAGGTTTGTTAATAGATCTCCCGGACGATCCTGTGATCATCAAGGATGAAATGAATGAGCAATCAAACATTAATTATTTTCCTTAATAACCAAACTAATTTAGGCATAATATAGTGCATCATTCAGGATGATGTGTCCAAAAATAAAACATTCCTAAAAGGATTTGGCAGCTGATTCTTTTTTATTAGATTCTATCATCCTGGATGATATTACACTTAATTGCCCGTCTTAACCAGAATGCCTTAATTAGGGTTCTATTTTTAATTGATCGTCGTCTAAGATGAATTGGGATCATCTCGGACGATGTGATCGAAAAATGAAAACACTAATCAAACAGTTAGAAATTTTCCCCCAAGTGTGTGTGTGCAAGGTTACTTAACATTAGGACCCACAATATTATAATGAACTTAAGAAAAGGTAAAAGACACTTGACGTACATTACAAGTTCACTCAGTCCTAATCTACCCAATCTTGAGCTAGTTTGATTTGCAATTTGATCTTATGGACCTAAAACCTTAGTAGAAAAGGTAGTCGTAGAAAAATAAAAATATTTTCTATCATCAAAATTATATTCCTGAAATCAAATTCCCAATACGAACATAAGTAAAACAGTACGACAAAATAACTCAACAACTACCCACTACTCCTCCTTTTGAAATCACAAAAAGGATGAGGAAAACCAAGAATAGAAGATGCAAAAGAAGAACGAAAGTGAAGTTTTTTTAATTAAAGCTTGAATATGATAAAGTCTCCATGCGATTGAATTAAAAAATTTGTAAGAATAATAAGTTAACATCGTCAAAATTCAAAAAAATAGTAGAATAACCGATACTGTTAGCCCTAGCTCGGACTTCTCTCAGGGCAAATCATCTTTTCAAAATAAAAGACATAACTCAAAAAAATCAATTAGATAAGAAACAAAGATCCGTTCAAAACTTGGTTTCAGAAACATATGTTATAGAATAATAAACCAAAATAATTTGTCATAACTGCAAAATTTAAAATCAAGCCTTTGAAAATATCAAGTGACACATGAATTATTCTAAGATTTAAAAGTTTGAAAGAGAATGAATCTTTCCTTTTGTGGGCTCATTTTATGCCTCTTGTCAATTAATTAGCGCACTTTGTGCATCTTTTGATTTTTTATACACTTTGTGTATCTTTTAATTTTTTTTTGCGATCATGCGCATCTTTTTTTTTTCCTTGGGGCTCATTTTATGCCCTTGACATTTTTGGAAGTAAGATCCCTTTCGAAACTCTTAAATACTCTCAATTGTTTGTATATCTTTCAAATATTAGAGAAGAAAAAATCACCCTCTAATATAAGGAAGAATAAACCATAAAGCAAAATCTAATTCATATGATAAATACAACGACAAGATTATGAAAGATTGAAAGTAATATAAAAACTTTGAACATTATATATATAAGATATATTACAATAGCAAGATAGAAAAGATCTCAAATATAAAGTCCAGTTGTTAAATTGAAATTGAACTTTTCTTTAGAAAAGAAAATTACATCGCTAAAAGAGATTAGAGGAAGGGAAACAATCAATTGTGTTTCTCCCTTTAACTGATTTAGAGATGTCAGATATTGACTATAAATTTTCAAAAACAAAAATAACTCTTAAAATATCATTTTAACTATGACCAAAAAGAAAAAAAAAAAGAACATCAGAGATGAAAATACTACAAAATAACAGTAAATAAAAAATTAACACACAAAACCAAAAAAATGAATAGAAAATAACAATGAGCAGTAGATCAGAAACCATACATATCAGAATTTCTTAAACAATAAGTTCAAGCAATTATGTGTTGCAAGCCTCCACTGTCTAAGTACCACATGCTCTTACGAGGCCTTTTGTGAGAGCAAGCCTACAAAAACATCAAACATCAGATTTAGGAACCCAAAGAAGTTTGAGTCTTATCTTATGAATGTGAGAAAGCGATGCATGTGTGTTATGCTGTAAATCACTAAATTTTGGTCTCCATACCAAATGTGTACTATGGTGAATAGTGCAAGTATGTGAAACATGCCCTAGCAAGCAACATGAAAAATATCTAACACCAGAAAAAAGATTTACTAATCTACTCGGGTTATAGTGCCTCTTCCTAGGACTCAAAACTTTTAGCTTTGGATTAAAATTTTAAAACTGTTCAGGTGTGGGTGGAGTCATATTTTCCTCAAGTGCTTTCAATTCAGCATTAAATCTCAAGTTAGCACTTTCCAAAACCATATTATCAACTCTCAAATTTTACTCCCTGTGCTTAGATTCATCAATTTATGTTTTAAAATTAGTTTCACGTGAGGTGTAGGATACTTTCAATAAATCATGCTCAATAATCAACTCAGAATGCTTTTTATTTAACTGATCAAACTTATTAAGTAATGACATGTGATTGTTATCAATTTGGACGTGATTTTTACATAAAACTTCATGCATTTTTTGCAAATTTAAAAATTCCAATTTCAAACTAGTATGCGATTTCTTAAGTTTCCTATATGATGCATGAATTTTATCACAAACTTCAAGTAATTGTTCGTATATTAGTTCACATACCTCTTTTTGGTTATACTAACCATGATGATCACTAGCTATCTAGCACAAGTTTGTTATCTCCTCCTCAACTTCAATCTCAGAGGAGTCTGATGCAGAATCCGCCTAGAAAGTCTTTCGAAACAGCTTCTTATCCTTCCTGAACTTGGGTTTCTCCTCAGCCTTCTCCTTGCTTGAGTGATCCTTAAGTGTAGGACAATCAGCTTTGACATGTCGAGGCTTCCAACATTTAAAATTAACAACATTAGAATAACTTTTAAAATTTTTGCTACCCTTACCTTGGTTCTATTTCTGATGGTGTTGGTGATTCTTCCTTAGAAAGTTTTTGAATTGTCGAGTGATTAAGGAAACATCATCTCTTTTAGACCTAAAAGAATCAGTTTATGTGTCATTAACCTTCAGCGCCATAGTCTTCTCCTTCTTTTTTCACCCGCTATTGGTGGAATTTTGAAAACATGTTTTGAAAAATATTAGTTTTCTTTGAGAATTTTAAAATTAAAATTTAATTCTAATTCTAGAAGTCGAATCAACTCGTTCGGAAAAGTATATCACCCCGGAGGACGAAAATAAAATTCCATAACAGTGTTCAGACTTAGAATCATGAAATTCATCTTGAATATCATGACTAGATTCTAAAGAGAACTCCACACGGCCCCGAGGGGACAAGGTAGAGTTCAACTAAATAATCCAGTTATGGTATTCAAGGAGTATGATTGTCGAATCCATATCCAAAGCCTTATCAAAGAAGGATGTATATCCCCAAAGGGAGATAACACATTTCAATGAAAATTCTTCTAATATGATAATGACAATCATTCTTTAACATTTCCTAAAGAAATCTAAGAAGATTTTAAAAAGATTAATTTTGAAACCAGGTGTGTGTGGTTCCAAATCTCCTACGAGCGCAAGCCCCCATAGTCAATTCATCATAGGGAGACAGAGTCCCCTACGAAAACTCTCGATTAAAATAAGAATGAAATTTTATTAGATTTTCTAGGAGTGATATAAAAAAAATTGAATATAATCTTTTGGAAAATCAAAAGGGAATGGATCAAGATTGAACATTTATTAACAGAATTGAAGGAAGGGAAGTAGGGGACACCTTGAGATTCCATAACCATCCGGAAGTGTCCCAGCTTAATCTAAGTGTTGGGCTTTACATTTTAGGATTGAAAGGAGATTTTAATTGAAATTGAACATCTTATAAGAAATTTGGGACTATATTCCTAAAATTTGGGGTCTTATAATCAAAGATCTGCCCCGAATCCTAAATCTATTTTGGACACTAGACCACAGTCGTCCGAACCTAACTAATGCAATGCAGAACCTGGACTTATCCCTGCCTGGATTGGGGAGCCAGCTAACCACCTAATCGATTTAAAAGAGATGAGTCCGATCTTTTATGAAAGAGTGGTAGGGATATTGTACTTAAGATTTTGGAGAATTGGGGCCGACGTCTAGAAATTTCTCTAATTGGCCCCTTCGACTTATGTTGGGTGCTAAAATGCTAAAACTGATGCAATTAAAATTTTGACTCTTTTAATTTGTATCTAATGCAATGCATGCTAGTCGACAACTTTCAAATAAAATATGCTTGAAATTTTAAAAACAGGCTTATAAAATAATTTTTTAAAAGACTAGACTTCCCCAGGTCCGGCACCTCGTCCTCATAGGTCAGACTATCCGGACTCTACCCGCAGGCGGGGAAGGGTCTAAAACAAGGAAAGAGTAATGCAGTAATATGCATGCAACCCCGGGGTCGATCCCCGGCTAATTCCCTAGATTCGTTATCTTTCTATGTTATTTAGACTCACTAAAATTTTAGACTTTTAAAGTTATGAGTAGAAAACTTTCACACCCTCACGAGTCTCACGTATCCAGGCGAAAACAAAAGCGGCACACAATCGCCAAAAAATTAAGAAAAGCAGGCAATCCTAAAGGCAATCAATTCATCACATCAAATATTAACTAATTAATAAATGTCCATAGACAAAGTTGCCTTGCTTATTACAAACCAAAATTTTGCAGAAAGTAAAGTGGCCGGGCACCACTGACAATAACCCGGATTCTAAACCTAGTAATGACGCAAGTAATTTTGAGTGGGATACTCTCGATCTTCAAGTCTTCAATCTTGTCCTTCTTTGGACTCCTTTTCTTCAAACTCCTTGGATTCTTCATGGTAAACTACCCAAATGAATAAGAGGGCACTTCTCTTTTAAGGGGAAGGCCACTCTTTCCTCTTTGGGTATGGAAAAGGTATGATCCAAATTTGGATTTCCAAATGGAAAAGGAATAATTTCCAAAAGGGCATCCATTCCTCTTTGGAATCCAAGCTTTAGACCTATGTATCCCAACTCAAAATTAACTTTCACAACACTTGGCAATCATACAAATTATATTTATTTGAAAATAAAATCTAGACTCTCCTGCAAGGTTATCCTAAGCAGTTAATATATCAAAGAATGTATATTCCCAAGCAGTTATATATGTGCAGAAAAGAAAGTAAAACACACTGGCCACGCTCTTCTTATTTGGGGGCTTTAGCAGCTGAAGCACCTGTGCAAGCATTTATAACAATTAATATATTTTTATTGATTTAGCCCCCTTTTTACTACCCTGCATGAGCGTGGCCACCTGTAGAAAACTATGTGAACATCCAGATCGTACCTAACCTAAGGGTAAACTAGTCGCCAAACACATCAATCCATCCACAGAGTGCAGAAAAGTAAGCAGACACAGCAAAGCAATTTCATCCACAACATGCAGTGAAAACTACGAAAAATCCGGCACACAGCAGTAAAGTAAACACCGGCCTAACCTAGATCTAGAGTTGGTTGTCCTAGCACATCATCTAAGGTGTGTGTCAAAGGTCGTGTGGCTGGGGTAAATCTTAAGTTGGGTGATTAGTCAAAGTTATCTAGAGTTCTGGGTTTGTTAAGGCTTAAAAGGGGGATTTAAGTTAAGCTTTAAATATTAATAAATTAGGAATTTTAATTAAATGTATTTTAAAAGTTAATTGATTACTACCTTTCTTTCACACCGAGGCCGTGAAGTTTATTTCACCTTCCTTGGGGCTAAGCTAATAGCCTCGTAGGCCTGGGTTACCTAGTAGCAATCGGGTTAATTAAGTTATTTTAAATTGGTTGAAATTAAAGGAGTGAGTTGATATTAAGGGGAGTTGATTACTAATTTTAATGGGTTGGTTGAGAATTTTAATAACCTATTAAGAAAATTTTAGGATTTAGAGAAGTTAACAGATTTTAAAGGATTACCCGGATACGTTAACTAAGGGGTCAAAATTTGACTTTCAAAACTAGAGTGAATCTTAAGAGTTTCAGATTTTTAATAAATACTAGACCTAATTATAAGTTGTTAGACAGGTGGGACACTTAATTTGGAGTTTTCTATGAAAAGTTATGATTTTTAGAAGTTCTGGCCCGTTTTGACCTAAAGTCACCTAAGATGTTGAGTCCTTGATTTTGACCAAATTTTGGAGGTTTAATATTTTTAGAGAATGATAGATTCTAATTGAAATCATTAGCCATTGAGTTTGATTAGTCAAAAATTTTCTATAATTAACAGTGAATTTTAGAAATTATATATATTCGTAGGGGTTACCAAGTTATTATGACTAAGAGGTCTGTTTAAGGATTTGAACCCAAATGAGCCCTAAACTCCTTGGGATCAGTTCCAAAGGTCATAAATGACCTAAGGACAGATCAACAAGTGTTTAAAATCCTTTTGGGATTTTTAAGATTTTTTAAGCTTAATAAAGCTAGTTAACCTTTGATTTTATCTAAGGATTAAACTAAGACAAATCTAGAAATCAATTTAAAAAGGGTTTCAATTCCTATTAATTAGGGGATTAATTAGGAACAATCATAAACATTTTAATGGACTTTATAAATTAAGAATAGTTCATTATCAATTGACTAGGGTTAACAGGCCATTTCTAAGAAGGATTTTTTAGGCTCCTACTTGGGGAACCAAATGAACTCCAAATTTGATGAAATTTGGACCATAGGATCACCTGACCCTAAGGACTAAACCCACCAAATTTGAGATCAAATGAAATACTCTAAGGTGGATAACGGAACCACCCAAGGTGAGCTCTAAGTCACCTTCAAATCATTATAGGGGTCTATCCTAAGCTTGGATTGGGGCAACATCAGTGGATCTACACTCCTTATCCTACTCATCATCAGCACACCAAAAATCACACCCTAAATCCCATTGGATAGGTCTATATCCCATTTTGAATTTAAGGGTCAAACCATGACCCTTAAACTTAAAAAATTAGGGAAAATGCCCTTGAACAACTTAAAATGGGAAGATAAAATTTGGACATGTCAAAGACATGTCCAATTTCAATCTCCCAAAATTCCAGACTTGGTGGACTTGTATGTAAAAAGTAATTAAAGAAATTCATAAAATGCTCAAATTGAAATTAAGCCTAACACTGACCTAACCAGGGTCTAGAACCATAGGGCTTTTGTAGATCTCCCTGAGACCTTTCCAATGAGCCTAAGAACACCTAATTTGGACAAGTGTGGAGGGAGTTATGAATTTTTGAAGTTCCCTTGAATTTCTGGATTTATTAATTCGGCAATTACACAGTCAGCGGCTCTTTACACGCGCCGCGCGCTGATTGGCCAAGCAATCATTGGCGCTAACCATTAACAGCTGGATTAACCACTGCCGTCGGATGGCGGATCGGATGGCTGGGATCAAACACACTCCGATACCGCGGGATCTAATCCGAGCCGTTGATCGAAATCAACGGCTGAGATTTTGTCTTCAACCCCCCGCGCGTATCCGAGACCGCAGAGATTCTCCGGCTTGATCCAGGCGATCCCGCCGGCGAACTCTGATGAAATTTCATAGGGAGGATCAGGACTGTAGAAACCTTCAATCCAACGGTGGAGATCCGTTGGGGTGAAGGTTTCCTTCACACTTGACTGGACTACCTAGCTAGGGAGCTCGGGATGAAGGGATTACCGCAGAGAAGGCCTCAACGAATGAGCTTCTCTATCAGGAAGCTTCAGGGGATGATAACGAACTGATCTCCTTCAGGCGTCGGGACCGGGGGATGGCCGGAGGTGCGACTTCGAGCTGGACGCCGAAAGCTTTCAGGGGAGCTTGCTCGAACGGACGAAGGGATCGATCTGGGAGCTCGAAGGGAGCATCTGGGAGTTCAAAAGAGCTCTGGGAATCAATTTTGAATGAATGTGGATGCTTCTGGCGGTCTGGCAAGCTCGAGGCTATTCAGCCACCTATCGGGAGCTTGGACTGCCGGGATTAAGTTGGAGAGGGCTCGGATCGCTGCCAGGTGGACGATGGCGACGTCCTAGGGAGATCGTGGGGATCAAATCAGTGGGCAGCAGCTTTAAACCAGGAGTTATCTAGAGGGGACCACCGGAACTCGTTTTCCATTGGCTCCGACCGCTGTCGGCCATGGTCTGGGTCGGGTTGATTGGGGGAGGCCGATGGGGACATGCTGGAGCCAAGGGTGGAGTCAATTTAGTCTGGGAATGTCTGGATTGAACTGGTGGTTGGGTTGGACCCAAACTTGCTCTGTTCAAGTCGAATTGAGCTCGATCCAGGTCAGGTCAGACCCTGGGTTTGGGATGGGAGATAGGTCTGGGTCTGGTGCACCCAATGCAAGTGGCAATTGGATTCAATTTGGTCTGGGTTAAAAGATGGCTCGGGTTGATCCAAATCTGCTCGGTTCGGGTCGATTTGGGCTAAACCCAGGTTAGGCCAGACCCTGGGCTTGAGGTGGGAAGTGGGTCTGGGTCTGGTTGACCCAATGCAAAAGGCAATTGGGTCCAATTTGATTTGGGTTGGAAGATGGCTCGGGTCCAAGTGTTTTTGGCTACTTTCGGTTAGCCTAAACCCTGACCCAGGTTAGCCCAAGGCATGGGCTGGCTGGAGGAGGTGTGTTGGACTTAGGGCCACCTATGGGAGGTGTTGATCAAGTTCAATTGGGCTTAGGTTGAGAATTGGCTCCCATCCCAAGTGCTCTTGGGCACTTTGGGTTAGCCTAACTCTCGACCCAAGTGAGCTCAAGGGTTGGGTTGGTCAAGGAAGGTGCATTGGGTCAATGGGAACCCAATGACACCTTGATTTGGATTCAATCTGATTATGGTCAAGAGATGGCTCAAGGGAGGCCTCTCTTTGGTCACTTGGGTCAAGCCATATGGCTAACCCAAGTGAGCCCAAGGCTTGGGTCTCCAAGAGAGGTCTCTTGGGTACCCAAGGGGTCATCCCTTGCATTCAAAGGACTTGAAATGGACTTGATTCAAAGATTTGACAAGGAAGAGGTGTATGGGTTAATGGGTCAAACTTGGTTGACTTGGTCAACCAGGTTGACCCAAGGTCTGGGTTTGAGTTCAACAAGTTGGGTTTGATATTTGAAACTTATTGAAAGTGGTTTCAAAGAGTTTGGAGTTGATTTGAGTTGAAATGGGCATTTGAAATCCCATAAGGGTATTTTGGTCAATTTTGACCCATTGGTCAACTAAGGTCAAAAATGGGTCTGAAAAATGCAGTTTGCTGCTCAATGGGTTACAATCAAGGGTTTGGAAGTGATTGGAGGCTTTGATAAGGTCTCCAAGATCAAAATCTTCAAGGTGTTAAATCCAATGGCATAGGCTGTAAATATTTGAAGGTTTTACAACCTTTGGATTTTAATTCAGCTTCCTGGGTTAGAGACCTCAGAATGGGCTCAAAATTGGAGGGTGACCTCTAGAGACATGTCTTATCACTTTGTAAGTGATAGACCCTGAATCAGAGGCCATTTGACTGGGTTTTGGAATGTTTGAAAAATCTTTGAAAAGGGTCTTTAGGACAGGGCCTTAAGACTTTGGATTTGAGTCTGGATTTCTGGATTTGGAATGGATTTTAAGTTTGAATGATTAATGTTGGAGTATCCAAATCATTTACAATCATGTGGTGATTATTAATGAATGGATAGGATCAAAGCTAGATTAAAAGTGGATCAAAGTCTAAGTTGAAGTTTGGATTGTCAAATTGATTTGATCAAAGTTTGGGTATGTTTGAAGCTTGAATGAAGTTTAAGATTTGAGCTGAATGAAGCTTGAGATTTGAATTAATCAAGGGTTGGGATTGACTTGAAGTTGGAGCTGATCAAAGGTAGGGATTGATTTGAGTCTGGAGTTGATCAAAGGTAGGGATTGATTTGAGTCTGGAGTTGATCAAAGGTAGGGATTGATTTGAGTCTGGAATGGTCCTAGGATCTAGAGGGGTTCTAAGATCTAGGATCTGGAGAATCCTAAGCTCTAGAGTAGGCCCTAAAGTCTAGAGTGGATCCTAAGGTTTGGCTCTAGGAAAGGATCTTAAGGTCTAGAGTGGATCCTAAGGTCTGGCTCTAAGAAAGGATCTTAAGGTCTAGAGTGGATCCTAAGATCTCGCTCTAGGAAAGGATCCTAAGGTCTAGAGTGGATCCTAGGATTTAGAATTAATCTGGAATTTGGAAAGGCCTTAGTGACCTCATATAAAAAATGAGGTCAACACCCGCATCAAGTTATCTTTGGTTAACTCCTTGCTCGTAAGCAATGCGTGACCCAAGTAAGTTATCAACATAATAAGTATTCAAATCCTTAGATTCAGTAACTGTAGTAATCTTAGCATCAAAAGAAGAAAGCAAGCATTTCAAAATTTTATTGACTATTTCATAGTTAGTTAGCTCTCTTCCTAAGGCATGAAATGAGGTGACAATTTGAGTAAATCTAGTATGCATGTCAGAAATTGATTGAGTAGGTTTCATACCAAAAAGTTTTTAGTTACTCCAAAATTTTTTTAAATAGCTCAAAATTTATCTTTTGAGTTTCAAAACTAGCAAAATTGTGTTCGGAACACCAAAAATTTATTCACCTGACTAAAAAGTTTTTAGCTTTAGAAGTGTTAAGATTGAGTTCGAAATATTAAAAAAATAATCATGTAGACTACAAAAATGTTCAAATCGAACTTTCTGGGAAAAACGTATAAATAGTCATTTAATAAATTTGTTTTAAATGAATCTACAGTATAGTTAATATAATATAATTATATATATCTTAATTACGTATGTAATGATTGACATGATTACCTTATATATCTAATTTTGTTGGATCATAGGAGAGGAAGAGATACTTTAACTCTTAACTTTTCTGACACGAAGAGTCTTCAGGAGAAGTTACGTCATAATAGTCATTATGTAATGGAGGAAAAACTTTTTAAAGTTGGTCTTTCTATTCAAGCTGGAAAATCTCATGCCATTCCATTGAAGAAGTCTAAGAAGGTTTGTAAATCCCAATGCTTTAAGGTCCTCATCCAATAATCCTTTAAGAGGACAAGGAGAGAATAAATCTTCTCTTGTAAAGAAGAGAAGGGTGAATGACGCAGAGGGCTTACCAGGCAAACATGAAGTATGCACTGAGGTCATTCGCACTTTGATGATCGATGTTACTACCCATGATTCATATACGGAGATTCGAGCCCTTAAAATACCAATCTCTGAAGGGGTATTAAAACATGTATGTATTGGACAGCAACGCGTAAAAGAAATGGCTAGTTATCTTGACCTTCTTCTCATGTGCCCTCTCTCCCTTTTTTTATTATTATTTTTTAATTTTTTATTTTCATAATCATGTTTCCACTACAGATGATATAAAATATGGATGTGGAGTCCCAATTTGATAAAGTGATGGATGACTGGAATGCTGAGTTGGTGAAGATTAAATATCTGCAGGGGGAGTATAAATAAAAGCTAGGTATAAATATGAAGGAGATGTCAGCGTTGGAAAACGAACTAGCAGAATATCGTACTGAGCTAGCGATGATATCCACCACACTTTCCCTTCAAAATCGAGAGATTGATCGCTCCCGCACTGAGTTGATTGAGGCTCGTATAGAGACTAATCAAAAGAATAATGTTATAAAGGCTCTTGCGAAAGATAAGAGCACCCTTGAGGCAGCGAATAAAGAGTTACAAGATCATCTTTTGGAGAAAGAAGAAGCCATACTAGATGTTGTTGCCCGTACATAGGCTATATCACTGGAGGCTGTTGAAAAGTTCAATAAGTCTTCAGCTTATCATCGATAGATCCAGAATCACGTCCAAGAAACTTATAATAAGCTATTTGATGTTAAAGCAAGGGATCTGGAGCGTTAGTGCCCTGAGGAAGGCTTTGTTCGTGGCTTTTTAAAAGGTACTCGATTGGTGCAGCGCAAGATAGAGATTACGATCGAAGGACTGTCTCCAAGCCAGGTCTTCGATGACCCGTCTCTAGACCTAGATGATGATGATGTTGAAAGCAAGCTGAGAAAGGTCCTCTCCAGTGATGATGAAGATGTTGAAATCCTATAGTGTGTTTTTTTATATGATTATCTCTTTTTATTTGTCTAAGTATGTATGTTTAGTTGCTTGAGATATCTATATTTTGATATTTAAATAAGTGATACATTTTTGGGGCATAATAATATATTATTTAGAATTTTATTTTTTTTATTTCTAATAAAGCTTCTCATATAGGTAGCCCTGTATCTTTGAAGGCTAGAGAGAGCTTATTAAACACTTCAACCTTTCCTTAGTTATATATTGGGAGGCCACTTGATGAAGTTAGCCAATTAGGAAGAGGTTCAGAAATATCCACCTAGGATATTTGACTTATATGAGGTTGTTTGTCAAAGCATTGCTTGATGACATTAACTTGTATGGAAGAGGTTGGATCGAATCCTCCTAGGATTGATCATCCAATGATTGAGATACAACGAATGTTGTGTATTTCTTGAATTAATGGTGAGGTTTTAATTTTGTTGGATCATAATAACCTTGCTTAAAAATAGAGACATTGATGGTAATGGTCAAATAAAAATTTAACATCTTGAAAAAGAAGATACAACGTAGCTTAAAATACATAAAAAATCCATAATACTTAATATATAAACTATATAGTAGATAGCTTCAATAATGGCTACTGATAATATTTTCGAAGATTCTTAGTATTCCAGGTTCGAGGTAGCATCTTTTCGTCAGCATCCTTCAGCTTAAAAGTCCCAGGCTCGATCATAGCTGCTACTATAAAAGGGCCTTCCTAAAGGGGGGAGAGTTTGTTACGTTGGGGTCCTTTGCCGGTTGCCTCAAAGCTGTGTAGAACTAAGTCTCCAATAGAGATGCATCGAGGTTTAACCTTTCGGTTATAGTGGCGAGCCACTCTTTGGTGGTAAGCAGCAATTTTGAGTAAGGCCACATCTCCAACTTTTGGGAGGAAATCCAGGTTATTTCAGAGTTTCTCATCATTATTGTCGAAATCAAAAGTTTGCACTCTAGGGCTTGGAACTCCAATATCGATGGGGATGACAGCTTCGGTGTCGAAACAGAGATTATATGGTGTTTCTATTGTAGGAGTCCTGGTGGTGGTACGATAGGCCCAAAGGACATTGGGTAGTTCATCAGCCCATTGCCCCCCAGCCTTCCCAAGGCGTGTCTTTAGTCCTTTCAGTATAGTTCTATTCGTAACCTCAATCTGCCCATTTGTTTGAGGATGGGCCACAGCTGTGTGTACCAATTGAATATGGAGATCCTTACATAATATTGTGAAAGTTTTTCCAGTAAACTGAGTTCCATTATCAGTAATGATCTTTGTCGGAATGCCAAAATGATAAATTATATTTTTCCAAACAAATTGTTTAGCATTTTCTTCGGAGATTTTTGCTAGGGGTTTAGCCTCTACCCATTTAGTAAATTAGTCCACGACCAAGATGATAAACTTTCGTTATCCGGTAGCCATTGGAAAGGGCCCCATTATATCAATCCCCCATTGGGAGAATCGCCACGGGCTTTGAAGCAAAGAGATCTCTACGGCATGTGAATGGAAAAGGTTGGCATGCAGCTGGCAATTGTTGTATTTTTTTACGAACTCCGATGCATCTCACTTTATTATGGGTCAATAGAATCCCTGCCTCATAATCTTAAGAACAAGCGCTTTTCCTCCTAAGTGCTCTATGTATATACCTGAATGAACTTCCCATAGTTCATATTCAGCCTCTAACGGTGGGAGACACTTAAGATATGGCACAGTAAAGGCTCGCTTATATAATTCCCCATTAATAATAGTGAAGTTAGCTGCTTGCCTTCGGAGTCGCATTGCAATTGTCAAGTCTTCAGGCAGCACAGCATTTTGCAAGAATGATAAGATAGGATCCATCCAAGAGGATTCTCTAGAATCACCAATGGACTGTATAATCCAGGGACCTTCAATGCTTGGGAAGTGTATTTCCTCGATATATCTTCTTTTAAAAAGGTCCCCTGTTGTTGACGTAGCGAGCTTTTAGAGAGCATCTGCACGGGTGTTCTGCTCCCGGAGTATATGGATAATTTGAAACTCTTTTATATGGGTAAGAAGCGACTTCACTATGTCGCAATATTGCGCTAAATATGAATTATGGGCATGAAATTCTCCTTCTACTTGAGAGTAGATGAGTTTTGAATCAGTATAAATCATCAAATTCTGAACCTCATAGTCTATGGCCAACCGTATTCCGACAATAAGAGCTTCATATTCAGCAACATTATTTGTAGCAGGAAACTTCAGTCGAAGCCCATATTCGAAAGTGATTTGTTGTGGAGAGATCAATAAGATTCCTGCTCCAGCATCAGAGTTCCCAGAGGCTCCATCGACATAAAGTGTCCAGCGAGGTGAAAGACGAGGAATGGCTGCTGGTTCGTCAGAGGTAGGGTTGGTACATTCAACCACAAAGTCTGCAAGTACTTGTGACTTGATGTCAGGTCTAGGGAGAAAATGGATATCAAACTCTCCAAGTTTCACTGACCACTTGATTAATCTTCCATATGCCTCAGGCTTTTGGAGAATATTTTTTAATGGGAGATTTGTATAGACTCCAATCGTATGAGCTTGAAAATAGGGGCGTAGTTTTCTGGATGAGAAGACTAACACTAAACCTGTCTTATCTGCTAAACAGTAACATATTTCTGTTTCAGAAAGAACCTTTCTAACATAATAGATAGGACGTTGAACACCATTCTCCTCTCGTATCAAGACCGAGCTTATAGCATGCAAAGAGAGGGCCATATATACGTACAACATTTCTCCTGGTACTGGCTTTGCAAGTAGTGGAGGTGAGGATAAATAGATTCAGAGTTGTTCGAAAGCCTCCTGGCATTCATCTGTCCATTGCAACCCCAAGTTACGGGATCCTCTTAGTATCTTAAAGAAATGAAGGTATATATCACCTGAGCGAGCCAGAAAGCGAGAAAGAGCTGCAATTCTTCCATTTAAACGTTGGATTTCTCTGATGCTCCTTGAGGGAATCATATCTCTTAGTGTCCTTATCTTTTCAGGATTTGCCTCGATCCCACGATGTGTAACCATGAAACCCAAGAATTTTCCTGAGGCGACTCCGAATGCACACTTGGCAGGATTAAGATGCATTTTATATGATCGAAAGAGAGAGAAATATTATTCTAAGTCACAGATATGCTATGATTTTTTAAGACTTTTTACCAGCATATGATCCACATATACCTCCATAGTTTGTCCTATTAGGGCTTTAAAAACCTTATTCATAAGGTGCTGATACGTGGCTCCAGCATTCTTGAGCCCGAATGACATGACCCGATAGCAGTATAGTCCTTTATCTGTTTGGAAAGCTGTTGCTTCCTTATCTATGGGATCCATCTTTATCTGGTTGTATCCAGAGTATGCATCCATGAAGCTCAGGATTTCATGCCCAGATGTGGCATCAACCAGTTAGTTAATACGAGGGAGAGGAAAATTATCCTTCGGGCAAGCTTTATTGAGATCCGTGTAGTCCACACACATCCTCCAAGCTCCATTAGCTTTCTTAACCATGACGACATTTGCCAGCCATGTGGGATAGTGTACCTCCCGTATAAATCTGGCCTCCAAAAGTTTATCTACTTCCTCTTCTATGACTTGTTGACGATCTGACTTAAAATTTCATTTTTTCTAGATAATTGGCTTACATGCTGGATTTATTTTGAGGGAATACATAATTATATCTGAGTCAACTCTAGGTATATATACAGGACTCCATGCAAAAATATCTTGATTTTTACATAGAAAATCTATGTATTCTCTCTTTTCCTCTTTCGAGAGCATGGATCCGACCTGCACTATTTTGGATGGGCACTCATCTAATATGGAGATACATATAAGATCTTCGATGGGGGAATCCCTCTGAGGGACATCCTCATTTTGAAGGTCAAAATTCTTAATACTTAGAGAAACTAACGAGCGTGTTGTGTCTATCTCAGATAACACGATTGCGCTATTTGTTGATTTCCACGCACCATGCTAATCCTGTGTGGGGCTAAAAACTTCATCTTGAGATGTGGGATGGAGGGAATAGCTCCAAAAATTGATTGCAGTGGTCTCCCGAAGATAGCGTTGTAAGTTGATTCTGACTTCACAATAATGAATTCGATCGAATGAGTAGCTTGTCGAGGGAATTCCCTAAGGGTTACTGGGAGGCTAATCGTCCCTTCTACCCGTACAAGTCGGTTATCAAACCTATATAATGGCCCTACAGCTTGATGGAGCTTTTCCCTAACCAGGCCCATACTAAGAAAGGTGGAGTAGAATAGGATATCTACTAAGCTCTCATTATAAACTAAGATCCTTTTAACGTTGAAGCATGGATCGCCAATCCCTGCGTTAATTATAAGTGGATCTTGATGGGGGGGTCTGAATGCCCTATAGGTCGGCATCATCAAAGATAATACAGTGGTCAGCACGATTCTTCTTTAGTGTTGGCTCCTCGTTTACCGCAAGTAAGACTTGGTTAGATAATAATGGGCCCCAGCGATGGTATCGATCTCTCCAACCATTTGGCGATTGTTTTGCGGCTATCTTTGTGTCAATTGCCCCCCCCCCCCCCCAGTAGGAGGAGTGTCCTTACGACCGAGTGGTTTTGTTAAGAACCAATCAAGGTAGCCTTGTCGGATCAGTCCCTCGATTTCCTCTTTAAGTTGTTTGCATTCTTCAGTTGTGTGTCCACGACTTCGGTGAAAGTGACAGTATTGCTCCTGATTTCCTGAGTTTGGCTTTATGGGATTTGGCTATTTAAGACTCTCTTCATCTCGAATAGCCATTAAGACATCTGCTCGAGATGTATTATGAGGCATATACTCTTTCTCTGCTCGAGGCTCCCGTCGAGAGTGTGAAGGTCGAGGGGGCAGGTTTTTAACCCCCCTGCTTCTTTCGTTGTGATGATGAGCCGCCCATCCCCGACGCATTTTTATGCTTTCTAGTGGTTTGCTCAAATTGCTTCTTATGAGCATTGATGGCTTCATCAGCTGAGATTTGGGCCTTTACCCGATGGATTAGGTCAGCATATGAATTACAGTATCTCGTATGAGTGCTGAGTAAAAAGGGACAGGACAAAGCCCCCAATGAAAATGCCTCTTAACAACTCAAGATCTACCCCTGTAATTTGTCGAGCCTTGATAGAGAACCTTTAGAAAAATTCTTTGAGTGACTCTCCTTCATTCTGGAGGATCCCAGAGAGATGGGAAGAATCTTTAATAATTCTTCGATTAGCGACAAATTGTTCGACAAAAAAATTGGCTAACTTAACGAACGAAGGGATAGTTTTAGCCGGAAGCGAGTAGAACCACATACGAGCTTGTACTTTAAGGGTAGCTAGAAGAACTTGGCTGAGAAGTGCATCTGAGGCTCGTTGAATATGCATAATAGTTCTATAGTGATCGATATGCTCGTAAGGGTCAGACGACCCATCATAAGAGTCAATGCTTGGCAATTTGAAGCTTACAAGAATGGGGTGTTGAAGGATGGCTTCAGTTAAGGGGGATTACTCCTGAAAGTCTTGATAATGAAGTGGTTGTCTTCCACCTCTTAAAGGGAACTCTTCTTGGACCAATCATTGCAAATCATCACGTAGGGCATTATGTGGGATTCCATCAACGTGAGGTTGAGCCAAATCCTCAGCGATGGCTGGAGGAATGCGGGTTGGTCGACTCATGTGAAAAGGATGCGTAGAGCTAGCTGTGTCAATGAGGTCGAGGTCTGGCTGTGACAAAGGGTGACCCCTTGACTGAGGGAGAGGGATATCTGCCTGAACATATTCAGGTCGAACATCCCCAGGTAGTGGTGGTCTTGAGGGAAATGGATCTCCTTTTGTGGTGCTAGCACTGGTTGGCGGGTGCCTCGAAGAAGTTAAAGGATCTCATTCTGAGACTCCTCCATTCTGCGAATGCGATCTTCCAGGGATAGTATTGTTTATCCTTACCCAATAGGATTTCTTCCACCATGGAAGAGAGAAGCAGATACCTGGCATCCTTGTTTCATGGAATGATTCCGAGATTGATGTGAGTTGGTGTGGGAGACTCCGTTGTTGCGTTTGCTACGCCTATTGGCTATCAAGGAAGGAATTCACTCATGCTTATAAGGGTGGGATTAGTTTCCCACAGACGGTGCCAAAATGTTGCGGGCTAAAAGATTCGTGGCGTTAGAGTGAGTAAATTTTTCGTCTTAGCGATACACGGATATTCAACATGTAAACAGAAAGAGAGAAGTAAAACACCAAATCTTTTTTACGTGGAAAGCCCGAAGAGGGAAAAATCATGGGGCCTCGCCTAGGTGAAAACATTATACTAAACTTAAGTGAATTATAAGGGTTAACCCATCCCTCAATTTAGAGGCGGTCGAATTACAGTAATTTGGAGAGCTAGTCAAAAGTCTGGAGACGGTCGTGCAGCATATAGGTCGGGTTGAAGTCCGGCAGTGGGCGGCGGCCGAGCGAATGTTTGGCGGCAGGCGGCGGCCGAGCGGTGGTCCGACGAAGGTCGGCCTGAAGTCCGGTGGTGGAGGACGGCCGGGCAAAGGTCTGGCGGCAGGTGGCGGCCGGATAGTGATTCGACGAAGGTCGTGCTGTAGTCCGGTGGCCGGCGACTGTTGGGCGAAGGTCCGGTGGCAGGCGGCGGCCATGCGTTAGTCCGATGAAGGTCAGGCTAAAGTCAGGTGGCGGGTGGCGGTCCGACGGTAGGCGGCGGCCTGGCTGTGGTCTGGCGGCAGGCAGCGGCTGGGCGGTGGTCCGGCTGCAGGCGGTGGTCGGGCGATGGTATGACGGCAGGAGGAGACCGGGCAATGTCCAGCGGCAGGCAGCGGACTAGCGGTGGTCCGACGAAGGTCGGGCAGAGGTCCGGTGTCGTGCGGCTGCCGAGCAAAGGTCCGGCGGCGGGCAGTGGCTGGGCGAAGGTCCGGCGGCAGGCGGCGGCTAGGCAGTGGTCCGGCGACAGGCGGCAGCCGTGCGGTGGTTCGACGAAGGTCAGGGTGAAGTCCGGTTGCGGGTGGCGAGCGAGCGAAGGTCTGGCAGCAGGCAGGGCCGGGCGGTGGTGCTAGAGCTCTTGAAGCTTTAGAGCTTTCTCAAATCTCCAGCCAAAGGTCCCCCTCATGTAGAGAGTGGGGGTCAATCTATATTTAGATTTTCATGAGTGGCACACCCCGTAAATCTATAAAAGATACGGGACATGTTCAGAGTGCTCCATCGGATGGCTCATATTGATTCCCTCGATCATAGAGAGTTTTTCAACTGTTTAAGTGCTTTAAGAGTGTCGGAATGAAATCGGATATGATCGCTCCACCGCACATCTCGAAATGGGAAATAAAAAGTCTCTCTTTCGTCTTCAAGAAGATGTGCGGAAACGATGCGGAGAGGATGCTATATAAGGAAGATAAGGGGGACGCGAAGGCGAAAGAGAAGCGGGATGTAGAAGAGAACCAAAAAATCGCCAGAGACCGTGCTAGGGAAAAATGAGAGGGAAAATTGGAATGGTTAATCCAACACATTAAATTAGTCATAACATTACCATTATAGTTAAACTCACCCTTATTAGCCCAATCAAAAAAGTAACTCCAATCTCTAATAGCAATACCACCACTAATGAACAAATGATTAACAGTTTCAATAATAGAACATTGTATTATTATATTGTAGTTTAGACCGCTTATTTAATTTCTAGTTAATTAGGCCAAGTCTGGGGTTAACCAGATAAGCCAATTGCTTAGATTTACTTCGTCCACTCAACTACACACATCCATACTGCAAAAATTATCAAATATTTTTCAATATTGATTGTAATATTTCCCTCATAACTTAATGCCTACGTCTATAGGGTTAGTAATATCAAGCCGTCAAAGCTTTTGAGAAGTAAAAATGAATCCATAATGGACAAATTTTAAAATAGATATAATAAATAATTTAGTTATTAACAAAATATGTTAAAAATAAATTTAAAATATGCAAAATCATCAGTTTTACGAGTAACTTGCTACTGACGAGAAATTTTTTTTATAACAAATAACCATAAATATTAAAAAAAAAATATTTCTCTTTAAAATGTTGTAAAATTAATTATTATTTATTATATTTATCATAAAATATATCTTAAATATTTGCCATCCATTCTTACTAAATTTTGATTAGAGTTATCTTATCAAATTTTAAAATAAATGTTTACACGAAATTAATATAATAAATTTGACAGTATTAATACATCATAATAAGAAAATAATAAAATAAAATATAAAAAACTAATATTTAAGATATGAAGTTAGTTTTAAAAATAAATAATTTGAAATTCAAACGTGTTTTTTAAAAAAGTTATACCAGATAATTATAGTCATAGTTTTAATAAGAATAATATATTTTAAGATACAAATAAAAAATAATTATTAAATTTACCTTCATTTTGGGAGAAATTTAAAATTTTGAGGTTTATTTTGATCATTTCATCAGTATTTATATTAAAAAAGAAATTTTTTATTAACATAAGTTTTCTGTTTAATGGGTTACTTATTTGCCACCTGCAAAGCAAGGGACGAATCTATCTATTTTTAAATTTTAATTTTCAATATACTTGTTTAAAATTTAAATAATTTAAATATTTACTATATCTATTTTTTAAATTAACGTGGCCAGGTGGCACCCAAGTTTTCTCTATTTCAGTCCGAATGAAAATACAGAATCTTATCATCGGATTCCCACCGTTCCCACACGCAGCCCGCGGTGAACAGTCAAACGAAATGGCACTCTGGTTTTCCGCGTTGAAATCAAACAAGGCGGCGACGGCGTCGTCTGACTGAACTCTTCTCCCGCTTCAGTTTTACTTCTATATAAATTCGCCTCCCCTTTAGCCTTTTCCTCCGAACTTACGATCACAGCTGCTGCTTCTGTTTCTTGCTCTTTGTTTGCAATCAATCACCTCTTCTATTGTTTACTATAAATTGGAAAAGAAATGAGTTCGTTGAAGTCTTCTACAATGCTCCTTATTGCCTTCTTCCAGTCAGCCCTAAAGGAAAGTGCTCATGGCCAGAAGACAACGATGGCTTCATCTCGGTTGATTGATGGCAAGGCAATCGATCAAGGAATTGCTTATTTTCTGATGCTTGTCGCCCTCCTCGTCACTTTTCTGGTTCATTAAAAAAACATGCTATCAAATGTGGGTCGAGAAACAACGGCCGTGCTAATAGCTACTGAGCAATGCCTGATGCAGAATAATTTTGTAATCAAGTGATTTTTATTAATGTGTTAAGGAAGTTTATTTATGATTATTTATAATGACAAGCTCCTCTCGCTCATTTAGAGGAATATCAGTAATTGCTTTTTTATTTTGAAAGAAAAACTGAATAAAAATAAGATGAATATATTGCCATGCTACTTAACTGAGGAGAAGCGCTGGTTATTCATCTCTTACGGTTTAACGTCATTAGTTTACACTATTAAAGAAAAATGATGTTATGGAGCTCTTATAAATGTTACAACCATAAATGCAAACAACTAAATTATCAAGAAACAGAATTCAAAAAGTCATAAAATGTTTATCCTCCACATATCTCTATAGCTTCACCATCCACTTCTTCTTTGAATGTCTAGTCATCCCCACATATGGTGTATTGGGTTTGAATCTTGTGTCTGCGATGTGTGTAAGTTTGTCTTAATTGACCTAAATGTCCAAAAATAAAAACTAAGTTGTGGAGATTGGCTATGGTGATGACTTCTAATTTTCTGGCATTTTTGAGGCACCACTTTGGCTTCTCAGTTTGTAACAATTATGATTTATTTTTATTTTTTAGTCTCAAACTATTTTTTGTAGATATATGTTTTGATTCCAGGTTCTTAAAGCTTAGTCTTATTTTTTGGGTTTTGGTTTCTTGCCTACTATGTCCTTTTGTTTATCTCTTGTAATTAGATAGAGAACATTAACTCTTTAGCTTATTTTGTTCTTTTGATGTTAGCTCTATATATGAGCATTTAATAAGAATTGAACCACTCTAAGGACTCGTAATCCTCAATTTGCTGATTAACAAGTAAGCCCTTTGGGGGTTTTAAGACAAAAACAAAGTGGAATCAAGTGGTCGAATAATTTGATAAGTGATCCTTGAATCATATACCAAATTGCCAACATGCAATATTTGATAAAATGATACTTTTATATTAGATATTCCACAATTATCTAGTTGCATCTCATGAGAAGTCAAACTAAATGCAAATGAAAAGGGAAAATTATAAATTAAGGTTAATTAGAAAATGTATTAAGCACTTAAGCATAGTTTTTAAATAAATTATAATTAGGCGAAGCTGCCTGTTAAATAGGTGATTTACGCCTGACTGATGTTGTCAAGCATCTGACATGGCTCATTGACTTGGCAGACCTAAGTCGGTTGTTAAACGGGCAACTTTGGCCTTGCTTAAAAAAGGCACTTTCCCTTCATGTTTTCTCACTCCCATGACTGTTATTTCCTCTTCCTTGTGCCCTACGTTGTCGATCTTCTCGATCATCCCCACCAGTTGGACTATTTAGGTAAGCAAAGGTTTGATTTGTAGGGTAATTTAACTATGTTATTTGTTGGTAAGAACTCATTTTATAAAGAGGAGTTTATGTTTAAGAGGGAAATGGAGAACTAAAGATTTAACCTTTTCTTGTTGATTTTTTTTTGGTTAGTTCTTGTGACGAAGTTAGGGAAGTACGCTTATATCATATTTTTTGTGGGCAATTTGTGTGTTTTTTTATTCTATTGCCATGTAGTTAGGGAAGTATTGTATAAGAAGTTGCAGAAACTTTTTCAAACTACCTTAAGGCTATGGGTAGCCTTGCACTACATATTTATACTGAAATAAAATATTGTAGAGTAAGAGAGATAAAATTTAATATATATATATATATATATATATATATATATATATATATATATATATATATATATATATATATATATATATATATATATATATATATATATATATATATAACTGGAAGAAATGTCATGAATATAATGACAAAATTAATAAAGATAATGCTGAAATGACTATCTAATGGAAAAACCCATCTTTACAGCTTAAGTAACATGTCTGCAATCATACATATTATAGTTACTTTTGTATCCAATGCCACCAAATAGTGATTTCATATATATTTTTTAAAAATGTGACTTACATAAGTCTCCAATTATTGAGAATCTGATTTCAGGAAATAGAATTTTAATGATAGTAAATATTTTTATTTTTCTACGACTGCCTTACCTACTAAAGTTTCAGGTCCATAAGATCAAATTACAAATCGAATCAGCTCAAGTTTGGGTAAATTAGGATGGAGTTAGCTTGTAATGTACGTCAAGTGTTTTTTACCTTGTCTTGAGTCCATTGTAACAATCACTACAAGAAAAAAAGGTTATTAGCGACCATCAAAATTGATCGCTAATAAAGATAATTTGGTCGCTAAAATAAATAATGACCAAAAAATTTTGGGTCGCTGGGTTGTAGCAGTAGCCTCGTCGCTGAGCCTTTTAGTGGCCAAAACTTCTTTTGGTTGCTAAATTAGTGACCACCAATTAATATTGGTCGCTAAAATGGTACATTTTAGCGACCATTTTTTTTACGCTAATGATTAATTATTTGGATGCTATTTAATATTTTAATTATTAATTTTATTTATCACATTTGTTAATAGGGACCAAAATAAAAATTGGTCACCAAAAAAATCAACCAAGTAAATCACAAGCCCCTTTAATTTCATGAAATGTGGTTCTTAATGCATATCAATTTTGGTCATATTTAGTAAAATTTATTTATTATTTAATTATTATACATTTTCTAAAACATTTAAGATTAATCAATCACTCTTTGATATTATCACATCTAATTACTTCTCATTAATTAGACATATAAAATACATATTAAATAAAAAACACTATTTTATTACATTGAGGTAACGAAAATAACAAGTAATGAATTAAAAAAAAAAAATTCATTCATCAATATAGTAAACAAGAATTTGCTAGAAGAAAATGAAAATTGTATTCATTTATATACTTTTAAAAATACATTCATCAATTAAAAAAACAAAATATAATCTCTGAAATATCAATTCTAAAATTTTAATGTTTACAAAATAATCAACTATAACTTCTATATATAGTTGAACATTGCGAAGGTCATCAACTATGAAGGTTGTCGCATTAATAGCTTGTCCGACAAGGAATCTCACTCCCATAGTAGAAGTTGATGCCTTATTCGACATGTTGTAATCTCTAGCTACAACGCCATGAATAACCCTGCATGCCCATTACCATCTTCAAATGTTCATGTTTGATTAACAGCTTCTTATGCAAAGAATTTGGCTTTTTAGCATGAAGACGTTGGTATCTTCTACTTTCTAAAGCCTCTTCATCAATGCCAATCATGCTATCTTGAGGATGCTGATCATTGCCAACAAAATTAATAGTTAACAATCTACAGTTAAGTACTAAATTTAAAGTTTTTTAATTATAAAAATGGCTTTGAGGGAATGCAAACCTGAAGACATCTTAGAAATTAATGTCCACAATCTAGATAAGGTTCTAGCTTTACAAAGCAAATAATAATAATTTTTAAGATTCAAAGAGCATGTTATTTAAGGTCTCGCTGGTTCTTTTGATGGTTTAGCTAAGAGGATCAATCACTAATATTTAAATATGAATATAATATCACACCTATTATGAAAGGGAACATGTGTTCAAAGTGAAAAAAAAAATATTGTTATTCACTATTGAGAAGAGAATGGAGTGTACAAGCCAATATTCAATTTCATTGAAGATGCAAAATTTTCAAGTTCGTCATAAATATTACATGTAAATGATAAGAATAAGTTGGGTTTCTTCTCTCAGTTTTTACAATGGGCATACTGATCAATAATAGAATAAATAGAGAACAAAGATCATACAATAAATGGACAATTGGCACAATTCTCCACCATTGAACAAGAAATCAATAATTCACAATAATATTTGAAGGAATGACATGAAATGTAAAACTATAAAATTCACACTAGTTTAGTTTGCAAGGAGTAGCTGTCACCAAGAGAGAGAAATTTTATCAAGCAAGCTCAAAACATATTAGTTAACAAACATTTTTTAATAATTCCTGAGAGTAAAAGGATTCTATATTTATCTTCCACATCATCATCATCTTTATCATCATCATCCTCATCATCATCTTCGTCATCATTATCCTCAACAACAAGCTCATCAAGCTGTAGATGCAAGAATTTAGGAATTTACATTGGCAAATTTAGCAAATCAGTAGAGCAAAAAGGAGCAAAAATTACCCAATGAAGGATATCAAATGCAAACTATGTAATATTTAATTTAAATGTAGTTTCACACACTTAAAATTCTGAACAAGATCATTGAAAAGTTTGGATAAACTATTTTAAAATAAATCATTTAAAACTACTTCAGCTGGTATTCTAGTTACAACTCGTATAAAAAGAGTGTATAAGCATTGAATTCCTTGAGATGAGTATATACACTGAATTAGTTGGGATATGTGAATACACGAAATTTCTTGAGGCATGCTATAATCTTTAAAAAGAGAACTCCAGACACTAAAGATGGCAAGAAAGAGATACAGTAAACAAGGCTTCCCAACAATACAGGTTTGTGAAGGGTTGGTCAATGCAGCCTTACCCAGTATTGCAATGTGGTTAGTTGCATTGGTCAACCTCCCTGACCTCAAAATCACAATGGATGCAACCTGACAATTGCATCAGTCTATGAAATTAGTGATTAAGAAATTCAATCTAAAAATTAAAAATAATATGATGTAATCGATTCCATTTTTTCCTTGTATTTGATTCCATAACCTTTAAAGTGAAGGCCTCATAATTTAAGAAATTAAATAAGCCATAAGGACTGAAATAACCATAATAAATTGAAAAACATAAAATAGAATAGAATGTTATCCATTCACAATTGGTATTTCCAATAAGACCTGGTCTAACTTGAAATATACATCAAAGGAAAAAACTCAAAAAACAATCCAAAAAAAGAAAGAATATTATCATTTTTTTATAAAACCTCATGTTTTAATTTTGTAATGGGAGTGAGCATCTGCCCATGCCTCATTGAATGAGTTTTATTCGATGATTCCTTTAAGGAGCTTATCAAAAAAAGTAAAAAGAGGCTCATAAAGAATCCATTAAAATCCCATGCATACCACAAAAAATAAGTTCAATAGACTAAAAATGTTCTTTCAGCAGTAATGTTCTATTTAAATACTATAGATCCAAGAATTGATGAAATTGACATTCAGAAACTTCCTCTCATATAGCTTGAATTCAAGGAATAATGAGAATGACAATAAATAAATAAATACCGACTTATCGTGTTGTTTAGCTTTCTACCAATGCATTGGTTCTTTGAGCTCTTCTCAACAGTTAATATGATACATCAGATGCCTCTGAATTTAGACTGAATTGTTAAAACACTTTCCATCCAAAAATGGATAGAAAGATGTGTATCTTCAAAAAAAAATCTCAAATACTTCATAGATAGTGTTGTTTGATTTGATATCAGATCAGTAGGCAAATTTCTAATCTTAAATAATTAAATAATATTGAAGAAATCTATAAGAAATAATCAAAACCATGTTTAGCATGCATAAGATTTTCTGATCAGTTTAAACAGGGATAAACCGTTAATCCTAGAAGTTCCATAATAGAGTTAACTCTGGTTCAGGAGAAGGCTGGATTGGGAGCAAATCATAGATCACCAAATCTAGGCTGCTAAATAGACAAAATAAACTAATTTGTGGATTAAACACCTAGTTCACATCTAATCCTAATTTAACATCAAACCAAGCAGCCCTTCTACATCCGTTTATAAAGTAATAAATACATCATCCTAATGAAAATTAGGTTCATAGTGGACCAAAAAGCCACAAAACAAATCTGCTTAGGACAACGTCGTCTAATTTTTCCAGACATATAGAAGCCTCAAGTTGAATTTTCAAAAGAAATCATGGAAACGGCTGCCACCTTGCCTCTTAGTTGTTATTTCAGTATTTAACAAGCTCAGTTTCTCCTGTCGCTTCTACACCCTTGTTTATAAAAGTACAAGGCTTTAAAAACGATTCAGTAATCTTGAAACCTTAACATATTAATCTATTAAAAACTGGGGCATCTCAAGTAGCAAGCCCATTCAAAACAATTTCAAGTAATGGGCTTGCTGTCTCAGCAAATCATCATTTGCTGAGACCATGGAAATCCGTAAATGATGGTTGACAATCAAAAGTAGAACCCCATTCAGAACAATTTCAAGTAAAGAGAATGGCCATTTTGATTCCTTTTTTAGACAAAAAAATTTAAGAATAATTTGTCCAACTCTACAGGTATAGAATATTTATAATCAAGAACAGTAGCTTAAATTCAGATGCAATAAGAAACCACAGCCTTGAGCTCAAGAAATATGGTAAATACATGATAGTATTGTTGTTTTGAAAGCTAAAACAGTAATGAACTTTTTGAACATGTCAAAGAAAGAAAACAGGAATAAAGTGCAGATGTGAAGAAAAAGGACACACCCATGCCCACTCATATGCACATAAACAGTGTTGAAAACAAGCAAAATTCTGCTAAAGGTAGCCAAAAACACCACCCAAAAGAAGCTAATGTCACTGGAACATGTATAAGCCGTAGATACCTCAAAAGTTCTGCAACAGCAAGGAACCATGAATGCTATTGACTGAAGCATTCTGTACTTTACTTAAAATTTGAGATGTCTATATCTATGGGTGAATTTTCAAATGGAACACTGTTTCGGCTTGTTACTCGTCGCCGTATGGCTCCCACCCTATATGCAAACAACAATTAATAACAAACTTAAGAAAATAATTATTTCAAATTCATTTTCCAAAATTATTATGGAGATTTTGATTATTATTTTCCTCAATCCATTTTATATAATGCAATAATCACAAGAGGGAAAGCATCTTACCTTAATAGTGGCATAAGTTAGATTCACTGAGTACAACTCTGTATATCTACAGTCATTAAGAAAACCATTAAAACCATTAATTATTTATTTAATCATAACTACAAGAATATGCAAAACAGCTAGCAAACAGATTAATTAACGAGTTCTCCATTTGAAAATTCACCCATAGATATAGACATCTCTTCACTATGAGTCTTCATCGTGTTGTCTTCTTGGTCTGAATGAGAGCAAGTTTTAGCAATCCATTTTATATAATGCAATAATCACATCAACTGAAATCCTGAAGGAAATATGATCATTAAGACATTAGTGGTTACTTAGGTGGACAGTTATCTCCAAAAGCACGTGTACAAAGGAGGTTTAAAATTCAAAAGTGGCATAATAAGTAGTGCTGCGGTGCGATCATGTACATTAAATCATACACTAATATTTTTTCAGAGGTATTCTTTTTATTAGACCAAACCCATGAATCTAAGAATGAGAACCAATGACTTTAGCATACCATCTTTTGGGGTTTCTAGGAAGCATGACATGTGAACCATGACATAATGATCAGCTTGAAGCTCTTGACCTTATGCATCATCACAACAAGTTTGTAATTTTCATTAATTGGGGCAGTTTGGATGTGCTGGGGAAAATAATGGGGCGGTTAAAAAATATGGTAATTAAATGAAAGGGGTATATGAAGATAGTTGTTATGGGAGGTATAGCCATGTACTTCTAAAATTGCTTTTGTAGGAGTGTGCTTGATGAAATTTCTGTTCACAAACTTGTCAAGTCCTATTTTTCTATATACTCCCTAATTAAGCATTGAAGTTCAAACTAAAGAATTATTGAAAACAGATATTTCTCCTTTAGTTTGGGTTGCAAGCTGAAGAGAACTTTAATGTGATGCCAAATAATTTGGATTATATTCTATGAATATATTTGACAAAATTTACATCCGTTCTCATATCATGGTTCAAGGCAAAGACCATACAAGTTAGCCAATTTGCTTAGGAGCAACTCCAAATTTATGATTACTAGAACCAAGAATGTGGCTATTTTGGAGAATCTTTGACAACTATCATAGTATCGTCATTAACGTAAGTTTATCTGATCATAGTATCATCATTTATGTAAGTTTATCTGATCAGAGAATCACATATAGTTTATTTTTCTCACTGTTTAGTGCAATATTTCATTTTAATGTTTGTGTTGATAAGAATGATTGTGTTGGTACGGTAAAATGGTACTTGTTCTGGCAAAGCACTTCACAAAGATGATGTCATTTTTCATACATTTAAAATCATATTTGTGGCATAAAATCATAAGATAGAAAAAAACATGATAGGAGGCTTGTTACAATATCTAAATTAGAGCAAAAGCTAACCATTCATAGCCAGAATCAGCAATGCTTATTATGTTTATTATTATTCATATATGAGAAAATTCTTAATTGTTGTATTTTTCAATTATAATCTTCACTTGTACGCATATAGGCATACATATGCTTGACAATATAATAATAATGTCGCTTCACAATTCGTTTTCTGATCTAGCATGGTATAAAAGCCATTGCCTAGAATCCTATTTTTCCCTATACACATTCATAACATAGCACCATTCTTCTTTCTTCCAAATTTAATTGACCCACTCTCAAGCTTCACTCTAATTGTGACTCATTTACACTCTACTAGCTTCTCCCTTGATGAGATCCTTATTTCCACAGGCAAACACAAAGGCACATGGCCACATATATTTCTCATAAATTTGTACACCTCTACTATCAACCTCTATTGCCCAGAGATGGTTGTACCCTATAATTTGTCCTCACTAAGTCATTCATCGAAATTCTCTATCAATACTCTTCATTGATGCTCTCCATTAATATCTTTGTCCACACTTTGTATCAATATGCCTCGTTGAGTCTCTCGGCAAAGCTCATTTGTAAGTTTTATAGAATCACAAGCCCTCGTGAAGTTCAGATTTTGTAATTTCAACAAAATACTAAAGAAAGATGGTACACCATATAAACAGGAAACAATAGGATTTCATTTTTTTTTCTTTTCCATGATAAAGAGGTGAAAGAAGCAATACAACAAAAAATCAACCCTAACCTCTTAAAGCAAAAATAACAACCAATAATGTTGAACAATGCCATAAAAATAAGAGGAAAGCATAGTTTAAAGAAGATCATATAATTTTTGAAATTAAAACAAGAAGAATGGTATTAGGGATAACCTGTGAAGAAGAACCCGACGGACCCGCCGGAGGATTTTTTGCGAGATTGTCCGAAGAACTGTAAGTGAATAAAATCATATCAGCGCACGAATGAGAGAGGTCGTGGCTGCTAGCGTCGATTCAAGATTGCAGTTGGCAATTGCAGTTTGAGGCCGTCGCTAATAAGGTAGGGCGAAAATGAGATATGTTCGTGTGGGAGACTTAGATCGCCAGAGTAGCTAGGTTTTGGTATCATGTTACTTAATGTATATACTTTTATTTAAATAAGTGATTGATGAAATTTAGATAATTTAAATTATAATTTATTTCATTAATAAATTAATAGATTTATCATCATAAAATTATAAATATTAAACTGAATTCATCCATTTATTTATTAATTTTAATTTCAAAAATATTATTACAATCAAAAAAATTTTCGGGGGCGCTGCCCCCCGAAAACCCCCGCAGGGGCGCTGTCCCTTGACCCCGCGACCTGACCGGGCAGGTCGAACCCTGTTAGGGCGTGCTACCCCCTTGGACCACTGAAATATTTGTGAAGCATACGATTATGTACAAATTTAAAAAGAATAATTAGTCACTACAATGACATGTATATTTTTAAGAAAAAAATTCTCTAAATTTTTAGTGACAAAATTAGTGTCCAAATTTTTTTGTGGCTAATATCAAACTTATTATTTAGAGGCCTTACTAATTTTTGGTCACTAAAAGATATCTTTAGCGTCCATTTTTTTGTGTGGCTAATATCAAACTTATTATTTAGAGGCCTTACTAATTTTTTGTCACTAAAAGATATCTTTATCGACCAATTTATTTTTGTCTCTATTTTTTTTGTCGCAATTGTCTCATTTTCTTGTAGTGTTAATGTGGGTCTTAATGCTAAGTAACCTTGCACACAAACACTTGGGAGAAATTTTTTGTCTATTTTATTAGTATTTTTTTATTTAGATTACATCATACGGGATGATCCAAAAATCATCCTGGATGATCAATTAAAAATAGAAACCCTAATTAGGGCATCCTGGTTAAGGCAGCCGTCAATAAGTGAATCATCATGGACAATATTAGCATTGTCCGGGATAATTTACTCAAATCAGAAAGAATCAGCTATCATATCTATTTAGGCATCTTTTATTTTTGGGCATCCTCCAAGACATCTTCCTAGATAATGCAGTACAATTATACCTAAATTAAGCTGATAATTAAGAAAAATAATTAATGTTTGATTGCTCGATCATATCATTCTGGCCGATCATAGGATAGTTCAAGATGATCAGTTAACAAACTTTAGTCTTCCTAGATAATGTATAATAGGTCTGGTTGCTTTCAAGGCGATGTTGAAAGTTCGTTAGAGATGTTAAGCCCTATAGAACTGGCCTAAGGCTAACCAAGAGGAGGGGGGGGGGGGGGGGGGGTAAATTGGTATTTAAAAAATCTTTAGGCAAAGCACAAATACAAACCAAATCAACATAAAGAAATAACGTGCGAAAGAAATAAATGCGGAAGCAGTAAAAACAAGAACATACGTCCACTCCCCAGAGGCGCCCTCCGAGTATTGCACTACAATCGTGACTCTCCTTTAGCCCCCACAGCTAGGCGGAGAAGCCTTTACAAACACCTCTTTTTGCCACACCTGGCAAGGCAGAGAACCTTCTTCCTTTTGCTTCCTCCTGAAGCACGCAGAGAACCTCGATCGCTTGCTGGAACTTACCTCTCCCAACCCTTCCAAGGACAAGAGACTCTAGGGAAGAAGAAGTGGAATAATGCTTGGAGCAACCCTTGTGAATCCCCTCACAAGCTCCCCCTCACAAGATCCTCTCTCTCTCTCTCTCTCTCTCTCTCTCTCTCTCTCTCTCTCTCTCTTTTAGGTTTTCTCAGGTCAAGACAGCAGCCAAGGATATTCAAAAATGTTGAACAAGAGCTCTTTAAATAGAAGAGCTTCAAAGGAGCTCATTAATTGCAAGTTGCCGACTATATCGTACAGGATGATATTGACTTCGTCTTGGCCGATCAATAAAAATTCCATGAGATCGGCTAGAGCATCGCCCTGAATGCTAACTGGACGATTGAAAATTGGCTTAATCATCCAGGATGATATCATGATCGTCCCGACTGATTTGTTCAAATCAGAGGAAAATCTTCCTTAGCATTGCCCTGAATGCAAGCTGTCCAATCCAGATTGTTCAGGAGTAACTAAGGTTTTTTTGACTAGATCATCCTAGCCGATCCTTAGATCGTCCAGGACGATGTGATCGTATCAATTATCATTAATTACTACCTTGATTGTCTAATCAATTAAGGCATAATTTGTGAATATCGTCCAGGCCGATCATAGATCATCTTGGCCGATTACCAAAAATACAGAATACCTTAATAGTTTATGGCGGAAATTTCTTTCTATTTTGAGCCTATCATCTTGGTCGATACACGTATCGTCCAGGCCGATTTGCTAATGACGGCTGCCTTAATTAAGAACCCCTGATTAGATTTTCTATTTTAAGTCCGATCATCCAGGACGATGTAAATATCGTCCTGGCCGATTTGAGTAAAAATAGAAATTCTAAGTCTCTCTAGTGTGTGTGTGTGTGTTGGGTTACTTTGCATTAATCACACCAAAGATTACAATAGACTCAAGAGGGAAGAAATAAAATTACAGACTGACTCAACCCTAATCTACCCCATCTTGAGCTGGTTCTGATTTTCGTCCGATTTTTGGGTCCTAAAAAGTTAGTAGTAAAAGACAGTCCAAGTCAAGTAAGAGTGTTTTCCAAACATCAAAATATAGTTCATAGACCTGAATTTACAACAATCTCCCCCTTTTTGATGATTGCAAAACACTACAAAAAAATTAAAAAAAATAGCAGTGTGATGCAAGACACATCCTAAAACTACTCCCCCTTTTGACTTCTCAAAAAGGAGGGAACCAAGAACCACAAATTTTTTTTTATTTTTTTTTACCAATGCATGAAGATGATGTAGTATTTTATGTAATTGATTTTAAAAACTTATGAGTTAATGAGTTAACAACATCAATAATCCAAAGAACGATAGAATATCCGATCATGATTACCCTTAGCTCAGACTTTCTCTTAGGGTAGAATCGTCTTTTGAAATCAATGACCTAACTCAAAAAATCAATTGGATATGAGGAATAAGAATCAATTCATTACTTGGTTTAAGAAATTTTTTTTTCTAAAATAATGAATCAAAATAAATTTGTCACAATCTCAAAACAATCGAATTCAAGCCTTTGATACATGAAAACTTCTAAGTTTTTAAAGGATTTGAAAAGAGAGAGGAGCTTGCTATTTAGTGGGCTCATTTTATGCCTCTTGTCAATTGATTGGTGCTTGTGCACATTCTTTGCTTTTTGATATATAATTTTTCAATTTGGCGTCATTACGCATCTTTTGTTGGCATCATTGGCCAATTTTTTATTTATTTATTTATTTTTTTTGCAAGCTCCATTCTCTTTTACAACTCTTAAAAAGTGCTTAGTTGTGAATATATCTTCTAGATATTAGAGAATATGAGCTCTCTCTCTAATATAAAAAAGAATTATCACAAACAGAATCAATAATCAAAGACAAGAGTAACGAGGGATCTTTATGTGTCAAAAAGACTTTAAACATTATAAATATAAGATAGATTTGCTTAAGCAAGCTTAAGAAAAGATCTTAATTTTATACACAATCTTTAATTTAAAATATATTTTTGATTAGAAAAGAAAACTATCCACTAAAATAGGTTAGAGAAAGAGACACAATCACAAAATATTTTCACCATCAAAGAGATTAAGAGATGAAAAAAAACATTAACTACAAATTTTCAAAAGTAAGGACAAGGCATATAATATCATTTCAGCGATGATTTTGAAAACTAAACTTTAAAAAGCACAAAAAAAAAAGTAAAACACACCAAAAAACTAAGAGCAAAGCAAAAGGAAAAAAAAAAAACAAAGAGCAAAAGAAAGAAAACAAGTTAACATAAAAAGAAAATAAAAGAAAGCAAATTAAAGATCAAGTTTTATGCATTTATGTTAATCACACCCAATCTGGTCCTTAAAGAACTGAAAGTGTCGAAGGCCAGTGGTTTAGTAAAGATGTCAGCCAGTTGAGTTTCAGTTGTCACATGGTGTAACTCAATGTCTCCCTTAGTCACATGATCTCTAATGAAGTGATGCCTAATGTCATCATGCTTAGTCCTTGAATGTTGGATAGGATTTTTAGAGATGCATATGGCACTAGTATTATTACAAAAGATTGAGATGGTGCCTACATGTAATCCTAAATCCAATACCTGTTATTTTAACCAAAGGACTTGGGCCACACAACTTCCAAGAGCAATGTACTCAGCTTCAGCAGTGAAAAGTGCAATAGAGTTTTGCTTCCTACTAGACCATGAAACCAGAGGCTGTCCTATGAATTGACAAGTTCCTGAAGTGCTTTTTCTATCCACCTTGCATCCTGCAAAATCAGAGTCAGAAAATCCAATAATCTCAAAAGAAGTGCTATGTCTAGGGTATCAAATCCCTAAGCCTTAGGTCCCCAAAAGGTATCTAAAAATTCTCTTAACTGCAATCAAGTGGGACTCCTTAGGGTCAGCTTAAAATCTAGCACAAAGGCAAATACTAAACATAATATCAGGTCGGCTCGCAGTCAAGTAAAGTAAAGATCCAATCATACCTCTATACTTCTTCTGATCTACAGACTTACCACTTGGGTCCTTATCCAATGGAGCACTAGAAATCATGGGAGTGTTAATTGGCTTAGCTTTGTCCATCTCATACTTTTTCAAAATGTCCTTTATGTATTTTGTTTGATTTAAAAAGGTTCCAACCTCCAATTATTTTATGCTAAACCCCAAAAAGTAGGACAACTCTCCCATCAAACTCATCTCAAACTCTCTACTCATTGTTTTAGAAAATTCATCACATAATTTCTTATTAGAAGATCCAAAGAGTATATCATCCACATAAATTTGAACAATGAGTAAATCATCTCCAACTCTCCTAAGAAAAAGGGTGGTGTCTACGCTCCCCTTGACAAACTCCCTCTCTAGTAAGAATGTGCTAAGCCTCTCATACCAAGCTCTTGGTGCATGCTTTAACCCATACAAAGCCTTTTTTAATTTAAAAACATGATTTGGAAATTGGGAACTCTCAAAACCTGAGGGTTGTTCTACAAACACACCTTCTTTGATTTCCCCATTTAAAAAGGCACTCTTGACATCCATTTGAAAAAGCTTAAATCCTTTATAACAGGCAAAGGCTAATGGCTTCCAATCTAGCTACAGGGACAAAAGTCTCCTCAAAGTCTATCCCTTCTATATGGTTATACCCCTTAGCCACCAATCTTGCTTTATTCCTAACCACCACTTCTGAATCATTCACCTTGTTCTTAAAGACCCACTTTGTCCCAACTACACTTTGTCCCTTAGGTCTTTCTACAAGCTCCCAAACATCATTCCTAACAAATTGATTCAATTTTTCTTGCATTGCTAAAATCCAAAACTCATCAGTAAGGGCTTGGTTAATGGTGGTGGTTTCAGTCATTGAGACAAAGGCAGAGTGGTTCACCTCCTTCATAAGTCCATGTCTAGTCTTAACTCCATCAGAAGGGTCTCCTAAGATCAAATCCTTGGGGTGACTTGTAGAGTATCTACAATATCTAAGCAAAGTGTGAGAAGGTCCAACCCTTTCATCCAAATCAATATTTTCTACTCCTTGGGTGACTTCTCCTACTCCTTCATTATTTTGGTATTCTACTCCCTTCCCCAAATTTTCTACTCCACTTGTATTCTCTCCAACATCATCATCATCTTCAACTACAGATTTCTTAGTATCAGACTCATCAAATACTACATGGGTTGTCTCTTCCACCATCAAAGTTCTCTTGTTAAACACCTTAAAAGACTTCCCAACACTAGAATATCCCAAGAATACTCCTTCATCAGATTTAGGATCAAATTTTTCCAAGTGAGACTTCCCATTGTTGTGAATAAAAACCTTACAATCAAAGAAATGAAGGTGGGAAAGATTGGGTGTCCTACCCTTAAGGATCTTATAGGGTGTCTTTTCTAATTTGGCTCTAACATTCACCCTATTCAACACATAACAAGATGTGTTAACCGCTTCAGCCCAAAAGTATTTTGGAAATGAATACTCAGCAAGCATGGCTATTGCAGCTTCCACCAAGGTCCGATTCTTCCTTTCAGCTACCCCATTCTACCCTAGGAGCTGAGAAGTTGTGGCTAATCCCCTCATCCTCACAAAAATCATCAAATCTTCCATTCTCAAACTCTCCCCCATGATCACTATGGATGGTCAGTATCTCACAGCCTAGCTTTTTCTGAATCCAAGTAGAAAATGTTTTAAATTCCTCAAAAGACTCATTTTTATGGGTAAGAAATCTAGTCTAAGTGAACCTTGAGTAGTCATCAACAATCACAAACCCATAGACTTTCCCTCTCAAGCTGGCTGTGCTAATGGGTCCAAACAAATCCATGTGAAGGACTCCTAAAGGTCTAGAGGTGCTAATGTCCTTAATGGGGTGAAAGGTGGAGTGGACTTGCTTTCCTAGTTGACAGGCATCACAAAGGTGGTCTTTTGAAAACTTGAGTTTTGGGACACCTCTAACTAGGTCATTTTGGGTCACTTTCCTAAGGGTTTTCATACTTGCATGACAAAGTCTCTGGTGCCACAACCATGAATCATCAATCACTATTTTTAAGATAAATGAAGCAGCACATTCAATGTTATTTAAATCAAGCATGTAGATATTATTGATCATCTTTCCCTACAAAATAGTGTTGTTACTTAAACTTACAATGCATGAATTTGCAAAGAATTGCACGATGAAGCCTTTGTCATAGAGTTGACTGATGCTGAGCAAGTTGTGCTTCAATCCATCTACAAGCAAAACATTTTCAATCATAAGGTTCTTGGAATTACCAATTATACCTGAGCCTACCACCTTCCTAATGGTGTTGTCTCCAAGAGTAACCTTGCCTCTCGTCCTAGACTCTGGTACAAAAAACTGATTGGCATCACCAGTCATATGTCGAGAGCATCCACTGTCCAGGTACCACATACTCTCACGAGGACTTTTGTAAGAGCCCGCCTGCAAGATTATCAAATGTTAGACATAGGAACCCAAACAGGTTTGGGTCCCTCCTTATGAAAAGTAGAAATCAATGCATGTGTGGTATGTTATGGATCATGCACCTTTGGCCTCCACACTCAATGTGTACTATGATGAACTGTGCAAGTGTGTGAGATGTGTCCTAGCATGCCACATGAAAAACATCTAACTCCAAGAAAGGAATTTCTTAAGTGGTTTGAGTTATAATGCCTCTTCCTAGGTTTTAGCAATTGATCAAAAGTAGGTGTCATCCTAGTTTTCTTACAAGTTTCTAATACATTTTGAATCTTCAAATTAGTGCTCTTTAAGACCTCAATTTCAATCCTTAATTTTTTCTCCATCTCTTTAGACTTCTTAAAATTAGATTCAAGTGATGTGTCTGAAACTTTTAATGCATCATGCTTTTCAACTAATTCACAATGATTTTTATTTAACTCATCAAATTCATCAAGTAAAGTCATATGATTTGAATTAATTATTTGATGATCTTTTGTCAAAATTTCATGCTCTTATTGTAGATTCAAGAATTATAATTTCAAGCTAGCATGTGTCTTCTTTAGTTTCCAATATAATGCATGAATCTTTTCAGAAACTTTAAGGAGTTGATCGTAGGAAAGTTCACATACCTCTTCTTGATCCATATTATCATCTGCCATTAAGCACAAGTTGGTTATTTCATCTTCTAGTTTCGTCTCCGATGAATCTGATGTAGAATCCACCCAAAATGTCTTTTGTAGTCCCCTTTTGTCCTTTCTAAAGTTGGATTTCTCCTCACCCTTTTCCTTGCTTGAGTGCTTCTTAAGTGAAGGATAATCGGCTTTCACATGTCCGGGTTTCCTGCATTCATAACAAACAACATCAGAAGATCTTTTAGAATATTTGTTATCCTTACCTTTTCTCCAATGATGCTTTTGCTTCTTCCTTAGAAAGTTTCTGAATTGCCTTGAGATGAAGGCAACTTCATCGCTCTCAGACCCGGAAGAATCGGAATCAGATTTGTGTGCCTTCAGTGCCACCGTTTTCTCTTTCTTTTTCTCACCTATATCAAGATTTCTTTCATTCATCCCTTGCTCGTAAGCAATGAGTGAGCCAAGTAAGTTATCAATCGATTACGTGTTTAAATCCTTAGATTCAGTTATAGTAGTAATTTTTATATCAAAAGAGGAAGTCAAGCACCATAAAATCTTATTTATTTTTTTGAAATTCGAAAGCTCTCTTCCTAAGGCATGCAAGGAAGTAACAATCTGAGTAAATCTCGTATACATTTCAGAAATAGATTCATGAGATTTCATATAAAAAAGTTCGTAGTCATGCAAGAGAATATTCAAACGGGATTGTTTAACCTCATTAGTGCCTTCATAGGTGATACACAATTTATCCCAAATTTCTTTACCAGTTTTGCAAGTGGAAACATGCATGTAGTCTTCTAATTTTAAAGCACATAAAAAATAATTAAGATATTTTGCATTCAATTGAGCCAGATCCCTATCATCTAAAGTCCTTTCAGTAAAAGGAAGTGGAACAGTAATGTTATTAAGTTTACCAGTTGGAGGTATGTAACCATCCGTAACAAGCATCCACATGCGATAATCAGTAGATTGTAAAAACGTAGACATGCGAGTTTTCCAAAAATTAAATGGGATATTATCAAACAAAGGTGGTTGGGTAATAGAATACCCCTTCGGTGTATTACGATTCTCAAAGTTAGCCATGGATCTAAATTCAAAAAGTTTTCAAACTTAATTTTTATGAATCCCGCTTTGATACCACTTGAAAGTTTGTTAGGGATGTTAAGCCCTATAGAAATGACCCAAGGCTAACCAAGAGGAGGGGGGGGGGTGGTGAATTGGTATTTTAAAAAATCTTTAGGTAAAGAACAAATACAAACCAAATCACCACAAAGAAATAACGTGTGGAAGAAATAAATGCGGAAACAATAAAAATAAGAACACAAGGGTTTATAGTGGTTCGGTCAACTAGACCTATGTCCAGTCCCCGGAGGCGCCCTCTGAGTATTGCACTACAATCGTGACTCTCCTTTAGCCCCTATAGCTAGGCGGAGAAGCCTTTACAAACACCTCTTTTTGCCACACCTGACAAGGCAGAGAACCTTCCTCCTTTTGCTTCCTCCTAAAGCAGGCAGAGAACCTCGATCGCTTGCTGGAACTTACCTCTCGCAACCCTTCCAAGGACAAGAGACTCTAGGGAAAAAGAAGTTGAACAATGCTTGGAGCAACCCTTATGAATCCCGTCACAAGCTCCCCCTCACAAGATCCTCTCTCTCTCTATCTCTCCCTCTCTCTCTATCTCCTTTAGTTTTTCTTAGGTTAAGACAACAGCCAAGGATATTAAAAAATGTTAAACAATAGCTCTTTAAATAGAAGAGCTTCAAAGGAGCTCATTAATTGCAAGTTATTGACTATATCGTCCAGGACGATATAGATATCGTCCTGGCCGATCAGTACAAATTCCATGAGATCGGTCAGAGCATCACCCTGAATGCTAATTGGATGATTGAAAATTGGCTTGATCATCCAGGATGATATCACGATCGTCTTGGCCAATCCATTCAAATCAGAGGAAAATCATCCAGAGCATCGCCCTGAATGCAAGCTGTCCGATCCAGATCGTCCAGGAGTAACTATGGTTTTTTTGACTAGATCATCTTGGCTAATCCTTAGATCATCCAGGATGATGTGATCGTATCAATCATCCTTAATTACTGCCTTGATTATCTGATCAATGAAGACATAATTTGTGAATATCGTCCAGGCCGATCATAGATCATCCTGGCCGATTATCAAAAATACAGAATACCTTAATTTTTATGGCAACAATTTCTTTCTATTTTGAGCCTATCGTCCTGGCCGATACACATATTATCCAAGACGATTTGCTAATGACGGCTGCCTTAATTAAGAACCCTAGATTAGATTTTCTATTTTAAGCCCGATCGTCCATGACGATGTAAATATCGTCCTGGCCGATTTGAGTAAAAATAGAAATTCTAAGTCTCTCAAGTGTGTGTGTAGGGTTACTTTGTATTAGTCACACCAAAGATTATAATAGACTCAAGAGGGAAGAAATAAAATTACAGACTAACTCAACCCTAATGTACCCCATCTTGAGCTGGTTCTGATTTTCGTACGATCTTTGGGTCCTAAAAAGTCAGTAGTAAAAGACAGTCCAAGTTAAGTAAGAGTGTTTGCCAATCATCAAAACATAGTTCATAGACCTGAATTTGCAATAGATGCTCTGGACATTATATACTGAACTGAACTAATCGTCTTGGGCGATCGAGAGATCGGCCTGGACAATCAAGTTATTTTTCCATCGTCCATACATCCATAGAGTGTGATATTCTGGATGATATTGGTCATTTTGTACTAGTCGGCCCGGACGATCTAGTTAGTTTACCATTATCTAGACATCCATATAGGGAGATGGTCTGGATGATATTGAATGACTTGAACTAATTATAAATGATGATATCCTATCATATTGGAGGATATGAAAAAATTATCCTTCTAATCGTCTAGACTCTCCAAAATCATCATGATTAATTGAGCTGAATTTATATTGATCGTATAGGATGATCGGCCGATCATCCTGGACGATAATATCAATTTGTTGCAATTAAGAGCAAATCAAAAGCTCTTCTATATAAGACCTCTTATTTTACCAAAAAAATGTATCTTTTGCTACTATCCTGACCTGAGAGTGCCAAGAGGAGAAGGAGAGTAAGAGAGGATCTTGTGAGGGAAAGTTTGTGAGGGATTTCATAAAGATTTCTCCAAGCAAGAATCTAAGTCATCTTCTTCGTTCATCATCCTTGGTTTCTTGGGGGAAATCTACTTTAGCAACTAATCTAGATTCTCTGCCTACTTCTAGAGGAAATAAAAGGAGTTGGGTTATCTGCCTGCTTCTAGAGGAAGCAAAAGGAGTTAGGTTTTCTGCCTCATTGGGGTCGGTGGAAAGGAGTTTTTATGTGGGCTTCTCCACCTTGCTGTGGGGGCAAAAGGAGAAATACTGAGTTTAGTGCAATACTCTAAGGATGCCTCTGAGGAGTGGACGTAGGTCAATTGATCGAATCACTATAAAATCTAGGGTGTTCTTTCTTTTTATACTAATGTATTTAATTTTTGCATTTCATTTCTCTTGTGGTGAATCTTTGTTTGGTTGTGTTTATATTTTTTTTTTTGGAGAAACTTTTAAATACCAATTCATCCCCCCTCTTTTTTAGCCTCGGGACTAGTTCATAAGGGCTTAACATCTTTGACGAATTATCAAGTGGCATCATAGCAGGATTCATAAAATTTGTTTTTGAAAACTTTTGAATTTTAATCAATTGCTAACTTTGGTAATCTTAATACTACGAAAGGGCATTCTATTACCCGACCACCTTTATTTGATAATATTCCTTTTGATTTTTGAAAAACTCGCATGTCTATATTTTTACACTCGATTGACTATCGCATGTGGATACTAGTTAAAGATGATTATTCACCTGCGTCTCATAAAATTAATTGCATTAAAACTAAACTTTCTTTTGCTAAATGGACTTTTAATGCTATGAATTTAGCTCAACTGAATACAAAATATTTAAACTATTTTTTCTGTGCTTTAAACTTTGAATATTATATACGTATTTCAACTTGTGCTATTAATAAAGAAATTTGGGATAGATTGTGTGTTACTTGTAAAGGAACAAAAAAAGTTAAATAATTTAGGTTGAATATTTTATTATATGCCTATGAACATTTTTGTTTGAAACATACTGAATCATTTTCTAACATATATACTAGGTTTACTCAAATTATCATCTCATTGCATGTCTTAGGAAGAGAGCTAACTAACTATGAAATAGTCAATAAAATATTGAGAATCTTGACTTCTTCCTTTGATGCTAAGATTACTATAATTATTGAATCTAATGATTTGAATACTTATTTTGTTGATAACTTACTTGGGTCACTTATTGCTTATGAGTAAGGGGTGAACTAGAGATGAAGAAGGAGAAAACTATGACATTGAAAGCTAACGATACGGATACAAATTCTTCCGAGTCTGAAAGTGATGATGTTGCCTTCATCACTCCGAGTCTGAAAGTGATGATGTTGCCTTCATCACTAGGTAATTCAAAAGCTGTCTAAGGAAGAATCACAAGCATCATTAGAAGTGGAAAAAAGTGTAAGCATAATAAAATTTTTAAAAGTTCTTCTGATGTTGTTTATTTTAAATGCAGGAAGCTTGGACATGTCAAAGCTGATTGTCCTACACTTACGGATCAGTCAAGCAAGGAGAAGGGTGAGAAGAAACCCAAGTATAAGAAGGATAACAAGCAGTTCCAAAAGGTATTCTAGGCAGATTCTACATCTAACTCCTCTGAGATTAAAGCTAAGGAGGAGATAATAAACTTATGCTTGATGGCTGGTGATCATCTTGATCAGTTTAACAAAAAAGAGGCATATGATCTAAGATATGAATAATTACTTGAAGTTTTTCAGAAAATTCATGCAACATATAGGAAATATAAGAAAATACATGCTAGTTTGAAATTTGAGTTTTTGAATTTGTAAAAAGAGTATGAAATTTTATTAAAAGATCACTTCCAAATTGATAGCAATCACATGTCATTACTTGATGAGTTTGATGAATTGAATAAAAAGTATTCTGAGTTGGTTATTGAACAAGAATCATTGAAAGCATCCTACACCTCACTTGAATCTTATTTTAAGACATATATTGATGAATCTGAACATAAGAAGTACTATTTGAGAGTTGATAATACTATTTTAGAAAGTGTTAACTCAAGGTTTAAAGATAAATTAAATGCACTTGAGAAAAATAGGACTACACCCATACTTGATCCAAAGCCAAAACTTAGGAAGACGCACTATAACCCAAAACCCATTAGTAAACTCTTTTCCTAGTGTTAGATGTTTTTCATATGGCATGCTATGACACATTTCACACTCTTGCACTGTTCACCATAGTACACATTAGGTGTGAAGACCCAAATTATATGATTCATAGCATAACACATATACATTGTATTTTTCTTTCCATAAGAAGGGACCCAAACTAAATCTCATGTTTGATATTTTTGCATGCTTTCTCTCACAAAATACCTTATGAGAGCAGGTGGTACTTGGACAACGGAGGCTTATGGTTCATAATTGCATAAACTTACTGCTTAATAAATTCTCATTTACATGTTTTCTGATTTATTGCTCATTATTATTTTTTATTTTTTTCTTTTTAGTTTTGAGTTTTTTTTATTTGCTGTTATTTTGCAATGATTCCATCTCTGATGTTCTTATTTTTTAATTTTTCTTTTTGGTCATAGTTGAAATAATATTTTTTACCTTATTTTTGCTTTTGAAAATTTATGATCAATGTTTTACATCTCTAAATCAATTAAAGAGAAAAATAATATTGATTATTTCCCTCCCTCTAACCTCTTTTAGCTGTGTAATTTTCTTTTCTAAATAAAAGTCTATCTCAAATTAACAACTGCACTTTATAATTGAGATCTTTTCTATCTTGCTATAGTAATTTATCTAATATATATGAAGTTTAAAATCTTTATATTACTCTCAAATTCTTTGAAATCTTATCATTGCATTTATTATAAGAATTTGATTATATTTTATGGTTTATTCTTTCTTATATTAGAGAATGAGGTTTTCTTCTCTAATATCTGAAAGATATGCTCACAGCTAAGAGTACTTAAGAGTTTTGAAAAAGGATATAGCTTGAATAAATGATAAAGGCATAAAATGAGCCCAAAAAAGAAGAAAAATGGAAAAGATGCATAATGACCTAAAAAAAGAATTGAAAGAAACACAAAGTGTATCGAAAATCAAAAGATGCATAAAGTGCACGAATTAATTCACAAGAGGCATAAAATAAGCTGACAAATGGCAAGCTTCCTTCTCTTTCAATACTTTTAAATCTCAAAAGAATTCATGTGTCACTTGATATTTCAAAGGCATGATTTCAAATTTCATAATTGTGACAAATTACTTTGGCATATTATTCTATAAGATATTTTTCTAGAATTAAGTTTTGAACGGATCTCTTTTTCTTATCAAATTGGTTTTGTTAAGTTAGTTCATTTGTTTTCAAAAGATGATTTGCCTTGAGAGAAGTTCAAGCTAGGGCTAATAAGATCGACTATTATACCATTAATTAAGATTTTTACGATGTTAAGTAGTTGGTCTTATAGATTTTTAATCAATCACATAAAGAATTTATCATTTCATACTTTGATTAAAAAATAATAAATAAAAAAAGCTTGCTTTTATTACTTCTTTTTTATCTTCTATTCTTCTTTTATTTTTTGGTTTTTCCTCCTTTTTGTGATGTCAAAAGAGGGAGTAGTGTTTGTTTGAGTTTATTTTCATTGTACTATTTTATTTGTTTTGAATGTTTGCCATCATCAAAAAGGGAAATATTGTTGCGAATCTGATTTCAGGAAATAGAATTTTGATGATAGAAAATATTTTTATTTTTTTATGACTGCCTTGACTATTATGAATTTGATTTTAAGGAATAAAATTTTGGTGATAACAAATGTTACGGATCTATGGTTCATGATTTTGATGATAGCAAACATTTCCTTTTTTATACGATTGCCTTATGTACTAACGTTTCAGGACCACACGATCAAGACTGCAATTCAGAACCAGCTCAAGATTGGGTAGACTAGGTCTGTGTCAGTTTGTAATCTTCTCCTTTCTTGAGTCAATTGTATTGGGTGTGGGACCTGTTGCTTTGTAACATAGAAGTTTTCATGATGCTCCCATTAGGATTTCTGGTTTTGGTAACATCGGCCTGGACGATAGTCCTATCGGCCTGGCCGATCGGTCTAACACCAGAAACCCTAATTTAGGGCATCCTCATTAAGGCAGCCGTCTCTTATCGGCCTGGACGATACTTGTATCGGCCAGGACGATATGCTCAATTCAGAAAGAAATCAGCCGCCATAATCAGTTTAGGTATTCTTTATTTTAGAGAATCGGCCAGGACGATAATCCTATCGTCCGAGACGATCTAACTCAATCATGCCTAAATTGATCTGGTTTTATTTGGAAGGAATTAAAAACTGATTGATACGATCATATCGTTCAGGACGATCGTGAGATCGGCCTGGACGATCAAGACCAAATTCCAATCGGCCAGGACTGTTCCCAGGGCTGTGATCAGGACGATTGAGTTGGTTTTAAACTAATCGGCCCGGACGATCGTGAGATCGGCCAGGACGATATAACCAATTTCCTTCTGATCGTCCCAGATCGTATCGGGCTAATGAGCTGAAATTGAACCAATCGGCCAGGACGATATGCCTATCGGCCTGGACGATAATGTCGGCAACTTGCATTAATGAGCTCGTTTTGAGAGCCTCTATTTAAGCTATGGCAAGGCACTTTGTAAGTGTCTTTGGCAGCCATTGTAGCTTCGTTCTTGTGGGGGAAACTTGAAGAGAAAGCTTGAAAGGGAGTGAGGAAAGGGTGGAGTTTGAGAGAGGGAGAAGATCCTGTGAGGGGGGACTCAAGGGAGTGTGGAGGGGGATCCACACGATTGCTCCGGCAAGCTCGCACCTGAATACCGTCGGATTCAAGGCTTGTCTCGAGGTAAGTTCACCAAAGAAGAAGTCTCTTTGGTGTCAAAGGACCCGGCGACTCCGCCGCACCGGGGAAGGTGGAAGTGATTTTGTAAGGGCTTCTCCGCCTAGCCGTGGGGGCTAAAGGAGAGACACTTTTGTAGTGCAATACTTGGAGGGTGCCTCCAAGGAGTGGACGTAGGTCAAGGTTTGACCGAACCACTATAAATCCGGTGTGTTCTTTTCTTATTATCGCTTCCGCATTTATTTTAATTTCCGCACTTTGATTGTGGTGATTTGGATTGTGTTTTGGTTTTAAAGTTTTCCAATTCACCTCTCTCTTTAATTAGCTTGGGATTAAGTTCAAGAGGGCCTAACATCCCCATCGAACTTTCAAGTGGTATCAGAGCGGTTTTCATAAAATAAGTTTTTAAAAGCTTTTGAATTTCGATCCATGGCTAATTTTTCAAATCGCACTTTTTCGGAAGGTTATTCAATCACAACACCACCATTGTTTGAAAATATTTCATTTGATTTTTGGAAAACTCGCATGTCTATTTTCTTGCAATCGATTGATTTTCGCATGTGGCATATGATCTTAACTGGTTATTCATCACCATCTCAAATCATTAATGGAGTTAAAACTGACATTCCTTTTTATCAATGGAGTAAGGAAGAACGAATTGATGCTCAATTGAATGCAAAGGCCTTAAATTGCTTTTTCTGTGCGTTAAATTCTGAAGATTTTATGTCGGTATCCATGTGCACTTCTGGTAAGGAAATTTGGGATAAATTGCATATCGTATACGAAGGATCTAGTGAAATCAAGCAATCAAAGTTGAATTTCTTAATGCATGATTTTGAATTATTTTCCATGAAACCTTATGAAACAATTTTAGACATGTATACAAGGTTTATTCAAATTACTACATCATTGCATGCTTTAGGAAAAGAGTTTTCAAATTTTGAAAAAGTTAACAAAATTCTTCGATGTTTATTGGATAAATTCGATGCTAAAGTAGTTGCTATATGTGAATCTAAAGATTTGAATGCGTATTCTATTGATAATTTAATTGGCTCACTAATTGCCTACGAGCAAGGATTGGGTCAAAGACTTTTGGATACAGGTGAAACGATCGTTTTAAAAGCTGAAGATACGGAAAGAGGACGTTTACTTGGTGACGATAACAATGAATTGTCATGCAAATTACAAAACTCACCAAGGCATAAGCAAAAGTTGAAAAGAGGTAAAGATGGTAAGAATGTCCATAGTTCTTCTGACGTTGTTTGCTTTCAATGCAGGAAGCCTGGACATATGAAAAAAGAGTGCCCTAATTCAAGGATTTTTCCTACAAAAGAAAAGGGCAAGGGGAAGCAAATTTCAAACTGGAAAAATAATGAAAAACAAAAAATTTCTTGGGCAGATCTGGTCTCAGAAGCATCAGACCAGGAAAGAGACAATGGTTAATTTAGCCTTTTCATGTTTTTTTGTTTTGTTTTTTTTTAGCTTTCGTTTTCTTTGTTTTGTTTTTTCTCTCTCTCTTTTGTTCTTGTTTTTCGTTCTCTTTTTCTCTCTTTCTTTTATCAGACACACACACTCACTTTTCTAAAAAGTGAAAATTTTACTTCTTTTTAAGAAATCTTTGGTAAAGTTGAGTTTGACGTCTCTAAAACTAGGTAGAGGAAGGAAACTCAGTTTTTTTTTTTTTTTTTTTGTTTCCAATCTCTATTTCCTAAAAGGGGTTATTTTTACTTTTGATTTAAAATCTTTTTCATATTTTAAATTGATTTTTGAAACAATTTCTTTTCTCTCCCTACGCTTTATTTATCGCATAGGAATCTGTTGCAAATTGGTTGAATCTAATTCATAATTTTCTTAATCAAGAGAATCGTTCTATCACTAAGATGGGTTTACTTTTTATTTTTAAGATTTAAGAAAGGTAGCATATGCAAAAAATTGGCCAAAGATGCCAAAAATAAAAGATGCGCAAAGACGCCAAATTGAAAATATAGAATACACAAAGTGTATCAAAAGATGCGCAGTGCGCCAATCAATTGTCAAGAGGCATAAAATGAGCCCAAAATTTAATACTTACCTTTCTTGTTTTATCTTAAAAGCTTAAGAAAACCCTTGGTACTTCGATACTTGGTTTTGAAAATCTTGATTCCTGACTCAAAAATTTTTGCATTGATCTTCTATTAGATATATTTTATGGAAGGAGTTTTTGAAAAATGATTGTTTCTTTCCAAAATTTATTTTATGATTTGGATATTGAATTAAAAAGTTTTTTGAACCTTTTTAAAGAAACTTGAGTTTTGGACTTTCTAAATCTGAATTTCCAACCTTTTCTGGACTATGCGTTGTCAATCCAATTTTACTAAGTTTTAAAATTAAGAGGTAACTTTCTCATTTTAAGAATTTTTTTTTTTCCTTTCTCTAGATTTTCTTTTACTGTGCCTTCTCTCTTTTTGATAATGTCAAAGGGGGAGAACGTAACGTAACTGTTTCATTTTTTTTTTCTTTTCAACTGTTTCATTTTTTTTTCTTTTCAAAAAATTAAAAACAACAAAAAGATTTTTTTATCTCCCTATTTTTTAAGGGTTATTCAAGTGAGGGGGAGTTGTGGAGAAATTTGTCTTTTTTTGAAAATTCTTTTTGAAGGTGTTTGCCATCATCAAAAAGGGGAGATTGTTACGGATCTATGGTTCATGATTTTGATGATAGCAAACATTTCCTTTTTTATACGATTGCCTTATGTACTAACGTTTCAGGACCACACGATCAAGACTGCAATTCAGAACCAGCTCAAGATTGGGTAGACTAGGTCTGTGTCAGTTTGTAATCTTCTCCTTTCTTGAGTCAATTGTATTGGGTGTGGGACCTGTTGCTTTGTAACATAGAAGTTTTCATGATGCTCCCATTAGGATTTCTGGTTTTGGTAACATCGGCCTGGACGATAGTCCTATCGGCCTGGCCGATCGGTCTAACACCAGAAACCCTAATTTAGGGCATCCTCATTAAGGCAGCCGTCTCTTATCGGCCTGGACGATACTTGTATCGGCCAGGACGATATGCTCAATTCAGAAAGAAATCAGCCGCCATAATCAGTTTAGGTATTCTTTATTTTAGAGAATCGGCCAGGACGATAATCCTATCGTCCGAGACGATCTAACTCAATCATGCCTAAATTGATCTGGTTTTATTTGGAAGGAATTAAAAACTGATTGATACGATCATATCGTTCAGGACGATCGTGAGATCGGCTTGGACGATCAAGACCAAATTCCAATCGGCCAGGACTGTTCCCAGGGCTGTGATCAGGACGATAGAGTTGGTTTTAAACTAATCGGCCCGGACGATCGTGAGATCGGCCAGGACGATATAACCAATTTCCTTCTGATCGTCCCAGATCGTCCCGGGCTAATGAGCTGAAATTGAACCAATCGGCCAGGACGATATGCCTATCGGCCTGGACGATAATGTCGGCAACTTGCATTAATGAGCTCGTTTTGAGAGCCTCTATTTAAGCTATGGCAAGGCACTTTGTAAGTGTCTTTGGCAGCCATTGTAGCTTCGTTCTTGTGGGGGAAACTTGAAGAGAAAGCTTGAAAGGGAGTGAGGAAAGGGTGGAGTTTGAGAGAGGGAGAAGATCCTGTGAGGGGGGACTCAAGGGAGTGTGGAGGGGGATCCACACGGTTGCTCCGGCAAGCTCGCACCTGAATACCGTCGGATTCAAGGCTTGTCTCGAGGTAAGTTCACCAAAGAAGAAGTCTCTTTGGTGTCAAAGGACCCGGCGACTCCGCCGCACCGGGGAAGGTGGAAGTGATTTTGTAAGGGCTTCTCCGCCTAGCCGTGGGGGCTAAAGGAGAGACACTTTTGTAGTGCAATACTTGGAGGGTGCCTCCAAGGAGTGGACGTAGGTCAAGGTTTGACCGAACCACTATAAATCCGGTGTGTTCTTTTCTTATTATCGCTTCCGCATTTATTTTAATTTCCGCACTTTGATTGTGGTGATTTGGATTGTGTTTTGGTTTTAAAGTTTTCCAATTCACCTCTCTCTTTAATTAGCTTGGGATTAAGTTCAAGAGGGCCTAACATCCCCATCGAACTTTCAAGTAACAAACACTTCTGTTTCTCTATGATTTCCTTGCCTACTAATATTTCAGGTCCATAAGATCAAACTGTAATTTACAATAACTCAAAATTAGGTAGACTAGGTCTAAGTCAGTTTGTAATATTTTCCTTTTCTTGAGTTAATTGTAAATGATGTGATTCCTGATGCTAAGTAATCTTGCACACACACACTTGGGAGAAATTTTTTAACTGTTTTAGAGTTTTTTAATTTTTCTCACATCATGTGGGATGATCCAAAAAATTGACCTAGACGATCAATTAAAAATAAAAATCTTAATTAGGGTATTCTGGTTAAGGTAGCCATAATTAAGTTCATCATCTTGGATGATATTCATATCAGCCAGGACGATAGGCTCCATTTAGAAAGAATCAGCCACTAGATCTATTTAGGCAGCTTTTATTTTTAGACAACATCCAGGACATTATCCAGGACATCATCCTAGATGATGTAATATAATTTTGCCTAAATTAATCTGGTAATTAAAGAAAGTAATTAAGGTTTGATTGCTCAATCATATCTTCCTGGACAATTACAGGATTGGCTAGGATGATCAGTTCAAAAACTTTAGTTATTCTTGGATGATCAAACATCAGCCAGCTTCTACTCAGGACAATGTTCTAGATGCTATGCACTAAATTGAACTAATTATCCAGGATGATCGCGAGATCCACCTAGACAACCAGGTTATTTTTCCATCGTCTAGTCATCATTCTAGGGCGATGTTTTGAATCATATTCAATTACTTGTACTAATCATACAGGATGATATCCTATGATCCTGGATGATATGAATAAAAATTTTTTGATCATCTCAAATCATTCTGGTTAATTGAGCAAAATTTATACCGACCGAACATGATAATATTTATATCATCTTAGAAGATAAAGTTTATTTGTTGCAATTAAGAGCTATTTCGAAGCTCTTCTATTTAATACCTCTTGTTCTACCAAAGAGATCATCTTTTACTACCCTTCTGACCTGAGAAAGCTAAGAGGAGAGGGAGAGAAAGAGAGAGAGAGAGAGGATCTTGTGAAGGGAAGTTTGTGAGAGGTTTCACAAAGGTTGCTCCAAGCAAGGATCCATCATCGTCTTCTTCGGTCGACATCTCTAGTTCCTTGGAGGTTCAAGAGAGGTCTACTTCAGTATCTGATCAAGGTTCTTTGCCTGCTTCAGGAGGAAGTAAAAGGAGTTGGATTCTCTGCCTGCTTTTGGAAGAAGAAAAAGGAGTTGGGTTCTTTGTCTCATAGTGGTTGGTGGAAAGGAGGTTTGTAAAGGCTTCTTCGCCTTATTGTGGGGGCAAAAGGAGAGACATTGAGTTTAATGCAATACTAGGAGGGCACCTCCGGGGGGTGGGCGTAGGTTGAGTTGACCGAACCACTATAAATTTCTGTGTTCTTTATTACTGCTTCCATATTTAATTTCCATACTTTGATTTCTATTATGAATCTTTATTTTAGTTTAAGTTTCTGCTTTTTCTTAAAGATTTTTTTAAATACCAATTTACCCCCCTCTTGGTTAGCCTTGGGACTAGTTCATTAGGGCTTAACGTCCCTGTCAAACTTTCAAGTGGTATTAGAGCGCTTCTAAGTGGTATTAGAGCGGGATTCATAAAATTGAGTTTTTGAAAACTTTTGAATTTTGATCAATAGCTAATTTTGGTAATTGTAATACTATGAAATGATATTCTATTACTTGACCACCTTTGTTTGACAATATTTCTTTTGATTTTTGGAAAACTCACATGCTTACATTTTTATAATCGCTTAACTATCATATATGGATGATTGTTAAAGATGATTATACACCTCTTTCTTGTGAAATTAATGGAATTAAAATTGAATTTCCTTTTACTGATTTGATCTTTACTTTACATGATTGCTTGTCGACTTGATGTAATACAGAGCCCTGCATTGGGTATCCATATTCACACCCACTCACGTACCACCCATATTAAATGGGAATGGGTGGGCATTGGTATGCTCATGACCTCATGGGTCGGTATGGGTGGGTACTCAACATCAGAGGACAATCGATTTATATTACTAATCATCATATGCATGTAATATATTACAGTAATCCTAACTACGTAGTGCCCAACACTGAACCGCATCATGACCTTGATAAATTTTAATATATGGCTTGAAAGTTTGCAGTAAGATAAAATAGCAAAAAACCTCAAAGTCATTAATATGTGGAAGACTACATTCAATAAGTGTGGAAAGTGGGTGGGTATGACATCCGAAAAGTCACCATAGGTGGGTGTGGGTGGGCAAAGCCCGCCAGCGCATAGTGTGGATATCCAATGGGTACCCAACAAAGACCCCTTGTAGGGCTCTGATGTAATAATTAGTATTTATCTCTATGCTAGATTTCAAGCTGATCCTAAAGAATCCCACCTGACTGCACTTAAGAGAATTCTTAGATATCTTTTGGGGACCTAAAACATAGGAATCTGGTATCCTAGGTACAACACTTCCTTTGAGATTATTGGATATTCTGATTCTAATTTTGCAGGACGTAAGGTGGATAAAAAGAGTACTTCTAGAACTTGCTAATTCATAGGACAATCTTTATTCTCTTAGTCTAGTAGAAAATAAAACTCTATTATACTTTTCATTGCTAAAGCTAAGTACATTGCCTTAGAAGGTTTGTGGCCCAAGTCATTTGGTTGAAGCAATAAATTCTAGATTTAGAATTACCTATAGGCATAATTTCAATCATTTATCGCAATATTAATGCCATTAGCATCTCTAAGAATCCTATCTAATATTCAAGGACCAAACACATTGACAAAAGGTATCACTTTATTAGAGACCATGTGACCAAATGAGATATTGAGTTACACCATGTGGCAACTTAGAATCAATTGGCTAACATCATTATTAAATCACTTGCTTTTGACATTTTCAGCATCTTAAGGATTAGATTAGGTGTGATTGACATAAATGCATGAACTTGTTATTTACTGAATTCTGATTTTTTTATTTTGTTGCTTTTTTTTGTTTCACTTTGCTTATTTTACTTTTTACTTGTTTTAATTTCTCTTCTTTATTTATTTATGTTATTTTAGTTTTTTTTGTGATCACTATTAAAAAAATATTTTATGCTATATTTTTATTTTTTAAAAATTTGCAGTCAATATTTTACATCTCTTAATCTGTTCAAGGTAGAAAACACCGTTGATTATTTCTCTTCCTCTAACCTCTTCTAATGGTGTAATTTTTTTTTCTAAACAAAAGTCTATCTCAAATTATCAACTGGACTTTGCGATTGAGATCTTTTATATATTGCTATAGTAATCTATCTTATATTTATAATGTTCAAAATCTTTATATAACTTTCAAGTTTTCTCATCATTATGTCATTGCATTCATTATATTATTTTGATTTTGTTTTGTGGTTTGTTCTTTCTTATATTAGAAAGTGAGTTTTTTTTTCTCTAATATATAGAAAATATACTCATAATTGAGAGTATTTAAGAGCTTTAAAAAGGGATCTCTTACAAAAAAAAAGGTGGCCAATGACGCAAAATCAAAAGATGCGCAATGACGCCAAATCAAAAGATGCGCAATGACGCCAAATTGAGAATTATACATAAAGTGTATCAAAAAATCAAAAAATGCGTAAAGTACACCATTCAATTGATAAGAGGCATAAAATGAGCCCACTAAAAGCAAGTTCTCTTCTCTTTCAAACTTTTAAAACATAGAAGAATTAATGTGTCACTTGATATTTTTCAAAAGCTTAATTTCGAATTTCATGATTGTAACAAATTACTTTATTTCATTATTCTATAAGATATTTTTCTAATACCAAGTCTTTAACGGATCTTTTTTTCTTATCCAATTAGTTTTTTTGAGTAGGTCTTTTATTTTCAAAAGATGATTTTGCCCTGAGAGAAGTCCGAGATAGGGTTAACATGATCAGATATTCTACCGATTTCAAATTTTGATGATGTTAACTCATTGGTCCTACAAGTCTTTAAAATTAATCACATAGAGACATTATCATTTTCATTCTTTGATTTAAAAAAAAAACTTTCCTTTCGTTCTTCTTTTTTCTTACTTTTTCTTTTCTGATTTTTCCTCCTCCTTTTTGTGATGTCAAAAGGGGGACTAGTGTTTAAGTTCTTTTTCATTTTATATAGGTTTTTTCATTTTATTTAGGTGTGATTTTTTTATTATTTGCCATCATAAAAAAGTGAGAGATTGTTATGAATCTGATTTCAGAGAATAAAATTTTGATGATAGCAAATACTTTTGATTCTCTATAACTGCCATGCATACTAATATTTTAGGTCCACAAGATCATACTGCAATTTAAACCAACTCAAAGTCAATTTGTAATCTTTTCAATTTCTTAAGTCAATTGTAAATGATGTGATTCCTGATGCTAAGTAACCTTGCACACACACACTTGGTAGAAATTTTATGACTATTTCAGAGTTTTCTATTTTTGCTCACATCATCCTAGATGATCTAAAGAATTGGCTTGGATGATGAATTAAAAACAAAAACCCTAATAAGGGCATCCTGGTTAAGGAAATCGTCGTTAAGCGCATCGACTTGGATGATATTCGTATCAGCTAGGACGATAGGCTCAAATAAAAAAGAACCAGCTGCCAGATCTATTTAGGTAGCTTTTATTTTTGGACATCGTCTAGGACATCATCCTAGATGATGCCATGCAATTATGTATAAATTAATCTTGTAATTAAAGAAAGTAATTAAGGTTTGATTACTTGATCATATCGTCCTAGAAGATCGTAGGATCAGCCGGGATGATCAGTTCAAAAACCTTAGTTATTCCTAGACGATCAAACATCGGCTAGCTTCTATTCATGGCAACGCTCTAGAAGATATGAATTGAATTGAACTAATCATCCTGAACGATTACAAGATCAGCCTGGATGATCAGGTTATTTTTATGTCATCCAGACATCCTTTCAGGGTGATGTTCTAGACAATATTCAATGAATTATACTAATCGTATAAGATGATATCCTATCATCCTGAATGATATGAAAAAAAATTTTCTAATCATCTCAAATTGCCCTAGATGATTGAGCTAAATTTGTACTGATTGTACAGGATAATATTTATATTATCCTGGACGATAAAGTCAGTTTGTTGCAATTAAGAGCTATTCTGAAGCTCTTCTATTTAAGACCTCTTGTTCTACCCAAGAGATCATCTTTTGTTACTCTTCTGACCTGAGAGAGCCAAGAGGAGAGGGAGAGTAAGGGAGAGAGAGAGAGAGAGAGAGAGAGAGAGAGAGAGAGAGAGAGAGGATCCTGTGAGGGTGAGTTTCTGAGGAGTTTCATAAAGGTTGCTCCAAGAAAGGATCCATCATCATCTTCTCTGATCGTCATCCTAATTCTTTGGGGGTTTTAGAGAGGTCTACTTTAGCATTTGATCAAGGGTCTTTGCCTACTTTAGGAGGAAGCAAAAGGTGTTGGGTTTTTTTCCTGCTTCTAGAGGAATCAAAATGAGTTGGGTTCTCTACCTCATCAGGGTCAGTGGAAAGGAGGTTTGTAAAGGCTTCTCCAACTTGCTGTGGGGGCAAAAGGAGAGACACTAAGTTTAGTGCAATACTTAGAAGGCACCTCTAAGGAGTGGACGTAGGTCGAGTTGACCGAACCACTATAAATATTTGTGTTCTTTATTACTGGTTTCATATTTAATTTTTGCCCTTTGATTTTTGTGGTGAATCTTGATTTTTGTTTACTTTTGTGCTTTTGCTTAAAGATTTTTTAAAAATACCAATTCACCCCCCATTTTGGTTAGTCTTGGGACTAGTTCATTAGGGTTTAACATCCCTAACAAACTTTTGACTGCTATTGGAGCATTTACATTTCCTACTAATATTTTAGGTCTACAATATCAAATTGCAAATCAAACCAGCTCAAGATTGGGTAGATTAGGACTGAGTCAGCTTATAATGTATGTTAAGTGTCTTTTACCTTTTCTTGAGTCCATTAAAACTATATGGGTCATGATGCTAAGTAATCTTGCACACCTACACATGGGGGAAAAATTCTATCTGTTTGATTAGTGTTTTTCTATTTTGATCAGTTAAAAATAGAAATCCTAGTTAGGGTATCCTTATTAAGGCAGTACTAATAATCCTAGATGATGGCCTAAATGAAGCAGTACAACAGTGCCTAAATTAATTTAGTAATTAAGGAAAGTAATTAAGGTTTGATAGCTCGATCATATCATCCTGACCGATCACAGGATCATCCAGGATGATTAGTTAACAAACCTTAGTTCTTCCTAGATGATGTATAATAGGCATGGTTGCCTTAAAGGCGATGCTCTAGATGATATGTACTGAATTGAACTAATCATCTAGGACGATCAAGAGATTGACCTAGACAATCAAGTTATTTTTCCATCATCCAGATATCTATTCAGGGCAATATTCTGGATGATATTGGTCATTTTGTACCAATCGGCCCAGACGATCTAGTTACTTTTCCAACGTCTAGACATTTATTCAAGGCAATATTCTGGACGATATTCAACGACTTGAACTAATCGTACATGATGATATCCTATCATCTTGGATGATATGAACAAATTATGCTTCTGATCGTCCAGACTCTCGCAAATCATCTTGGCTGACTGAGGTGAATTTGTACTGATCTTACCGGATGATTGACAAATAGTCTTAGACGATAATATCGGTTTGTTGCAATTAAGAGCAAATCCAAAGTTCTTCTATATAAGACCTCTTGTTTTATCCAAGAGTGTATCTTTTGTTGCTGTCCTGACCTGAGAGATCCAAGAGGAGAGGGAGAGTAAGGGAGAGAGAGAGAGAGAGAGAGGATCTTGTGAGGGGGAGTTTGTGAGGGTTTCACAAAGGTTCCTCTAAGAAAGAATCTGTATTATCTTCTCTCCGTCGTCATCCCTAGTTCCTTGAAGGTTTGAGAGAGGCTACTTCAGCAACTGATCAAGGTTTTCTGCTGCTTCTGGAGGAATAAAAGGTGTTGGGTTCTCTGCCTACTATTGCAGGAAGTAGAAGGAGTTGGGTTCTCTGCCTCACCGAGGTCGGTGGAAAGGAGTTTTTGTATGGGCTTCTCCGCCTTGCTATGGGGGAAAAAGAAGATACACTGAGTTTAGTGCAATACTCAGAGGGTGCCTCTGGGGAGTGGATGTAGGTCAAGTTGACCAAACCACTATAAAATCTAGTGTGTTCTTTCTTATTATGCTTCCATATTTAATTTCTATACATCATTTCTCATGCGGTGAATCTTGGTTTAGTTGTGTTTGTATTTTTGTTTAGAGAAATTTTTAAATACCAATTCACCCACCCTCTTTGTTAGCATCGGACTAGTACACAAGGGCCTAACATCCCTGACAAACTTTCACCAATTACTTCGATAACTTATTTTTGGCCTAATGTTTTCAACTAGTAATGGCTATCTCATTTAGCTATGCCTACTTAGCATAAATCTCCTTTTAAATGGGTGACTTTACGTAGTTTAAAAGTTTATTTAAAATATGCTTAAACATTTATTATAAATAATTATTGTTCTTAATTTAAAATTTTTCCCAACTAAAATCACTACATACAAAATTGTTAATCAAACCATTTCGTGAATTGCATGTAATACTCCTATGCATGTGCATAAATGTCACTCAAGTTGTATGACTTTCAAACTTCTATATGGATGCAATGTAACACTTTTATATTAATATAAAGTTATTATATAAACTTAATTGTGCACAAGTTGTAGCTTAAATATTGCTCCTAATTTATATATTATATAGCATTCAAAGTGAGTAGGATTTTACAAACTCTTCAATCTTCTACATTTATTGTTTCCTATTAATGTGTGCATGAGTATTTATAGAGAGATAAAGAAGAGCTTAATGTCTTAATTTTGTATGAGGACCTTAGAATAAAGAGAGAAAAAACGATGACTATGAGAGCCACTAGTTTTTTTGGATGGAGATGGCAATGAAAGGGTGGGGATCCATTCCCCGTTGAATAATCAATGAGTTCATTCTAATTTTGGAATTACAGAGGAGCTAAAAAGAAACAAGCTTTTCTATACCAAAAAGAGATAGTTAAAGATAATGGAGCTGTTTTTGTGGGACTTCTTGAAACTAAAATTCCAAATATCAACAGAGAAGTGGTGAACAATCTTATGGAAGACTCTTGGGAATTCTTCATTGTTCCTTCTGAAGGTATGTCATAAGGGATTCTCATTATTTTGAAAAAGAAGGTTGCTTCTTTTTCTATTGTGTTTTCTTCCAAACAAGTTGTTATAGGGGATCTATTGGTTGGCAATAAGGGAGCTTGGAGGATTGCTTCGGTCTATGCCAGCAAGGATGTAGTTCATAGAAGAACACTTTGGGCTGATTTGGAAGTCTTTTACACAAATAATATTCCTATGGTTATAGGAGGTGACTTCAATTGTTTGTTGTCTAAAGAGGATAAAAGGGGGAAGGAATTTTCGGTTTTCCCTAGCTTCTAAAGAAATGAAAGCCTTCATTATGAATAACGACCTTCATGAGATTTCCTTTGTTGGGCCTAAATTTACCTGTTGTAATAACAAAATGGGTGGAGCTCGCGTCTTGGAAAGGCTAGATAGATGTTTGTTAAACATGGCTGCTTTGACTACCTCCAACAAGATGGTGGTGAGTCATCTTGCTAGAGTAGCTTCGGACCACAATCCCATTTTACTGAATTTCCTGGATGTGGGATTCAAAGCAGATAAGATTATCAGGTTTGAGGAAGTTTGGGCATCTTATCCCGCACCAGAATCTATTGTTAAAGTGGCTTGGAACATTAAAATGGGAGGTAATTATGCTAAGAAATTGAACAAGAATTTTAAAAGAGCATTAAAAAGTCTTTTTTTTGGAGTAGAGCAAAGCACAAAAATTATTTGAAGCACAAAGAAGAGCTTAAGGCAATTATTCTGGAGCTCCAAATGAAGGAAGCTAAGGCTAGTTGGTTATCGAAGGAGGATGCCTGTTTTTTTAAAGCAAAATTAAATGAACTCAATTCAACCCTAGCTAGGCTTTGTACATGGTGGAAGTAAAGAGTCAAAATTAAGTGGCTGTCTAATGGTGATTTGAATACTAAATTATTTCACTCATTCGCATCGGATAGGAGGAAGTCCAATTGGATTTTCAAACTTAAAGACAAAACTTGAGAAACTGTTGAAGAACAAGAACAATTATAAGACATCTTTCTGAAATTCTTTGAAGGTAAGTGGAATGACAGATCTTGTAACACGTATGGTTTCCCTAATCCAATTTGCAAGCTAGATGATAATGAGATAAAATTCTTGAATAAGGACATTTCTTTTGAAGAAGTTGAAGCTGTGCTACTGCATTCCGAGGGAAACAGCTCACCTAGTAATGATGGTATTAGCTATTCCTTCTTAAAATTTTATTGGCATATTTTCAAACAGGATTTCTGGAATGCTTTAGATATTTTCTTCAAAATTGGTCCTATGGATGAAGGATGGAAAGAAACTTTAATAGTTCTTATTCCAAAAGTGGATAATCCATTTACCCCAAACCATTTCAGACCAATGAGTCTTTGCAGGACAATTTACAAGGTAATTGCCAAAATACTTCTCAATCGAATGGAACCAGCAATGCATAAACTTATATCTATAGAGCAAGCAGCTTTTATTAAAGCTAGATCTCTTGAGGACCATATTCTGGTAGCTCAGGAGGTTTTTCATAAATTCAGAGTTTTCAAAACTCAAAAAGGTATGGTTTCTTTTAAAATTGACATGGAACATGCGTACGATAGTATGTGCTGGAAAACTCTAGAAACAATCTTGGAAATTTTTGGTTTTCCTCATAAATTTTCTTCTTGGATCATGAACGGTGTCATAGATCCAAAATTTTCTTTATTAATCAATGGATCTCAATCTAAATGGGTTAAAGCAAGGAATGGTTTTCGACAAGGATGTCCCTTGTCACCATACCTCTTCATCCTATGTGCTCAACTTCTCTCTAATGTATTTTTACAAAATGGGAACTATTTGGGTATTCAAGTCATGCAAAATTGTACAAGGATTAATCATCTACTCTTCGTCGATGAATTTTAATCTTATATGAAGCTATTATTAGAGATGTGAAGGAAATAAAAAATGTTTTATCCAATTTTTGTAATTGGACTGGTCAGTGCATAAATGCAGGAAAATTTGTGATGTTGTTTGGAAACAATGTGAATAAGAGGAAGAGAAGGGCTATTGAGAGGATTATGGGCTTTAAGGTGGCGAAGTAATTCAGTTACCTTGGCATTAAAATGACTTTAAGGAGAATAGTGGCAGAAGTTTATCAATTTATTGTTGATAAAGTTATGAGATTTATACATATATGGGGTTCTAAACTCTTATCCTTGGCTAGGAAATTTTTACTCATTAAATCTGTTCTCAACTATATCCTAGTTTTTTATTGTTCTCTTGCTCTAGTTCCAAAAAGGATATTAAAAGATCTTGACAAAATCTATAGAAAATTCATATGGGACGAAACTAATGGCAAATTGGGTTTACATTATGTGAGTTTGGAGAAGCTCTATAAATTGAACTACTGGGGAGGGGGGGGAGGCCTTCGTTCCAATTTGGATATTGTTGGTCCCTCAAGAGCAAGGTTGGCATGGAAAATTATTCAGAAAAATATTCGTTGCTGTACAAGTGGCTGGGTGAAAAATTCAAAATTTATAAGGGAAAGACAAGTGGAAGCAAAGTTAGCTTTTCATTCAAAATTATTGCCAACGGTATGAAGCACCTTAATAATATTGTGAGATGGAAGATCGGTTCTGAAAGGAACAATACTGTTTATAATGACATCTGGATTTTAGACAAGAACCTTAATTCGTGGCCAACTTTTATGACGGTTCCAGAAGCCATTGAATTGACATCGTACAATCATATTAAAAATGGTGGGTGGAATATAAATAAACTTTATTCTTTGTTCGGTGAAGACCTTGTTGCTTTAATTCGTAAGATTCAAATCCATCATGAAGATGAAATAGAACTTATTAATTTTAAATCAGGTATGTCTATTCCTGCATTAGCTTATAAAGCTTCAATCATAGAAGAAGAGCCTTATTTTTATTGGGAATGTCTTAAAAATCTAAAACTGAGACCTTGAGTGGAAGTGTTCTGGTGGTGATTATTCAACAATGTAATTCCTACATTCGTTTTCTTATATCAAAGAAGAATTCAAGAGGAATTTGGTTGTCCTAGATGCTGTAATGAAATAGAAGATATTGACCACATCATGGTCAATTGTTCGAAAATGGCACATGACTTAAATTATCTTAACAATTGGGGCTTTAGCTTTCTAGTTTTTAACTCTTCTTAACATTGCTGGAATTGGTTGAATTCAGGTGCTAAAAATCACAAATTCATTTCAAATATTCATTGTAATGCGATTTATCACTCTTGGAGGGCAAGGAACTAGATTATTCAAGGAGGGAAAGACATAAGTGCTTTGGTGTTTGCTTTGAATTCGGTTAGCTATGCATCAATTTCCTTTATGGAAGATAGAAAATTATCGGGCCATTAGGGTATCAATCAGTCCAATAGACTGTGTAATTGTTGGTACCCTCCTCCACCTGACTGGATAAAAATTAATGTTGATGCTTCATTATCAAATTCTTATAAAGGAGGAGTAGGAGGTGTTATCAGAGATTATAAAGGAAGACTTCTACTTGCCTATGGTTTTAATTATATTCACTGGGATATATCTTTTCTAGAACTAATGGCAGTCTATATACATACAGAAGTTAAGAAGGATTGGATGGAAGGATACATAGGGGTAATCATAGAAGTTGACAACAAAAACATCATCAGGTCTTATATGCTCTTAAAGGTAATTGGAAAGATGAGATCAATTTCTTAAAATATTTTAATTTTGTTGTTTTTAATTGGGTCAATAGAGGTTGCAGTAATTTATCCAATTTATGTGCTAAATATGCCTTTAACTCTTGATTGAAAATAGGAGGAATATGCTCTAATATCTCAGAAACAACAATAACAACAATAACAACATCAAGCCTTTATCCCACTACATGGGGTCGGCTACATGAATCCTTTTTCTCCATTGTGTCCTATTAAAAGTCAAATTCTCGTTTAAATATAATAAAGAAAGGTCATTCCTAATATTTTCTAACCAAGTATTTTTAGGTCTACCCCTACCTTTCTTAACATAAGTCAAATCTAATACCTCTGTTCTCCTAACCGAGTCATCGGAAGGCCGCCGTTTTATGTGACCAAACCATCTAAGGCGACTCTCTCTAATCGAATCTTCTACTGGAGCTACTCCAACCTTTTCACGTATATTCTCATTTTGTATCCTATCTCTAAGGGTAAAGGCACTCATCCACCTGAGCAACCTCATCTCTGCCACACTTAACTTAGTATTATGCTTCTCTTTTAATGGCCAACATTCGGCACCATAAAGCATTTCAAGCCTCACTACCATCTTATAGAATTTTCCCTTAAGTTTGAGGGGTACATTTCTATCACATAGCAAGCTCGATGCATTCCTCCACTTCAACCAACCAACTTGAATTCTACTGTTAATATCCCCATCTATTTCACCATCACTTTGAACAATAGATCCATGATATCAAAAACATGTACTCTTATTAATGACTTGATTGCCCAAAGTTACAATCCCCTCACTAGGTCTATTACTACTAAAATTACACTCCATATATTCCGTTTTAGATCTACTCAAGCGAAAACCTTTAGACTCTAAGGTTGACCTCCATAATTCAAGTTTACCTTCAACTCCCTCTCTAGTCTTATCAACAAGAAGAATATCATCAACAAAAAGCATACATCAAGGTACATCCTCTTGAAAATGTTTAGTGAGAACATCTATGACTAAAGCAAAAAGATATGGGCTTAAGGCTGTTCATTGATGTAACCCAATCTAAATAGGGAAATACTTGGTCAAACCACCTTGTGGTTGAACACAAGTAATAGCTCATGCATACATATCTTTAATGATTTGAATATAAGCATTATTGATTTCTTTCTTTCCAAGAACTCTCCATAGAACTTCTCTTGGAACTTTATCTTATGGTTTTTCTAAATCAATAAATATCATATGTAGATCCTCCTTATTTACTCTATATTTCTCCATCAAACCTCTTAATAAATGTATGGCTTCCATAGTCGACCTACTCGGCATGAATCGAAATTGATTTTGAGAAACATTAGTATCACGCCATAACCTATGCTCCATAACTCGTTCCCATAGTTTTAAAGTATGACACAATAACTTAATACCTCTACAATTCGCATAATCTTATGCATTGCCTTTATTCATAAAAATAGGAATTAACACATTCATTCTCCACTCATCTTGCATCTTTTTAGTCTTCAACATAGTATTAAAAAGTTTAGTAAGCCAAGAAATTCCTTTAACTCCTAAGCATTTCCACACCTCTATTGGAATATCATCAACTCCAACAGCTTTTTCACCCTTCATTTTCTTTAAAGCCTCTCTAACTTCAGTTTTACTAATACGCCGATAAAAAAAAAATCTTTATTTTTATTTAGGGTGCTAAGGTCACCATAGTCAATCTTATTTTCATAATCTTCATTAAAACGTTTAGCAAAATATCTCATCCACCTTTGTTGAATATCATCTTCTAAGAAAAGTATTTTTTGATCTTCATCCTTAATACACTTCACTTGAACTAAATCCTTACTACTCCTATCTCTTTGTTTGGCTAACTTATACATATATCTTTCTCCCTCCTTAGTATCTAATCTATTATATAAATCACTAAATGCTAATGTCTTTGCATCATATATTTCTTTCTTAGAATCCTTATGAGCCACTTTATATATTTACCAATTATTAGATATTTTAAAATCAAACTAATTTTTATAACAAATTTTAATATTTTCTTGCACATTTGGAATCTTCCACCAACTATTTTAACTATTAGAATCTTTTCCCTTTGATACTCCAATCACATCTTTTATAATATTCTTAATATCACTAGTCACTTTTTCCCACATAACATTAGCATCCTCATGCACAGACAAAATCTTAAGATCTAAAATGTTACTCTCAAAAATATTTTTATTAATATTCTTTAAATTCGCCCATCTAATCCTAGAAAATCATTTTACTTTATTTTTTATTTTATGCCCCTTTATATTAAAGTCCAAAACTAATAATCGATGTTGGGTACATAAATTTCCACTAGGAATAACTTTACAATCTTTGCAATCTAAACAATTTAATTTTCTAATAAGAAAAAAGTCAATCTGGGTTGTACTATATCCATTTTTATTAGTGATGAGTTGTTCATTCCTTTTCTTAAATAATGTATTAGCAATTGAAAAATCATAAGCAAAACAAAAATCTAATATGGTCTTGTCACCTTCAATCAGCATTCCAAATCCATGGCCACCATGAATGCTTTTAAAATCATCTATCTCTCTACCAACATGTCCATTTAAATCTCCTCCAATAAGAACTCTTTCTTCAAGAGGTATCTTCTATATTAATTCTTCTAAGTCAATCCAAAAATTTAATTTAGAACTCATATCCAAACCTACTTGACGAGCATAAGCACTTATAATATTAATAATCTTATTATTAATAACAATCTTTAAAGCTATAATTCTATCTCCAATCCTATTAATTTTTATAAAATTATCCTTTAAACTTTTATCTATAATAACACCTTCACCATTTTTAATACGACTCCTACTCGAATACCAAAGTTTAAATCCTAAACTATCAATTTCCTTAGCCTTCTCTCCAACCCATTTAGTTTCCTGAATGCACAAAATATTTAACTTCCTATGAATCATAATATCTATTAATTCCATTAATTTTCTTGTAAGGGAAACTATATTCCAAGTTTCTATCCTAATTTTAGTTTCATGGAATAACTTCTTTTCCCACATCTGTCCTTGATGTGGGAATCCTTGCCTATTTAACACTGTACCTGGGCGCCAGTGCAGCGGCCCTTACACACTTGTCACTGTATTCAGGCCATACAACACATCGCTTCCAGGGGACACCCTAGCATTAACACCAGTAATATCTCAGAAAAAGGGAAAAAATTCACAAATGTTAAACCAGCACTACAACATTTCAAATACTAAACACAATAATATCCATAACACCCCAGCACTAGATACATCATTGCGCTAGAGTCTAAAAAAAAAATATTATTAAGTTTGCACCATAATAGAGCAAGGATCAACCCCACGGTGCTTAAAATTACCACAGTGCCAGAAATCAGCATCATAACACTAAAGTCACAAGAATTTGAATACAAGAGCACTGAAATGCAAAGCACCATAATGCCAGATTACACATTTAAGCACCACAACGCTCAACTTTTTCAATTTCGTGATAGAGTAGTCACTAAAAAGAGGCGTAGTCTTTGAGGATAAAGTAGAATCGATAATTCGGGAATGTAATGACTCACATTTTAAAGGGCATTTTGGAGGTTTTAAAACTAATTCTAAGGTATTACAATTAGGATTCCTACATTATTTAAAGAGGTTAATGAATTATTAAGAAATTAATCGATGTCAACGAAACTGTGATATTTTTAGAAGAATAAATTACTATTAAATTATATTTTGGAAAGTAAGTTGTTTGATGTTTGAAGATTATATTTTATATGACCATTTATGAAATATTATGGATGCCAATATATCTTGATTATTATTGACTATGTGTCTAAATGAATTGAAGGAGTGACAACCCCTTGAACTATTATTCAGGTTGTGCTTAACTTTTTAAATAAATTTCTTTTTAGATTTGGAATGCCTAGAGTATTCATTAGTGATGGGGAAGTCATTTCTATAATAATAGAATAGAAGCAATACTTGTTACATATGGTATTCATCATTGGATTACAATAAATTATTATCTCCAAACTCATAGTCAAGTTGAAAAAGTGACCAGGAGATAAAAACAAGCTTCGAAAAAATGGTAAATTTTAACTGGAAAGATTATGTTATTAAGTTTGATGATGCATTATGGGCCTATAGACTTTTTTTTAAAACACTTATTAGAGTGCCTTCCTGTTAATTAGTCTTTAAAAAATTTTGTCATCTTCTAGTAAAATTATAACATAAGACATTATGTAGTGTGAAGGAATTAAAATTTAATCTTCAAGGAGCAAAAGAAACAAGGTAAATACAACTGAATGAGGTGGAGTAATTTAGAAATGAAGCCCGCAAAAATGCCAATAGTTATAAAGATAAAATTAAATAGAAATTTAAGGAAAAAAACCTTTCACATGTTTAAGGTAAATGGTCATAGATTTAAGAATTATATAGGAGACATTGATAATTTAAGGAGTATCAATAAATTTGTTCACCCTCAATAGAAGTAATTTGTGTAGTTTTACTAAAGACTATAAAACTTAATGTTGAGGGAACAAAACCTTAATATGTTGTGTTGTTGTAAGCATTTTTAGCTTCTTTTTAGTATTTGAGTTTTAACTATTTATCATTAGTATAATTTACTAATTGCAGTAATTTTTTTACATTATTATTGTGTTTGCTTCACTTACATTTAAGTAAAAATATTACTATTGCATAACTGTTGAAAATGTCCTCTATATTATGCTTGTGCTTTGATTGCTCATTTAACCAAAATAAAAAATTTAATTAAAATATATTTAAAATTAAGAATAATATCAACTCTAGGTGATAATTTGGATGAGTAAAGAATCTTCAATTTTAATTTGAAAATCAAAATAATTAACTAAATACAATAATTTAAGTTATTATCTTGCGTTAAACTTAAATGCTGAGCACTTAAGCCCAATTTAATGATTTAAAGATTAAATAACTTTAGAGAAACTGAGTGAGTAAATTAATTTAGTAAAATCATCATAAAGTTGAATATGGAATTAGTGAGCTTACTAACATTCTTACATTAATTCAATTTAAGGTAATTTGAAGGAAGAAAGAAATCAGATATTAAAAATTATTATTATTTTCTCATATTTAAAAAATATGAAAAACATGAAAATTAAAAAAAAAATAATGAAAGGAAAAGAAAGAAGAGTACTTAAAAAAGTTGTATCAGTTGAAGCTCAATTCCTAAAAGTATTTTAAATACTTAAGTCAAATAAGAAAATATAAGTAAATTAATACATATGTTGGTTTACTAATGAACTTCTAATTTAACTAGAAGCATGTCAAAATTCTAAATGATATATTATTCATACCTAAAATCAATAATCAATATTACACTTTTATTTGTAAGGGATAACTTTAATTTAATTAAGCAATAACAAGGATGATTTATTATGATAATATCTTATAATTATTTAAATTAAAATTTCATATCTTTGATCATTCCAAATTACATTGAAATGGTAAAGTTATTTTCTTATATTTACTAATCTTAAATTATCTATTTTTATTTGGGCTAGTAAGCTAATCAATAGGTGGTTACACTATTGCTTGAGGATAAACAATAATTTAAGTTAGGGGAAATTTATTAAGTATAAATTTTAAAGTTTCTTACTATCTTAAATATCAATAAAAATATTTTTTTAATTCCACAAGTGCTGAACTTTCACTATAAAGTTTCAAATACAAATGTCAAACCATCCACGACACCCCGATGCATGATTAAAACATTATAGAGTTGATATTGTCTATCTCATGACCTATTTTAGAGATTTTGATGATAACACACATGTACATGGATGTTCTAATTTTTGTGCTAAATATTTCATGTGTAATGGTGTGCATAGTAATTACTTATGGCATTTACATTGCATAACTCAAGTTCAATCAAATGTTGAGATTAAGATGGACTAAGATTGACAACTTAAAGGACTTTATACTATTGTAGGAGTATATTAGTGGTCCATTAATAATTACTTGCATGATTTAATTTGCTCACAATCTAAATCTTTATTGATTGTATATTAATCTTGATATAGAAATTAATAAGATTTCTTTATTAAATAATTTTTATAATATTCATTGATTACATAATTATTATCAAATATTAAGAGTTATGTAATTAGATAAATTGACTAAGATTGACAACTTGAAGGACTTTATATTATTGTAGGAGTATATTAGTGGTCTAGTAATAATTACTTGCGTGATTTAATTTGCTCACAATCTAAATATCTATTGATTGTATATTAATCTTGATATAGAAATCTATAAGATTTCTTTATTAAATATTTTTTATAATATTCATTTATTATATAATTATTATCAAATATTAAAAGTAATATATAATTAGAAAAATTTAAGGTAATATGCTTATATGGAAATTTTTTTATTATTTATTCATTTTAAATTAACTTGTTTCACATCAATTTATTGATATATGAATAATTTTATATAAATTACACCATATTATTATATTTATATTCAATATATCCTTAAATATTTAAAAATGTGCATGAGTTTTTATTTTATTGAATATCATATTATTTTGACAAAAATATGGTTTAATTGTTATTATGTTAGATTCGTTGGATTCTACAGATATGAAATTGATAGGTTATATGACTTATTTGGATCTTATTTGAATTTATAAAGAATTTCCAAATATTATCTGAATTAAATATAATCGACTGGTAGCCATTTTTGCCTTATTTTGGATGTATATGAAGACTTTTTAACTTTCAGTTATGGCTAGCCATTTTATGGCCATCTGAATCTTATATATATATTTAATATAAATAAATTCTTGATGAAATATAATATTATTATTTGATAATTTAATATTAGATTAATAGTTTTATTCAAATTTGGCTTTACTTACATTTTCCCTTTAAATACCAATCTTCCCCTTCATGTAAGGGCTCCTCAAGAAGGAAATCTCCAGTAATTCTTTCATTCATTCTTTCTTCCTTACATGATAATTCTTGAGAGTAGAAACTTTGATTTTTATTCCAAGAGCTCTTTTCATTTGTGAGATCAAATTCTTGGTTGGAAAGCTTCAACACACATAACTGAGTAATATTTCTTGGAGTTCTTGTGTTTGCTTTCCTTCACTAAATCTTTACTTACTATTCTTTAGCTTTCACCATATATTTCTTTCTAGAATATATTTATTATTTGGTGAAATACTAGTTGTAAATTTTATATTAAGTTTTCAGTATTATATCTTTTAGATCCATAAAGTTAGGAAAGCAAATATTTCTATTATCTTTAATAAGGCATAGATTTATGTTGAAAAATTAATTTTTTTTATTTGAAAAGTTAATGTTTAAACCAACGAGAAAATATTATTATTTAAAACATTATTTATATTTTTATCAAAATATAAATCTATCTTATAGTGAGCAAATTTATTATTCCTTTTGTAAGTAGTGAGGTGATTAAAATTAATTTATAAGATCACCTCAAATTTTATAGACATTTTATTGCAAGATAATTTGATTTTGTATTATTTACATCAAATTATAATTTTCATTTTCTTTATACAATCAATTTAGCTTAATGAAGTTTTAATTATATTTAGATTTGGCTGTACTCGCCCGTGTAGGAGAGTACTTAGGTTATAAAGTACCTCTTTGATTTAAAGAAGTGAGGTTTACTAAGCAAACCTTTGATTAGTGAATTCAAGCCAGAGAATTGGCTAGTGTGGACATAGGTCGGATTGGAATTCGGGTTGAACCACTTAAAATGTTGTGCCTCTTATTTTCATTTCTTGCATCTATTTTTCTTTATTTTTTTATAAAAATTGTGTAATTTCTTATTCTTTTCAAAATAGTTTTAAAAATATTTTAATTTCCTTCTTTTAATAAAAATTTTAAAACCTAAATTCACCCCCTCCTCTTGGGGTGCCATAGTCATCCAACAATTGGTATTAGAGCATTGGCTCTTTTTATTTTTCCTTAACATCTAGAGTAGATGCACACATAAACTATGGCACAAGGTTTCCTAAGTGTTCACTTCTCGAAGGACAATTCACTCATTGTCCTCCATTTTTAGGTAATGTTCATTTTGATTATTGAAAAAATAGATTTAGTACATTCTTAAGAGGGCAAGACTCTCGTATGTGGTACATAGTTACACACCAATATCATACACCAAATAAAGAAATTATTGGAATTAGAATTAAAAAATCTTTTGATGAAAAGACTGCTTTAGAGAGGGAATTAGATTAGTTAAATGCTAGGGCATGTAATACTTTGATTTGAACACTTCTTCCAGATGATTGCTTGAAAATTTTCATATTAAATTGAACAAAAAAATTTGGGATAAATTAATTATAACTTATGAAGGTACTAGTAAGGTTAGAGATGCTCACATAAATAGACTTGTTCACGAATATGAATTATTCGTATATCTCCTTCTTGATCTATTTATGATATTTAAATAAGATTTATGAAAATAATTAATACATTACATTTTCTTGAAGGAATATATAAGAATCAAGACTTAATTTATAAGATTCTTAGATGCCTTTCCAAAGAATAGGATGCTAAAGTAACTGCAATTAATGAGGCTAAAGATTTATCTACTTATCCACTTGATCAGTTTTTGGGTTCTTTGATAGCACATGAATAGATTATAGCTCAAAAGGAGAAATTGGATAGCCCTTCTAAAAAAGATTAAGAGAAAGGTAAAACTATTGTCTTATAAGTTGATGATAATAATGAACCCAGTTCATCAAGCTCTAATGAAGATAGCGATGAAGTGGCTGTGCTTTCAAAAAGACATGGAAGCTTACTAAGAAAGAAAAATCAAAGCTAGAAGTATTCCAAAAATTATAAATTTTAAATTAAAAAATTTTCTACGAGAGAAGGGATTATTTTTTACCATTACAAGTTGCATAGACATATAAGATGAGATTGTCTAGATCTTATTGATTCAAAGTAAAGAGATGGATATAGAGAGAAAGAGTGACAAGAAATAAATGAAGAAATTCAAGATGAAGAAAAAGATTCTAGGGGCCAACCTAGATTCAGATGAATCAAGTTCATCAAATGAAGAGGTGAACATTTGCCTTATGGCATGAGGAGAATAAGATTATGATTTTCAAGAAGTTTGTAATGATATATCTTATGAAGAATTAGATGATGCTTTTAATGGATTAGTTATTGAGTATAAAAAATTTAAAAGAAAATATAATATTTTAGAAAAAGAGCATAAAAAATTAGATATGTATTTTAATGATTTAAAAAATTACTGTGATGATTTAAAAAATAAAAAATAGTTCTTTATTAGATTGTTCATTACTTGTTTGTAAACTTGAAAGAGAAAATATTCTATTAAAAGGAAGATTAGATTTACCATGAAAGCAAATGTTTATTATAAAGCTCCAGCAAGTACAACTTCAAATAAAAATTCTTCTTATATGTCACATAGACATCATGCAAAGCCATATGCATATACTAATATTTAGTGTAATTATTGTAGTAGAGAAGGGCATATCTCATTTGATTGCTATGATTGTAAATCACATAGTGCTAAACAATCATCCTTTATATGGGTTCCAAAAAATACAAGCACTTAATATACCATACATAATAGATATCATACTACTCATTTAGAAGGTGGACCCAAAAATATTTGGGTACCAAAAGTTAGCATTTGATTTTCTTTTATAGGAATGCCATCAAAGTAAAATCAATGAAGGCATATGGTACTTGGACAGTGGATGTTCAAGACATATGAAGGGCGATAAAACAAAATCCTCTACATTAGAATCAAGTGATAGAGGATATGTTACATATAGAGATAATGCAAAGGGAAATATTATTTGCATGGTATCCATATGTAAGAACTCTATTACTTTAGAAAAAGTCTTATTTGTTTCTATTTTAAAACATAACTTAATTTAAATTAGTCAATTATGCGATAAAGGTTTAAATGTTTCTTTTTATGCTTCACATTGCATTATTATAAATAATAAAACTATTTTGTTTATAGGGAATAGACATAAAAATATTTATTTAATTGATTTAGCGAATATAAATGATGTTAATTTAAATTTACTTTGCATGAAGTCTATGAATGATGATGCTTGGTTATGACATAGAAGGCTATCTCATGCCAATATTAACATTTTAAATAAATTATTTAAACTTGATTTAGTAGTGGATTTGAAGTTACTAGATGGATAAGAGGGGGGGGGGGGGGAATTGTGAAAACTTTTTGACAATAATTAAAACCTAAGCAGGAGTTCTAATTTTTTTGATGCTTTTAAAATTTTAACATGAAAAAAGATTTAAACAACTTTTTTTCACAAATTTTCCCAAGCAAATATTATGAAATAAAATGCACACAATAATAAAAAGACAATAAGGAAAAAGCACACAGAGATTTTTATAGTGGTTCGGTCAAACAATGACCTATGTCAACTCCCCGGAGTCCTCCGCTCTGGGTATTTCACTACAAGCAATAGCTCTCCTTTTGCCCCCCTTGGCAAGGCGAAGAAGCCCTTACAATACTCCCTTTTACCAACCCGGCGTGGCAGAGTGCCAAACTCTGTTTTCATCCTCATGGCGACGGCAGAGAACCTTCTCGGTTTTCTCCCTCCTGGAGAATGCAGAGTACCTCGAGGTCACGGATGTAGAAGAGCCTTCCCCCTTTGAGATCCTCCCATAAATTTTTCTAGGACCATAGGAGGAGCAAGATGCAGCATGTTCGAAGCAACTGTGTGATCTCCCTCACACCTGTTTTCCCTCACAACACTCACCTTCTCATTCCTCTCTCAAACCCTAAAGAACTTCTCAAGAGCTCTCTCCCTCGGAATCCCTCTCTAACCACATTCTCTTCTCTGATTCACATTCCAAAAACATTACTATTTTGATACCTAAAAATGGGCTCCAAAATCCCTGAAATCTCAAAGTAGTCATTACTATCGTACAGTACGGTTTATAATCGTACATTACAATATGTATAAATAGACTTCATCCTGGTATGAAGTGTTACAAACAGTTCAAAAATATTCGTACAGTACGATTTTAAATCGTACGGTACGATCCATAACAATACTGTTCGTACAGGACGATATCCAGGATAATCAAACATCGTCTCTATTCATCGTATGGTATGATTGACATCATAAAGTACGATGAGTCTAAACCCATGAGATCGTCCAGGATGATCTTCAGGACGATTATAATTCATCTCTATTCATCGTATTGTACGAATGGGTTCGTACAGTACGATGTTCAAATTATAATTAAGCCCGGATTTCTTGCACTAATCACGGGTTAAGTTAAGTAAGTATTTAAAATAAATCATACAGTACGAACATGTTTTTACAGTACGAACGGTGTAAAATAACTTTCTTAAGTTAAAACGATAGCTAGGGTTTTGGATTTGAACATATCGTACAGTACGATCACATTCGTACGGTACGATCTATTCATAGAATCGTCCTACAAAGCTCTGATCGTACGGTACGAAATAACATCGTACAGTATGATCTAAAGAGAAAGAAAAACTCTAAAATTTTCATTTAAAAGTACTCTCCCCCTGTGTATGAGCATGGTTGCTCAGACTTTTATGTATTTTGTGGCCAGACTCAAGAAAATAAAAATAAAATAAATAATAAAATACATTGCAGACTCATACTCCTAATCTACCTATTCTTGAGTCTTCCTGTCGTCCTGAGTAGCTTTTGATCTTCCTGAAATGTTAGTACTCACGGACAATAGTAAATAAAATAATATTCAATGAAAAGATAATTCAAATGACATTATTTGTCATCATCAAAATCTCAAACTCAGGGTCATGGGTTGCAACAATATCCCCCTTTTTGATGATGTCAAATAATATTTGTTGTAAGCAAGTGTTAAAGGCATTTTTTTTTAAATTTAATTTAAACATAAGAACAAGAAGAAAGGAAATAAAAGAAGATGCAATACGAAAGAAAAAAAAACATGCATTTAACCATAGAAATAAAATATAACAACCTTCTTCCCCTTTTGACAGTACCAAAAAGAGGAGCAAACTTTAAAAAAGGAAAAACAATTACAATACAAAGATAATTTATAGTGGAGGATCCTGATCAGTAGGTGGTGGAGATGGGTTTGGTTGGAAGTACTGAAAGAGAGTGTCAAAGCACTGATCAATAGCAGTAAAGCGTTCTCCAAACCATTGCATATCTGTCTCGTATTACTGATGTTGTTCTTGACTGTGAGTATCGAGACGAGTATGAAGTTGGTCAAAGCGTTCGACCAAATCATCTTGTGCTGGTGCAGGTGCTCAGGGTGGTGCATGTCATCATGGACATGCTGGAGCTGCGGCTGGGCATCTTCTCCTTCTTCTTCGTCAAAAATAGGTTCTTCTGGCTCGTGTCCCCGATGGAAAAGAATACAGAAAGAGGCATCCATATAAAAAATAGGAAGATTGTTGGGTTCACTAGGATAGGTCATTTGATATTTATTTTGGTGAATATATCCTATAAGGTGACCAAGAACTATATTTTATTTTCGGTGAGTGGTAGGGAGAAGAACGAAGGTCATATGTCAAATGTAGTCAATAATCAGATCAGCCTCGTCGAATTTTGTGTTGGTCATGATAAGGTAGGTAGTGACAGATAGGGTCGGGGTCATGTTGACACGATCACCAGCTTTGGGTATTATGGAGGTACGAAGGACATGTTGAATTATGCACGCATTTCTATTTAGTGATGAAACAAGAGGTTGGTGTTGATAGAATGTGACGTTCCTAAGGACCCTATTAACATCACTCTAGTCAAAGACATTTGTAAGAAAAGAAAAAACCATAGGCCCTTCAGTAGATAGCCCAATGTATTGGGCGATGTCAGTTTTTGTTATTTCAACATTTTGACGACAAATGAAAGAGTGGAAAGTGAGGTTGTCGACGGTATAGGTTAGATTGGCTAGGAATTCTAGAAGAAGTTCAGAGTTGTACGGGAAGGCCAGGGTGAGAAGAAATTGAACGGTGGTGGAAGCAAAGAGGTTCAGTACCTCGAAATTCAGGGCCGCTTGATTGAGCATTTTGGAAGGAGTAATTTTGCAGGCCTTATACTTATGGTAGGCTTCCTCATTTTCAGCACTCAGGAACCGAGCTCTGTGGCGGCTAGAAGAAGATGAACTTCCAGTTGCCAAACAACCTCTCTTGCTGGAGCTAGACATCGTGTAGAGTCTGAGTGAAATGTGGGAAGGACAGGGTGTGAGTGAAGTGAGGAAGGTGTGAGTGAAAACAGCTGCCTAGCCGGGCAATTTATAGAGTTTTCCAAATATCGTATAGTACGATCGTGTTTCATACAGTACGATATGATATTAATTGTTCTGGCAAATCGTTTTGGGAAAAGGTGGTCAAAGCATATTGTACGATCAATATCGTACAGTATGATAAGAATATCGTTCGTCTCGAGGGTCGTCTGTGCGACTTTTGACCAAAAGTATCGTACAGTACGAACATGTGTATCATACAGTACGAATTACATTAATATCATACCAAACCCCTTTATTTCGTTCTCATCCATTTGCTGAGGTGGATCGTACGGTACGATGTGTGTATATCGTACAGTATGATTGGCAATAATAACGTACCAGCACCCTTAAAATTGTCCCAATTCGTTCGCTGACGTGGCTCGTATAGTATGAAGATGAGATATTGTACCGCACGATGACTAATAATTTATCGTACAGTATGATGTGAGTCATACAGTACGATCAATAGAGATGAAATTTATCGTTTGGTGTGTTCTGTCTAGATTATAGTATACCATGCAGTACAATCGATGTATCGTACAATACGTACAGAGTCAAGGTTAGTTCTTTTTGTGTAGTGAGTGTGTGATGATTAGGAGCAGTCCTTTTTTTTTTTGTTTTTTGTTTTGTTTTATTTTGCTTTGTTTTTTTTATGCAATTATATCTATGACATCTAATCTAGTCCTCAAGGTGCTAAAGGTGTCGAAAGCTAGAGGTTTTGTGAATATGTCAGCTAATTGATCTCCTGTAGCGATGTGATGCAATTCTATATCTCCCTTAGCAACGTGATCTCTAATGAAATGGTGTCTAATGTCTATGTGTTTTGTTCGAGAGTGCTGAATTGGGTTCTTAGAGATGCAGATTGCGCTTGTGTTGTCACACATGATTAAAATGGTTCTTACAGGTAGGCCAAGATCAAGAATTTGTTGTTTTAGCCATAGTAGTTGTGCAACACAACTTCCTACCATAATATATTTTGCCTCGGCTGTGGAAAGTGCTATTGAGTTTTGCTTCCTACTAGACCAAGAAATTAATGATTGTCCTATGAATTCGTAGGTACCAGAGGTGCTTTTTCTATCTATCCTACATCCTGCAAAGTCAGAATCAGAGTACCCTAAGATTTCAAAAGAAGTGCTGTGCCTAGGATACCAAATTCCTAAGTTTGGGGTGCCTAGTAGATATCTAAGAATTCTCTTGACAGCAGTTAAGTGAGACTCTTTAGGATCAGCTTGAAAATGGGCACAGAGGCACACACTAAACATTATGTCTGGTCTACTGGCAGTCAGGTAAAGAAGGGACCCAATCATTCCTCTATATTTTTTTTGATCTACTGATTTTCCACTAGGATCTTTGTCTAATTGAATTGTTGAGCTCATTAAAGTGTTCATGGGTTTAGCACTATCCATTTTATTCTTTTTCAAGATATCCTTAATGTACTTTATTTAGCTAAGAAAAGTTCTATTATCCATTTATTTTACACTAAAGTCAAGAAAGTAATTAAGTTCTCCCATCATGCTCATTTCAAACTCATTACTCATTATTTTTGAAAATTCATCACATAACATTTTATCTGAAGATCTAAATAGAATGTCATCTACATATATCTGAACAATGAGAATTTCCTCTTTGACCTTTTGTAAAAAGAGTGTAGTATCTACACTACCCTTTTCAAATCCTCTATCCAATAGGAATGAGCTAAGTCTTTCATACCATGCTCTAGGTGCATGCTTTAATCCATAAAGTGCCATCTTTAATTTGAATACATGGTTAGAAAATTGTGAACTTTCAAATCCGGGGGTTTGCTCAACATAGACATCTTCCTTAATTACTTCATTCAGAAATGCATTCTTTACATTCATTTGATATAATTTAAAGTTCTTGAAGCAAGCAAAAGCTAAGAGCACTCTTATGGCTTCTTGTCTAGCAACAGGGGCAAAGGTTTCTTCAAAGTCTATTCCCTCAATTTGGTTGTACCCCTTAGCTATTAGTCTGGCTTTATTCCTTATTATTGTTCCTGAATCATTCACCTTATTCTTGAAAACCCATTTTGTTCCAACAACACTTTGTTCTTTAGGTCTCTTGACTAACTCCCAAACATCATTCTTGGTGAATTGGTTCAGCTCTTCTTGCATTGCTAGAATCCTAAATTTATCTCCTAAGGCTTGATCTATATTTGTAGGTTCTATCATAGAGATGAATGCTGAATGACTAACCTCCTTCCTAAGTCCATGCCTAGTTCTTACACCTTATGAAGGGTCTCCTAAAATTAACTCTTTAGGATGACTAGATGAATATCTCCATTCTCTAGGCAAATCTTCCTGAGGTTCTACCCTTTCTCCAAAGGTCATAGTCTCTACTCCTTGAATTATCTCTATTTCATAATCTTCAATTTTAGATTCAGAGGGCTTATCTGATTCATCAAATATCATATGGGTGGACTCTTCTACTACTAGGGTTATCTTATTAAAGATTCTATAGGCTTTACGCACAGATGAATAACCTAAGAAGACACCTTCATCAGACTTGGGATCGAATTTTCCTAAGGGATGTTTACATTATTCAAGATGAAGCCCTTGCACCCAAAGACATGTAAGTGTGAAAGGTTTGGTGTCTTACCCTTAAGGAGTTCATAAGGAGTTTTGTTCAGCTTAGATCTAATGTTCACCCTATTTAAAACATAACATGTTGTGTTGACTACTTCTGCCCAAAAGTATCTAGGAAGGGTATACTCCGCTAACATTGCCCTAGCGGCTTCTACCAAGGTTCTATTCTTCCTTTCTGTTATACCATTTTGCTGAAGTGTTCTAGGGGCTGAGAAATTGTGTTCTATTCATAGCTCTTGACAGAATGACTCAAATCTATCATTTTGAAATTCTCCATCATGATCGCTATGAATTGTTGAGATTTCACAACCTAATTTTCGTTGAATCCATGTGAAGAAAACCTTAAATTCCTTAAAAGACTCCTTTTTATGTGCTAATAATCTTACCCAAGTGAATCTAGTGAAGTCATCTACAATCACAAATCCATAATTTTTTCCACCTATGCTGGCTGTACTAACGGGTCCAAATAAGTCCATATGTAGGATTTCTAGTGGCCTAGCAGTGATCACATCTCTAATTGAATGAAAAGATGATTTAACTTATTTTTCTAGTTGGCAAGCATCACATAAATGATCCTTTATGAAATCTAACTTAGGTACGCCTCTAATTAGGTTTTTCTGAGTGATGTTTCTAAGAGTTTTCATACTAGCATGGCATAGTCTCCTATGCCATAGCCACGAGTCATCAACTATTATTTTCAAACAAAATGAATTTGAACTATCAATGCAATAAAGGTCTAGCATGTAAATATTGTTCATTCGTTTTCCTTCTAAAACTAGTTTATCATTTAAACTAATCACGCATTTATTAGATAGAAATTTAATATCAAAACCTTTGCTAAGTAAGTTATGCTTCAAATCATCAACTAGTATGACATTTTCAATTAAAAAATTTTTAGCATTACCAACAATACCTGAGCCTATCACCTTCCTGGTAGTGTTGTCTCCCAACATTACTTTGCTTCCAGTTTTGGTGTCCAGTAGGATGAACTTTTTCATATCTCCAGTCATGTGTCGCGAGCAGCCACTATCCAGGTACCACATGCTCTCACTAGATCTTTTGTGAGAGTACCCCTACAATTTCATTTAATGATTAGATTTGGGAACCAAAGTGAGTTTGGGTTCCTCCTTATGCTTGCATGAATGAGATGTATGCATGCTATGCTGTAATGGATGCAGTTTAGGTCTCCATACTAAGTGTGTCCTACGGTGAGTTGTGCATGTGCGGGCTATGTGACCTAACATGCCACAAGAGAAACACTTAACACCAGGAAATGGGTTTATTAATCTATGTGGGTGATAGTGCCTCTTCCTAAAGTTGTGTGATGCATGCTGTGTTGGGGGTTTGCTAGGATGGCCTAATGTGAGTGATGCAATTTCATTTTCTAGTTCTTTTATTCTTTCACTAAAAGTTTTATTTTGAGCTGTCAATGCATCAACTTCTATTAATAGCAAGTGCTCACTATGATCTACTTCTAATGCAAGTTTGTCTAGTCTATCAAAGCTTCTTCTAGTTCAACATGAGTGGTTTTTAAGGTTTCATGCACTTCAATTAGTTCAACATGCTTCTTATTTAATGCATCATACTCATTAAGAAGTAGCATATGATCTCTATCTAAATCAAAATTTTCTTTAAACAAGTTAGTATGCTCAGATTGTAAAGAACTAAATTCAACATTAAGCTTAGCATGCATCTTTTTCAACTTCCTATACGAGTCATGGATATTTTCAGAAATAAGTAATAACTCTTCATATGAAAGTTGACATACCTCATCTTGATCTGATTGATCAAGGTTATCATTAGCCATATGACACAAATTTGTTACCTCCTCATCTGCTTCTTCTTCTGACGATTCTGAGGCAGAGTCGGCCCAAAAAGCTTTTTGTGTCTTCATCTTTCCTTTCTTGTATTTGGCTTTGTCATCTCCTCTCTCCTTAGCTGGTTGACTGTTCAGATTGGGGCAATCGGCTTGAAGGTGACCTGGCTTCCTGTACTCAAAACAGATTTTATCAGATGAAACCTTATTGGACCTTGAGCTCTTACCTTTATTCCAGCTGTTCTGATGACGCTTCTATTTTTTCTTCAGGAAATTTTTGAACTATCAGGTCATCAGTGCTATCTCATCCTCTTCCTCCCCTATAGAGCTTTCACTTTCTAAGTTGTTAGCTTTTAATGCCACCGTTCGCTCCTTCTTCTTTTCACCTACGTCACTTTGCCTTTGACTCACTCCTTGCTCGTATGCAATGAGTGACCCAAGGAGATTATCAATAAAATAAACATTAAGGTCTTTAGATTTAGTGATAGCAGTTATCTTAGCATCATAAGAACTAGGTAAGCATCTAAGAATCTTATTCACTTTCTCAGAGTTTGAAATCTCTCTACCTAATGCATGCAAGGATGTCACGATTTGGGTGAACCTAGTGTACATGTCAAATATTGTTTTGCTAGGTTTCATGCGGAAGAGTTCGTAGTCATGTAATAAAATGTTAAGCCTAGACTGTTTTACTTCGTTTATTCCTTCGTATGTAATGCACAGTCTATCCCAAATCTCCTTACCAGTGGCACAGGTAGACACTCTCATATAATCCTCAAACTTCAATGCACAAAAAAGCAATTTAAACATTTAGCATTCAGTTGGGATAAATCCCTATCCTCATTGCTCCATTCATTAAAAGGTACAGGAGTTTTCAATCCATTAACAGTTTTAAACGGTGCAACATATTCATCATTCACTAATATCCACATGCGGTAATCAATAGATTGTAATAAAGTAGACAATCTAATTTTCCATAAATCAAATGGAATGTTATCAAAAAGAGGTGGACGGGTTATTGAATAACCATCCACAGTATTACGATTACCAAAATGTGACATGATCATTTTTTCAAGGTTTTCTAAAACACTAATTTGAAAAACAGGCTCTGATACCAATTGAAGTTACTAGATGGACAAGAGGAGGAAGGGGGGGGGGGTGAATTGTGAAAACTTTTTGACAATAATTAAAACCTAAGCAGGAGTTTTAATTTTTTTGATGCTTTTAAAATTTTAACATGAAAAATGATTTAAACAACTTTTCTTTCACAAAATTTTCCAAGCAAATATTATGAAATAAAATGCACGCAATAGTAAAAAGACAATAAGGAAAAAGCACACCGAGATTTTTATAGTGGTTCGGTCAAATAATGACCTACGTCCACTCCCTGGAGTCCTCCGCTTCGGGTATTTCACTACAAGTAATAGCTCTCCTTTTGCCCCCCTTGGCAAGGCGGAGAAGCTCTTACAATACTCCCTTTCACCAACCCGGCGTGGCGGAGTGCCAAACTCTATTTTCACCCTCTTGGTGATGGCAGAGAACCTTCTCATTTTTCTCCCTCCTAGAGAAGGCAGAGTATCTCGAGATCACGGATGTAGAAGAGCCTTTCCCCTTGGAGATCCTCCCACAAACTCTTCTAGGGCCATAGGAGGAGCAAGATGCAGCAAGTTCGGAGCAACCGTGTGATCTCCCTCACACCTCTTCTCCCTCACAATGCTCACCTTCTCCTTCCTCTCTCAAATCCTAAAGAACTTCTCAATAGCTCTCTCCCTCAGAATCCCTCTCTAACCACGTTCTCCTCTCTGATTCACACTCCAAAAACATTACTATTTTGATACCTAAAAATAGGCTCCAAAATCCCTGAAATCTCAAAGTAGCCGTTACTATCATACAGTACGATTTATAATCGTACAGTACGATATGTATAAACAGACTTCGTCCTGGTACGAAGTGGTACAAAGTGGTACGAAAAGTTCAAAAATATTCGTACAGTATGATTTTAAATCATACGGTACGATCCATAACAATATTGTTCGTACATGACGATATCCGAGACAATCAAACATTGTCTCTATTCATCGTATGGTACGATTGACATCGTACAGTACGATGAGTCTAAACCCAAGAGATCGTCCAGAATGATCTTCAGGATGATTATAATTCATCTCTGTTCATCGTATTGTACGAATGGGTTCGTACAGTACGATGTTCAAATTATAATTAAGCCTAGATTTCTTGCACTAATCATGGGTTAAGTTAAGTAAGTATTTAAAATAAATCATACAGTACGAACATGTTCGTACAATACGAATGACGTAAAATTACTTACTTAAGTTAAAACGACGGCTAGGGTTTTGGATTTGAACATATCATACAGTACGATCACATTTGTACGGTACGATCTATTCACAGATTCATCTTACAAAGCTCTGATCGTATGGTATGAAATAACATCGTATAGTACGATCTACAGAGAAAGAAAAACTCTAAATTTTTCATTTAAAAACACTCTCCCCCTGTGTATGTGCATGGTTGCTCAAACTTCTATGCATTTTGTGACCAGACTCAAGAAAATAAAAAAAATAAATAAACAACAAAATACATTGCAGACTCATACTCCTAATCTACCCATTCTTGAGTCTTCCTGTCATCCTGAGTAGCTTTTGATCTTCCTGAAATGTTAGTACTCACGGATAATAGCAAATAAAATAATATTCAATAAATAGATAATTCAAACGATATTATTTGTCATCATCAAAATCTCATTCTCGGGGTCATGGGTTGCAACAGGATTTACCAAAAAATAATTTTTATTTTTATTCTATCTGTGATGCATGCAATCATTATAAACATATGAAAAGTTTGTCCAAGAGCAAAAATATAGTTTTATTGAGTAAACCTTTAGAATTATTACAGATGAACATATTTGGGCCTATTAACACAACTAGTTTAGGTGGTAAAAATTATGGATTTATTATTATAGATGTTTATTCAAGATTAACTTAGGTATTATTCTTAGCTAATAAAATTAATTTATTTGATGCTTTTAGGAAATTATCTAAGTATATTCAATGAGAACAAGGTTATTTGATTCATAGAATTCAAATAGATCATGGTGGAGAATTTGAAAATAAATCATTTAATATTAATAATGATGAAAATAAAATTAGACATAATTTTTAGCTCCTAGGACTAATCAAAAAAATGGAGTAGCTGAAAGAAATAATCATACTTTGGTAGAAATTGCAAGATCAATGTTAGATAAATATATACTTCAAAGTATTTTTGGGTAGAAGAAATAAACACAGCATGTTATGTTTAAAATAGAGTTTATTTAAGACCAATTCTTAAAAGGACTCTTTATGAAATATTTTTTGTAAAGAACCTATGCTTAGTCATTTACATATTTTTTAATATATTTGTTTTAATTTAAATAATGATAAAGATCCTTTAGGTAAATTTAATAGTAAATATGGTGATAGTATATTCTTAGGATATTCAATTTCTAGAAAATCTTTTAAAGTTTTTAGTAAGAGAAAATAAATTATTGAAGAATCTTTTCATATAATTTTTGATGAAAACCTTATAAATTTAATAAGAAATTATATGAATGATGATGATAATGAAAATATAGAGAAAATAAATTTAAAAGAAAAGGAAGATGAGTCATTGCCTAAAGAATCGAGATGTTATATAAATCATCCAAAAGAGTTAATAATTGGTGATCCTTTATAAGGTGTTAAGACTAGGAGAAACCTTTGGGATGAGGTAGAACATTCTACATTCCTATCAGAAATTGAACCTAAAAATACAGATGAGGCTTTACAAGATAATTTTTGGATAATTGCTATGGAAGAGGAACTTAACCAATTTATAAGAAATGATGTTTAGGAGTTAGTCACAAGACCTCATGATCAAAATATAATTGGAACTAAACGGGTTTATAAAAGTAAGTTAGACGACTTATAAAATATTATTAGAAATAAAACTAGATTAGTTGTATAAGGGTACATACAAATAGAAGGAATAGACTTTCAAGAATCTTTTGCACCCATAGAAAGACTATATAAGCCATTAAATTACTCATAGCCTTTACTTGTTATAAGTAATTTAAACTTTTTCAAATGGATGTCAAAAGTACATTTTTGAAAGGGTATATTGACCAAGATGTATTTGTAGAACAATTTTTAGGTTTTAAAATCATTAACTTCCTAATCATGAATATAAATAAAACAAAACTTTATATGATTTAAAATAGGCTCCACATGCTTGGTATGATAGGTTAAGTAACTTTTTAATTGAATATAATTTTAGAAAAGGTAAGGTAGATACAACTCTTTTTATTAAATATATTGGAGATGATCTGATTATTATATAGATTTGATGATATATTATTTGGAAGTACAAATGAAAGTTTATGTCATGAGTTGTCCTCTTTAATGTTAAAAGAATTTGAAATGAGTATGATAGGAGAGCTCAAAAAGTTTTTAGGACTTTAAGTAAAATAACTAGAGTCTGGCACATTTATATGTCAAACCAAGTACATAAATTAATTATTAGAAAAGTTTGATATAAAGAGATTCAAATTATGTAAAAATCCGACAAGCCCATCAACTAGACTTGATTTAAACGAATTAGGAAAACCAATAGATCAAAAACTTTATAGGAGTATGATAGGTTCACTTTTGTATCTTATTTCTGTTCGGCCTGAAATTATGTTTGTTGTATGTTTATGTGCAAGATTTTAAGCTAATCCTAAGGAATCACACTTAATAGTCATTAAGCAAATATTTTGTTATTTGATTGGAACTCAAAAGTTAGGCTTATGGTATCCCAAAAATATATTATCATGTAATTTAGTTACATATTATGGTGCAGACTATGCTATTTGTAAGGTAGATAGAAAAATTATATATGAAACCTGTCAATTATTAGGATCATCGCCTATTTCTTAGTCTTCTAGAAAATAAAGTTTAGTCACTTTATCCACTACTGAAGTAGAGTACATAGCCGCATGTAGTTGTGTTGCTCGAGTTTTATGGCTAAAGTCACTAAGAGAAGATTTTGGGATTAAGGTTAAAAATATTCCAATTAAATGTGATAATACAAGTATTATATGTTTAACAAAAAATCTTATACAACATTTATGAACTAAACACATAGATATTAGACATTGTTTTATTAGAGATCATGTTAATAAAGGTGATGTGAATATAGATTTTGTAAATATAGATTCTCAAATAGCTAATATCATTAAAAACCCTTTAATTGAAGAGAGATTTTACATGTTAAGACATATGCTTGGGATGTTAGATCCTAATAATTAAATTCTTTTATTTTTAATTATTCTTTTCGATGTTATCAAAGTGGGAGAAGAATAAAATATGTTGGTCATAATTTATTTTAAATGCATGTATTTAGGGGGAGAATTATTTTTTTAGTAAATTAACATTAAAAAATATTTCTCAATTATCACATATATTTTTCTAATGCTTAAAAGTTATGATAAAAGGTCAGTTGGCATCTTTGTTATAACTATACCCAACATAAATTTGTCATCATCAAAAAGGGGGAGATTGTTGATATTATCTATCTCATGACTTATTTTAGAGATTTTGATGATAACAAACATATGCTTAGATGTTCTAATTTGTGTGCTAAGTATTTCAGTGTAATAATATCCATAGTAATTACTTATGGGATTTACATTGCACAACTCAAGTTCAATCAAATATTGAAATTAAATAGACCAAGATTGACAACTTAAATGACTTTATATTATCGTAAGAGTATACTTGCATGATTTAATTTGCTCACAATCTAAATATCTATTAATTATATATTAATCTTGATATATAAATCTATAAGATTTCTTTACTAAGTAAATTTTAAAATCATTCATTGATTACATAATTATTATCAATTATTAAAAGTTATATAATTAGAGAAATTAAAGATAATAAGCTTATATGGTAAGACTTTTATTATTTATTCATTTTAAATTAACTTGTTTCACATCAATTTATTAATGTATGATCAATTTTATATAAATTACATCATATTATTATATTAATATTCAATATATCATTAAATATTTAAAAATGTGATTGAGTTTTAATTTTATTGGATATAATACTATTTTGACATAAATATGGTATAATTTATAATGAATTAGACTCTTTGGCTTCCATAAATAGAATTTGATAGATTATATGATTCATATCTTGCATCTATTTTTTATTTCTTGCATCTTTTTTTTTTATAAAAATTGTGTGATTTCTTATTCTTTTCAAAAAAGTTTTAAACATATTTTAATTGCCTTCTTATAATAAAAATTTTAAAACCCTAATTCAACCCCCCCTCTTAGGGTGATATAGTAATCCAACAATTGATATTAAAGCCTTGGCTCTTTTTATTTTATCTTAACATCCTAGAGTAGATCCACTCATAAACTATGGCACAAAGTTTCCTAAGTGTTAACTTCCCAAAGGACAATCCACTCTTCATCCTCCATAGTTAGATAATGTTCCTTTTGATTATTGGAAAAATAGAATTAGTACATTCTTAAGAGGGAAAGACTCTAGTATGTGTCACTTACTTACACACCAATATAATATACCCACTAAAGAAATTATTGGACTTAGAATTGAAAAACTTTTTGATGAATGAATTGCATTAGAGAGGGAATTAGTTGAGTTAACTGCTAGGGCATGTAATACTTCGTATTGTGAACTTCCTCCTGATGATTACATAAAAATTTTCATGTTAAATTGAACAAAAAAATTTGGGATAAATTAATTATAACTTATGTACTAGTGAGGTTATAGATGCTCACATAAATAGACTTGTTCATGAATATGAATTATTTCATATGTCTCTTTCTGAATTTATTTCTTATATGTAAATAAGATTTATGAAAATGATTAATACATTACATTCTCTTGAAAGAATATATAAGAATCACGACTTACTTTATAAGATTCTTAGATGCATTCCCAAAGAATGGGATGCTAAAGTAACGGCAATTAGTGAGGCTAAAGATTTCTCTACTTTTCCACTTGATCATCTTTTGGTTTGTTTGATAGAACATGAACATATTATAGCTCAAAAGGAAAAGTTGGATAGCCCTTCTAAAAAAGAGAAGAGAAAGGTAAAACTATTGCCTTACAAGTTGATGATAATAATGAACCTAGTTCATCAAGCAGTAATGAAGATAGCGATGAAGTGGCCATGCTTTCAAGAAGACTTGGAAGCTTACTACAACAACAACAACAACATCAAGCCTTTATCCCACTACGTGGGGTCGGCTACATGAATCCTTTTTCTCCATTGTGTCCTATTAAAAGTCAAATTCTCATTTAAATCTAATAAAGAAAGGTCATTCCTAATATTTTCTAACCAAGTCTTTTTAGGTCTACCCCTACCTTTCTTAACATAAGTCAAATCTAATACCTCTACTCTCCTAACCGGATCATCGGAAGGCCGCCGTTTAATGTGACCAAACCATCTAAGGCGACTCTCTCGAATCTTATCTTCTACTGGAGCTACTCCAACCTTTTCACGTATATGCTCATTTCGTATCCTATCTCTAAGGGTAAAGACACTCATCCACCTGAGCATCCTCATCTCTGCCACACTTAACTTAGTATTATGCTTCACTTTTAATGGCCAACATTCGGCACTATAAAGCATTGCAGGCCTCACTACCATCTTATAGAATTTTCCCTTAAGTTTGAGGGGTACATTTCTATCACATAACAAGCCTGATGCATTCCTCCACTTTAACCATCCAACTTGAATTCTGCTGATAATATCCCCATCTATTTCACCATCACTCTGAACAATAGATCCAGGATATCTAAAACGTGTACTCTTATTAATGACTTGATCGCCCAAAGTCACAATCCCCTCACTAGGTCTATTACTACTAAAATTACACTCCATATATTCCGTTTTAGATCTACTCAAGAGAAAACCTTTAGACTCTAAGGTTGACCTCCATAATTCAAGTTTACCTTCAACTCCCTCTCTAGTCTTATCAACAAGAAGAATATCATCAGCAAAAAGCATACACCAAGGTACATCCTCTTGCAAATGTCTAGTGAGAACATCCATGACTAAAGCAAAAAGATATGGGCTTAAGGCTAATCCTTGATGTAACCCAACTGAAATAGGGAAATACTTGGTCAATCCACCTTGTGTTTGAACACAAGTAATAGCTCATGCATACATATCTTTAATGATTTGAATATAAGCATTATTGACTCCTTTCTTTTCAAGAACTCTCCATAGCACTTCTCTTGGAACTTTATCATATGCTTTTTCTAAATCAATAAATATCATATGTAGATCCTCCTTATTTTCTTTATATTTCTCCATCAAACCTCTTAATAAATGTATGGCTTCCATAGTCGACCTACTCAGCATGAATCCAAATTGGTTTTGAGAAACATTAGTATCACGCCGCAACCTATGCTCCATAACTCGCTCCCAAAGTTTTAAAGTATGACACATTAACTTAATACCTCTATAATTCACGCAATCATGTGCATCACCTTTATTCTTAAAAATAGGAATTAACACGCTCATTCTCCACTCATCTGGCATCTTTTTAGTCTTCAAGATAGTATTAAAAAGTTTATTAAGCCATGAAATACCTTCATCTCCTAAGCATTTCCACACCTCTATTGGAATATCATCAGGTCCAACAGCTTTCCACCCTTCATTTTCTTTAAAGCCTCTCTAACTTCAGTTTTACTAATACACCGATAAAAACAGAAATCTTTATTTTCATTTAGGGTACTAAGGTTATTATAGTCAATCTTATTTTCACAATCTTCATTAAAAAGTTTAGCAAAATATATCATCCATCTTTGTTGAATATCATCTTCTAAGAAAAGTATTTTTTGATCTTCATCTTTAATACACTTCACTTGAACTAAATCCTTACTACTCCTATCTCTTTGTTTGGCTAACTTATACATATATCTTTCCCCCTCTTTAGTATCTAATCTATTATATAAATCACTAAAAGCAAATGCCTTTGCATCGCATATTGCTTTCTTAGCATCCTTACGAGCTACTTTATAAATTTCCCAATTATCAGAATTTTTAAAATTAAACCAATTTTTATAACAAAGCTTCTTATTTTTAATCTTTTCTTGCCACTTGGAAGCTTACTAAGGAAGAAAAATCAAAGCTATAAGTATTCCAAAAATTATAAATTTCAAACTAAGAAATTTTTTACTAGAGAAGGGATTATTTGTTACCATTGTAAGATGCCTATACATATAAGAGGAGATTGTCCAGATCTTATTGATTTAAAGAAGAAAGAGATGGGTATAGAGAGAAAGAGTGACAAGAAATAAAATAAGCATTTCAATATGAAGAAGAAGGCTCTATGGGCCAACACATATTTAGATGAATCAAGTTTATCAGATGAAGAGGTGAACATTTGCCTTATGGCAGTAGGAAAATCAGATTAAGATTTTCAAGAGGTATGTAATGATATATCTTATGAAGAATTAGATGATGCTTTTAATGAATTAGTTATTGAGTATAAACAATTAAAAAGAAAATATAATATTTTAGAAAAAGAGCATAAAAATTTAGATATATATTTTAATGATTTAAAAAATGAATGTGATGATTTGAAAAATAAAAATAGTTCTTTATTAGACTGTTCATTACTTATTCATAAACTTGAAAGAGAAAATATTCTATTAAAAGGAAGATTAGATTTATGCATGAAATCACATGTTTATAATAAAGCTCCAATAAGTACAACATCAAATAAAAATTCTTCTTATATGTCACATTGACATCATGCAAAGCCATATGCAAATACTAATATTTGGGGTAATTATTATAGTAGAAAAGGGCATATTTGATTTGATTTTTATGCTCGTAAATCACATAATGCTAAACAATCATCCTTTGTATGGCTTCCAAAAATATAGAGAAAATGAATTTGGAAGAAAAGGAGGATTATTCATTGCCTAAAGAATCGAGATATATTATAAATCATCCAAAAGAGTTAATAATTGGTGATCCTTGACAAGGTGTTAAGACTAGGAGAAACCTTAGGGATGAGGTAGAACATTCTATATTCCTATCAGAAATTGAACCTAAAAATATAAATGAAGATTTATAAGATAATTTTTGGATAATTGCTATGGAAGAGGAACTTAACTAATTTATAAGAAATGATGTTTGGGAGTTAGTCACAAGACCTCATGATCAAAATATAATTAGAACTAAATGGGATTTTAAAAATAAGTTAGATGACTCAGGAAGTATTATTAAAAATAAAGTTAGATTAGTTGTACAAGGGTACATACAAATAGAAGGAATAGACTTTAAAGAATCTTTTGCATTCGTAACAAGACTAGAAGCTATTAAATTACTCTTAGCCTTTGCTTGTTATAAGTACTCTAAACTTTTTCAAATGGATCTCAAAAGTACATTTTTGAATGGTTTTATTGATCAAGATGTATTTGTAGAACAACTATCAAGTTTTAAAAGCATTAATTTTCTTAATCATGTATATAAATCATACAAAACTTTATATGATTTAAAATAGGCTCTAGGTGCTTAGTATGATAGGTTATGTAACCTTTTAATAGAATATAATTTTAGAAAAGTTAAGGTAGATACAACTCTTTTTATTAAATATATTGGAGATGATTTGATTATTATACAGATTTATGTTGATGATATATTATTTAGAAGTACAAATGAAAGTTTATGTCATGAGTTTGCCTCATTAATATTAAAAGAATTTGAAATGAGTATGATAGGAGAACTCACATTTTTCCTAGGACTTTAAGTAGTACAACTAGAGTCTAGCATATTTATATGTCAAACCAAGTACAAAAATGAATTATTAGAAAAGTTTGATATAAAGAGATTCAAATTGAGTAAAACTCCTATAAGCCCATCAATTAGACTTGATTTAGATGAGTTATTAAAACTAATAGATCAAAAACTTTATAGGAGTATGATAGGTTCACTTTTGTATCTTAATAATTTTCGGCCTGATATTATGTTTGTTGTATGTTTATGTGCAAGATTTCATGCTAATCCTAAGGAATCACACTTAATAGCCGTTAAGCAAATATGTTGCTATTTGATTGGAAATCATAAGTTAGGCATATGGTATCACATAAATATATTATCATGTAATTTAGTTACATATTCTGGTGCAGACTATATTGATTGTAAGGTTGATAGAAAAATTATATATGTAACTTGTGAATTTTTAGGATCTTTGCCTATTTCTTGATCTTCAAGAAAATAAAGTTATCCACTATTGAAGTAGAGTACATAGCCAAAAACAAGTTGTGTTGCTTAAGTTTTATAGCTAAAGTAACAAATAGAAGATTTTGAAATTAAGCTTAAAAATATTCCAATTAAATGTGATAATATAAGTGCTATAAGTTTAACAAAAAATCCTATACACATTCATGAACTAAACACATAGATATTAGCATAATTTTATTAGAGATCATGTTAATAAAGGTGATGTGAATATAATTTTTATCAATACAGATTCTCAAATAGCTAATATCTTTAAAAAGCCTTTAGCTGAAGAGAGATTTTACATGTTAAGACATATGCTTGGTATGTTAGATCCTAACATTTAAATTCTTATATATTTTTATTTATTCTTTTTGATGTTGTCAAAGTGGGAGAAGAATAATATATGTTGGTCGTAATTTATTTTACATCCATATATTTAGGGGGAGAATTATTTTGTTTAGCAAATTAGCTTTAAAAAATATTTCTGAATTATCACATATATATTTTCTAATGCTTAAAAGTTATGATAAAAGGTCAATTTGCACCTTTGTTATAACTATACCCAATATAAGTTTGGCATCATAAAAAAAAGGGAGATTGTTGATATTATGTATCTCATGACCTATTTTAGAGATTTTTATGATAAAAAAAATTTGCTTTGATGTTCTAATTTGTGTGCTAAGTATTTTAAATGTAATAATGTGCATAGTAATTACTTATGGGATTTACATTACGCAACTCAACTTCAATCAAATTTTAAGATTAAGATGGACAAAGATGGACAACTTAAATGACTTTATATTATCATAGGAGTATGTTAGTGGTCCATTAATATTTACTTGCACGATTTAATTTGCTCACAACATAAATATCTATTAATTATATTTTAATCTTGATTTAGAAATCTGTAAGATTTCTTTATTAAGTAAATTTTATATCATTCATTGATTACATAATTATATCAAATATTAAAAGTTATATAATTAGAGAAATTAATTGTAATAAGCTTATATGGTAATTTTTTTATTATTTATTCATTTTTAATTAACTTGTTTCACATTAATTTATTGATGCATGATTTATTTTATATAAATTATATCATATTATTATTTTAATATTCAATATATTCTTAAATATTTAAAAATGTGCATGAGTTTTTATTTTACTGCATATAATATTGACAGAAACATGATTTAATTTATATTGAATTAGATTCTTTAGCTTATATAGATAAAAATTAATAGGTTATCTGACTCATTTGGATCTCATTTGAATTTATAATTAATTTCTAAACATTATCAAAACTAAATACAATCTACAGGTAGCCGTTTTAGCTATATTTTGGTTGCATATGAAGACTTTTTGACTTTCCTATATGGCTTGCCATTTTATAGCCATTTGAATCTTGTAAATATTTAATATAAATGAATTCTTGATCAAATATAATATTATTATTTGATAATTTAATATTATATTAATAGTTTTATTCAAATTTGGCTTTACTTTCCCTTTCCCTTTAAATACCTCTCTTCCCCTTCATGTAAGGGTTGTTCAAGAAGGAAATCTCCAGCAGTTCTTCCATTCTTCTTCTCTTCCTCATATGCTAAATCTTGAGAGGAGAAACTTTGATTTTTATACCAGCTCTTTTCATTTGTGAAATCAAATTCATACATGGAAAGCTTCAACACACACAACAGAGTAACTTTTCTTGGAGTTCTTGAGTTTGCTTTCGTTCACTAAATCTTTACTTGCTATTCTTTTAGCTTTCATCATATATTTCTTTCTTGAATATATTTATTATTTGGTGAAATATAAGTTGAGAATTTTATTTTAAGTTTTCTATATTACATCTTTTAAATCCATAAAGTTAGTATAGCAAATATTTCGATTTTTTTAATGTGGCATAGATTTAAATTTAAAGTCTAAGTTTTTTATTTGAAGAGTTAAAGTTTAATTTAGAAAGAAAATATTTTTATTTAAAATATTATTCATATTTTTATCAAAATATAAATCTATCTTAAAATGAGAAAATTTAATATTTCATTTACATGTAGTGAGGTGATTAAAATTAATTTATAAGTTCAACTCAAATATTATGGACATTTTATTGCAAGATAATTTTAGGTTGTAATATTTACATTAAATTATAATTTACATTTTCTTGATCTAAGCCTTTGACTTAGTAAAGTTTTAATTGTAATTAGATTGGGTTTTACTCGCCCGTGTAGGAGAGTACATAGGTTATAAAGAACTTCTTTGGTTTAAAGAAGTGAGGTTTACAAAGCAAACCTGGGATTAGTGAATTCTAGTTCGAGAGTTGCCTAGCTTGGATGTAGGTCAGATTGGAATCCGGGCCGAACCTCATAAAAATATTGTGCCTCTTAGTTTTAATCTTGCATCTATTTTTCTTTATCTTTTCATAAAAATTATGTGATTTCTTATTCTTTTCAAAATAGTTTTAAAATTATTTTAATTACCTTCTTCTAATAAAAATTTAAAAACCTTAATTCACGCCCCCCCCCCCCCCCCCCTCTTGGGGTACTATAGTCATCCAACAGGTTGTGTTAGAGCCTTAGAAAAAATGTTAATTAATTTAGTGCTCAAATAGAGCTAAAGTGAGTTTAGAAATCAACATCGCAGTGCTGGAGCACAAAACTACACAACATCATATTGTTAGATAGCACATTGAAGCACTATAATGCTCAACATTTTAGCACCATAATGGAGCAGTTATTGAAATGAGGATCAATGCCTACTTAGCTAAAAGTAATGTTGATTCACCCAATAGATACACTTGGCAAATTTAACCTCAAAGTGGAGCAACCTTAACACAATGAGGCACTAGTTCATTTCATAACACCACAATGCCAAATTTTTGAGCGCTGTGGTGCCTGAGTCTATTTTTGTTGTAGTATAAAGAGTTTTTAAATTCATTTAGTAGAAGATTCAATCATTCTAGGACAAGAATATCATAGTCTTGTAATTCTTGTGTTCATAAGTGTAGTTCCCCCTTAGGGTTAAGTCAAAGGCTAGGGGAGAAAAAAATACATTATTTAGATATTATTGGCCTATCTTATTGTCAACAAGTAGACTTGTGGAGTAAGGAAGAATGTAGATAGTGAACTTCCACTACTCGAGTGATATTTATTTTAACTTTGACTCTTGTACTTATATTTTATGCAATAAATAAATTATGTTTTTTCCATTTTAATGTCGTAGCTTGCTAATTCTCTAATTTTGGGCTAATTGTGTAAATCCTTTATTAATACTAATATATAATCTTGTGATGTAATAAATTATTAGATATTTTCAATATATCCCATTCTTGATTTAATGTATTTAATGGATATATGTGTACTTCAAATTTAGTATGATATACTATCTCGACAGAGGAATATTAAAATAATTAGGAGCATTAAAATGAAACTCTTGCTTTCCTAGACATAGGATATATAATGTTTTTGGTTCTATAAAAATATAAAAAGTGTTAGATGGCTATAAATCTCCCCATTTACATCCTTACAAGCTCGATTGAGATTTAGATATGCATATGCTCTGAGATCCACATCAAGCATATAAGAGTCTATAAAGAAAAACTTATGTAATTCATAATTATTAGTCTAAAATATTTAATCATCTAGTATTTTTTTTCTTTTTTGCTACATATTTAATTGGAGATAGAATCCAAAACCCTTATTTTTGATTAGTGAGATAAATAGCTAGAATAAATAGTACTACAAATTTTGCGTAGTAGTATAACGCTTTCTCATGGAATTTACACTCTCTCATATCACTTTATTACTTGATCAATATGCGCATAACTAGGCGATAATTCATATCAAAGGAAACCCAATCATATTTTAACACAATGTATATCATTCATCCATCTAATCAATTATGATCGCACCCATGCATACTTGGAAGCTATCCTTAAGGGATTTTTTTTGCATATTTGGTCATTATTCTTTGAGGAGTTAATATAAAAAATCAAGAAGTCCAAAAAATAATCTTGATGATGAATTTAATGTTAGAGTTGGTGCTGATAATATGCACTGGCTTTATAAGAATTGATGTGTGTAAACATAATAGGCAAGTATGAGTTATGAAGTTAATGGGCTTTGTAATTGACCAATAGTTATTAGGATGTTGTAATGGAGCTATATGGTTAGAGTATCATAGTTGCATGGTAGAGGTCGAAGGACTAAAGTCATAGGATGATTTCCATGAATTGTGAGGCACACTCGCAGAGGGGGGCGGGGGGGGGGGGGGTGTTGTTTTGAATTTGTGTTTCTTTAAGACATTTAAATTTCTATCCAATGGAAATGAGCTAATAATGATGATATGAACTAACCAAGAATTTAATAAACTTTTTTTTTTTAATTTACAAACTTCAAAGAGATCCTAAAACACTTGAACAAGATGTTATAACTCTTATTTATTCTAAATGAAAGCGAAAGAGATCACAACTTTTTAAAATTATTTTATTTTATTTTATATTTATCATATCATAAGATACAAAGGGAGCATAAATAGACATCATCATTACATATTTTATAGGAAACACAATAAAATAAATTGTGGAAAAGAAAAAAGATGTTAACAAAAGTTATAGTGGCTATTAGCTTATGTCCACTCCCCAGGTCTTTTACATAAAAATTACATCACCCCTCTCCTTTTTCTCTATGCAATGTAGAGAAGCATATCTCATTTATGGGATATTGGAAAAAACCCTACTCCTTTCATTCTTGAATAACCCACTAACTAGATTCTTCAATAAAATTAAATAGCTTTACAAGATCAATAAACCTTTTACAATCAATTTATAATAAGCTTTTAGGTTAAAACATATACTTTCAACTAAAAGGATAAATGATATAATTTTGAAAAAAATAATTAATAGTGGAAAAAGCTCGTAATAACTATCTCATTCGATGGTGGAAAAGCAAGAAAAGAAGAAAGTAGAAGAACTATTTCTTCCCAAACCTCTTAAATTTCAACAACCTCGCCGCTATTTTAGGGTTATAGAAAAAGCATAAATATGATGTGGCTTGATAAGAAACCCTAAATTATTATTAATTAGAAAATTATGCCATATTGTTTAGTCTTATCCTATGATCATATATTACGATTTGTACATCTAAGTGATTTTGGCTATAACTATCTTTATTTGATTAACATATCCAATCTAATCCTATAGTATGATATATTTACATTTAAGTTTTATTTTTTCATGGATATTGGGTTCTTAATTAAGTAAATTACTTATGTCACCTTATAGTATAATTAATTATATACTTAAAATTTTCTAATTAATTAAAAGAGTGTATGGTGGTTCTATAATTCATTACAATGGATCATATGATCTGAATATAATGTATAATATAATTATTTCAACATTTTTAATTTTAAATTTCCCCAATATCAATATGCTTTGATGTTTTAGAAATTCTATAACTATCATACAAATCATATAATATGATATTTCATTGAATGGTATGATCTGCCTATGATCAATTGTCTTGGCTAACTATTTTAAGGTCATTAAAAAAAAACATTATTTTAATTTAACTCTCATGTATATTTGTCTATGCTTATTAATTTCTCATGAATACTATATCGAATTTATACAATAAGATATTTCTTAAGAAAAATTACAAGTTCTATATTCTTCAATAATCTTCATTTGTTATGATTGCTTTTTTATACTGATATTTTTCACTTGGTCATAGGCTGAGTACACCTTCATCAACATGTGATTTGCACCCTATTTGCATTTATATTCTTAAATTGATATCCATCTAATATATTCCTATAATTATTTGTATAATCAAAATGCTTGTACATTGGTAAGTATAAATAATGCGTTATTTTTTGTGTTATATTTCAAATAAAAATATGTTATTTATTGGTGTTGTGTTGGAAAAATATAAAAAAAGGCACAAAATTCTAAGTATCATCCAATACCATGACGTCAAACCAAACAACACCATAGCACCATCAAAGGCACCACTAGAGCACCACAATATCGATATGGTGGTGCCAACGTATCTGTCAAACAGTGCCACAAAGACAAAAGATTCAACTTCATAGTGCCCAACTTACTATCTTCAAGCGCCGCAGCATCACAATATATCATGCATAAGCGTCTAAATTGCCATTCTAGCATCGGAGCATTCTGAAGTCAGTAGCGTCATAGTTGTAATTACCTAAAAATACAACTTGTTAGTAAAATGATGCAACTATTCACTAAGTAAATGATCCACATCAACAAGCGCATCAATAAAGCCAAAAGAATACCACAATAGCGTTAGTCTATTTTTTGGGAGCAACAGTGCCATAGTGCTAGTTGCCTATTTTATATTTTTTTATAAATAGTCTATAAGTTATGTTTGTAGGGGAGTTAATTCACTTGTTTAATCTAGTACATTTTAGAGTAATTCTCTAAATTTCTATTAGGGTGATAATTAAGGAAATTTAGGTAAGTATTTAATAAAATTGTTAGAGTGTTTGTCTGTGTTGTTGGAGCAACTTTATACATTAAGGAAGGAATGTAATGGTGATTCGTTGAACCTTCCTGGTGATATCATTCTCTTGTATTTTCTATCTTTTATTATTTCAATGGAAATGAGTTTGCATATCTTATGTCTTATGTTTGACTAATCTCTTAGTTTTGGATTGATAATGTAGATAATAAATTAAGCACTAATTAAAATTCTTGTGCTCCTAAGTTAAAAGGTGTTTTTATTATTATCCCACTCTTTATTTAATGCACATAGTGACCATATATATAATTTTAATGTATAACCTCAATAAAAGACTATAAGAACAAATAGGAATATTAGAATATTGTGTTTGCATACTTAGATATAGGATGTAAAATATCCTAGGTTATTATTGAGATGATATAACTGTACGAGATTAGCAAATATCCTTTTCACCCCTACAAGCTCGATAGAGATTTAGGGATGCATATGTTCTAAATCATATCACAATTAAGAATTTCATTATGAAAGATATGTAATTTACATTCATCAATCTAAAATAATTTATTCAAATATAGTTTTTTTTGCATCTTGGAATATTTATGGCTGTAGAGAAATATGAATTTTAATGTCTTAGCTTTGTATAACGATCCAACACATAAGTAGATAAAAGAGATAGTGTAGCGTTCATAAGTGACATAAGAGATTTTATGTGGAAACCCCTAAAAAGGGGGAAAACCATGGGGTCTAGCCCAGTTTGAATGAATCCACTATTATTTGCAGTTGATTACAAAAGTGGCCCTTCAGTGGAGGGAAGGCCTTGGCTATATATTATAATTATACATCACATAGAATGCACTACATGGTAGAAATTGGAAGAATCAATATTGATAAGTTTGTTTAGTCGGCAAGTAATAGAGGTTGAAAGAACTAGAGTCGATAGGAGACAGAGGTCAGAAAGACCATTATCTAGTAGAGGAGATAGGAAGGACCTAATAGGCAACGGGGTTAAAAGGACCCTAGTTGATAGAAGACAAGGGTCAAAAAATTGTTGTCTATGATGAAGGTCAGAAGGATCGTAGTAGGTGACAGAAGTCAGAATGATCATAGATGGTAGGAGATTGGGGTCAGAAAGACTGTTATTTATTGGTGGAGGTTAGAAGGACTGTAATAGGGGATGAGGTTAGAAGGATCATATTCATCAGAAGAATAGGGCCTAGAATGATAATTGTCATAAGGTGGTGGTCTAGTGAGAGCCCAAGCATCGAGTAGTGGTCCAGTGGAACTCTGAGTGTCAGGTGGTGGTCCGATGGAACTCCAGGCATCAGGTTGTGGTCAAGTGGAACTCCAGGTGTTAGGTGGTACCCAAGTGGAACTACGGGCATCAGATGGTGGCTGCTAGAACTCCGATATCAGGTGTTGGTCTGATAGAACTATGAGTGTTATATGGTGGTTTGGTGGAACTCTGAATATCAGGTGGTGGTCCTTAAAAATAGAGGGCAAGAGGTAGTGGCCCAAGGGAACTCTGGGTTGTAGGTGGTGGTCTGGCGGAACTCTGGGCATCAAGTGGTGGTCTGGCAGAACTTTAAGCATCAAGTGGTGGTCCAATGGAACTCCGAACATCTGGTTGAGGTCTAGCATGTAATTACTAAACGATAAGAGGGGGGTGAATTGTAAAAATCTTTTTCTTAATAAAAGTAACCCTAAACAAGAGTTCTAATTTTTTTGTTGTTTTTTATATTTTATAACAAAATTTTAAGCAATTTTTTTCTTCCACAAAATTTAACATGCAATAGATATGAAAAATTAAAAGCAAGTAAAACGTAAATAACGATAAGGAAAAAACACACCAAGAATTTTATAGTGGTTCGGTCAAAATATGACATACGTCCACTCCCCGGAGTCCTCCACTCTGGGATTTTCACTATCAAAATAGTTCTCCTTTTGCCCCCCTCGGCAAGGCGGAGAAGCCTTTACAAACCTCCCTTTCACCAACCCGGCGTGGCGGAGTGCCAACCTCTGTTTTCGCCCTCCTAGCGACGGCAGAGAACCTTATCATTTTTCTCCCTCCTGGAGAAGGCAGAGAACCTCGAGGTAACGGATGTAGACGAGCCTTTCCCTTGGAGATCCTCCCTCAAATCCTTCTCGGGCCACAGGAGGACAAAGATGCAGCAAGCTTGGAGCAACCGTGTGATCTCCCTCACACCTCTTCTCCCTCACAACGCTCACCTCCTCCTTCCTCTCTCAACCCTCAAGAATTTCTCTGAAGCTCTCTCCCTTGGAATCCCTCTCTAACCACATTCACCCCCTCTATAAATCTTACTGAAAAAGGACATGATTGATATCTAAAAAAAGGCTCCAAAAACCTCAGAAATCAAAAGTAGCCATTAATGTTCGTACAGTACGATTACACATCGTACAGTACGATCTTCATAAATAGACATCGTCCTGGTACGAAGATGTACGAACAGTTCAAAAATAATTCGTACTGTACGATATAATATCGTACGGTACGATCCAACAAGATACTATTCGTAAAGGACGATGGTCTGGACGATCGGATGTCATCTCTGTTCATCGTATGGTACGATTACTATCGTATAGTACGATGTGACAAAAACCAAGAGATCGTCCAGGACGATATCCGGGACGATCATACTTCGTCTCTGTTCATCGTATGGTACGATCGGGTTCGTACAGTACGATGTTCAAATTTTAATTAGGCCTCGATTACATGCACTAATCACGGGTTAATTTAAGTAAGTATTTAAAATAGATCGTACAGTACGAACATGTTCGTACAGTACGAACAGCGCAAAATAACTTACTTAAACTAAACTATGACTAGGGTTTTGGATCTGAACATATCGTACAGTACAAATGGTTTTGTACAGTACGATATATTCACAGAATCGTCCACATAGCTTGGATCGTACGGTATGAATTAAAATCGTACAGTACGATCTCCAGAGAAGAATTTTAATTACATTTTGCAGTTTAAAAAAAAAACTCTCCCCCTGTGTGTGTGCATGGTTGCTCTTACTCTTACGCATTTTGTGGCCAGACTCAATAAAGTAAAAACAAAATAAATGGAAAAATACAATGTTTGACTCATACTCCTAATTTACCCAGTCTTGAGTCTTCCTTTCTTCCTGAGTCACTTGTGATCTTCCTGAAATGTTAGTGCTCAAGGAAAATAGCAAATAAAATAATATTCAATGAAAGGTTGTTCCAAAATACTCATTATTTGGCATCATCAAAATCTCAAGCTCGGGGTCATGGGTTGCAACAATCTCCCCCTTTTTGATGATGTCAAATAATTTGTTGCAAGTAAGAAAGAAAAACATTGCTTTTGTTTTTTTTTGTTTTTTTTTATATATTTTTTTTAAATTAAACACAAGAAAAAAATACTAAAAGCAAGTACGAAATAAAAGAAATGCATTTATATAACAGGCATTACAACAAACTTCTCCCCCTTTTGACATCACAAAAAGGAGGAGCAACTAAAAGCAAAAAAGCAAAAAAAGAAAAACTACAATGCAAACACAGACAATCTAGTCAGACGGGTCCTGATCAGTTGGTGGTGGTGGTGGATTTGGCTGAAAATATTGAAATAGAGCATCGAAGCGGTGATCAATTATAATAAAACGCTCTCCAAACCATTGCATATCAGTCTCGTGTTGCTGATGTTGTTCTTGAATATGCATGTCAAGACGAGTCTGCAGCTGGTCGAAGCAGGCGACTAAATCATCATCTGGGTGTGCTGGTGCTGGTGCAGGTGCTCGGGGTGCGGCATGGCGTCGTGGTCGAGCTGGAGCTGCGGCTGGGGCATCTTCTCCTTCTTCTTCATCAAAGACGGGTTCTTCAGGCTCGTAACCCCGATGAAAGAGAATACGGAAGGAAGCATCCGTATAAAAAATAGGAAGCATGTCGGGTTCACCAGGGTAGGATAATTGATATTTATTGTGGAGGATATATCCTATTAGGTGACCAAGAGCCAGATTCTGTTTTCGTCGGGTGGTAGGTAGACGAACAAAAGTTATGTGGTGAATATAGTTGCTAATCAAATCGACCTCATCAAACTTAATGTTGGACATAATAAGGTAGGTAGCGACGGACAAGGTTGGGGTCAGATTGATACGGTCGCCACCTTTGGGTATGATAGAGGTTCGAAGAACATGTTGAATTATACGGGCATTTCGGGTTAAGGATTGAACAAGAGGCTGGTGTTGATGAAAAGCAGTATTTCTAAGGACTCTATTTACATCGCTCCAATCAAATTCATCGGTAAGAAATGAGCGAACCATAGGTCCTTCAGTGGACAGCCCAATATATTGGGCGATGTCGGCTCTAGTTATCTCAATGGTGCGGCCACAAACAAAGGAGTGAAAAGTGGTGTTATCAACGGTGTAGGTGAGGTTGGCAAGAAATTCAAAAAGAAGTTCAGAATTATATGGAAATGCCAGGGTGAGTAGATATTGAAAGGTGGTGGAAGCAAAGAGGCCCATTACCTCGAAATTGAGAGCGGCCTGATTAAGCATTTTTTAAGGGGAAATTTTGCAGGCTTTGTATCGGTGGTAGGCTTCCTCATTCTCACTATTCAAAAAGCGATTAGGTTGGCGACTCGACGAGGACGAGCTTCCAGCAGTCATCCGACCTCGTTTAGACATCGCAAGAGGGCACGAAAATGAAGTGAAGGCTGAGTGAGGAGAGGATTGAGTGAATTGAACAGCCTAGGCAAGGGTATTTATAGGAAATTTCGGAAATCGTACAGTACGATCTTGGATCGTACAGTACGATAGACAATTAATATTCTGACCGGTCGTTTCGGGAAAAGGCAGTCAAATCGTACAGTACGATAGGTATCGTATAGTACGATCAGGCGAATATCGATTGTCCCGAAGCCTCAGTATGACTTTTGACCAAAAGTTTCGTACTGTACGAACAGGTGTATCGTACAGTACGTACATAATAAATATCATACCGAACCGCTTTAACTCAAATTTGTCCTTTGTGCTGATGTGGATCGTACCGTATGAAACGGAGTTATCGTAAAGTACGATACTCAATAATGTCGTACCAACCGGATTTAATTCGTCCCAATCCGTTACTGACATGGATCATATTGTACGAAGAAGAGATATCGTACAATACGGTAGGCAATTATGCGGGAAGATTATCATACAGTACGATGTAGGTCGTACAGTACGATCAACAGAGCTGAAATCAACCTATTGGTAGATGGTATGTGGATTGTAATGTCTCGTACAGTACGATGTAGGTCGTACAGTACGATGAACAGTCAATGCACAGTGTTGGTGTGGTGAGTGTGTGGTGATCAGGAGCAGCCCTAATTTAATTATTATTTTTTATTTTATTATTATTTTATTATTATTATTATAATTTTTTTATGCATTTATATCTATGACACCTAATCTAGTCCTCAAGGTGCTAATCTTGTCCGATGAATTGGTAGGTACCAGAGGTGCTCTTTCTATCTATCCTACATCCTGCAAAGTCAGAATCTGAGTACCCTAGGATTTCAAAGGAAGTGCTGTGCCTGGGATACCAAATTCTTAAGTTTGGGGTGCCTAGTAGATATCTAAGAATTCTTTTGACAGCAGTTAAGTGAGATTCTTTAGGATCGGCTTGGAAACAGGCATAAAGGCACACACTAAACATTATGTCCGGTCTACTGGCAGTCAGGTAAAGAAGGGATCCAATCATTCCTCTATATTTTTTCTGATCTACTGATTTCCCACTAGGATCCTTATCTAATTGGATAGTCGAATTCATTGGGGTGTTCATGGGTTTTGCACTATCCATTTCATATTTCTTTAAAATATCCTTAATATACTTTGATTGGCTAAGAAAGGTTCCATTATCCATTTGTTTTACACTAAAGCCAAGAAAGTAATTAAGTTCTCCCATCATGCTCATTTCAAACTCATTACTCATTATTTTTGAAAATTCATCGCATAAGTTTTTATCTGAAGATCCAAACAAGATGTCGTCTACATATATTTGAACAATGAGAATTTCTTTTTTGACCTTTTGTAAAAAGAGTGTAGTATCTACACTACCCTTTTTAAATCCTCTATCCAAAAGAAATGAGCTAAGTCTTTCGTACCATGCTCTGGGTGCTTGCTTTAGTCCATACAGTGCCTTCTTTAATTTAAATACATGGTTTAGAAATTGTGAGCTTTCAAATCCCGGGGGTTGCTCAACGTAGACATCTTCCTTAATTACCCCGTTCAGAAATGCACTCTTTACATCCATTTGATATAAATTAAAGTTCTTGAAGCAAGCAAAGGCTAAGAGCACTCTTATGGCTTCTAGTCTAGCAACTGGGGCAAAGGTTTCTTCAAAGTCTATCCCCTCAATCTGGTTGTACCCCTTAGCTACTAGTCTTGCTTTATTCCTTATTATTGTTCCTGAATCATTCACCTTATTCTTGAAGACCCATTTTGTCCCAACAACACTTTGCTCTTTAGGTCTCTTGACTAACTACCAAACATCATTCCTGGTGAATTGATTCAGCTCTTCTTGCATTGCTAGAATCCAAAATTCATCTCCTAAGGCTTGACCTATACTTGTAGGTTCTATCGTAGAGATGAATGCTGAGTGACTAACCTCCTTCCTAAGTCCATGCCTAGTTCTTACACCTTCTGAAGGGTCTCCTAAAATTAACTCTTTAGGATGACTAGAAGAATATCTCCATTCTCTAGGCAAAGCTTCCTGAGGTTCGACCCTATCTACTAAGGTCATAGTCTCTACTCCTTGAATTGCCTCTATTTCATCATCTTCAATTTTAGTTTCTGAGGGCATATCTGATTCATCAAATACCACATGGGTGGATTCTTCTACTACAAGGGTTCTCTTATTAAAAATTCTATAGGCCTTACCTACAGAAGAATAGCCTAAGAAGACACCCTCATCAGACTTGGGATCGAATTTTCCTAAGGGATGTTTACCATTATTTAAGATGAAGCACTTACACCCAAAGACATGTAAATGTGAAAGGTTTGTTGTCCTACCCTTAAGGAGTTCATATGGAGTTTTATTTAGCTTTGATCTAATGTTTACTCTGTTCAAAACATAACAGGCCGTGTTGACTGCTTCTGCCCAAAAGTATCTAGGAAGGGTATACTCCGCTAACATTGCCCTAGCAGCTTCTACCAAAGTTCTATTCTTCCTTTCTGCTATGCCATTCTGTTGGGGTGTTCTAGGAGCTGAGAAATTGTGCTCTATTCCTATCTCTTGACAGAATGACTCAAACCTATCATTTTGGAACTCTCCACCATGATCGCTATGGATTGTTGATATTTCACAACCTAATTTTCGTTGAATCCATGTGGAGAAAACTTTAAATTCCTCAAAAGACTCTTTCTTGTGTGCTAAGAATCTTACCCAAGTAAATCTAGTGAAGTCATCTACAATCACAAATCTATAATTCTTTCCACCTAGACTGGCTATACTAACGGGTCGAAATAAGTCCATGTGTAGAATTTCTAGTGGCCTAGAGGTGATCACATCTCTAATTGAGTGAAAGGATGATTTGACTTGTTTTCCTAGTTGGCAAGCATCACATAAGTGATCCTTGGTAAAGTCTAACTTAGGTACACCTCTAACTAGGTTTTTCTGAGTGATGTTTCTAAGAGTTTTTATACTAGCATGGCATAGTCTCCTATGCCATAGCCACGAGTCATCAACTATTGTTTTCAAGCACAATGATTTTGAGTTATCTACGCAATCAAGGTCTAACATGTAAACATTGTTCATTCGTTTTCCTTCTAAAATTATTTCACCAAATAAACTAATCAGGCATCTATCAGTAAAAAATTTAACATCAAAACCTTTGTCACACAGTTGACTAATGCTAAGTAAATTATGTTTCAAACCATCAACTAGTAAAACATTTTCAATTAAAAAATTCTTAGCATTACCAACGATACCTGAGCCTATTACCTTCCTGGTAGTGTTGTCTCCCAACGTTACTTTGCCTCCAGTTTTGGTCTCCAATAGGATGAACTTCTTCATATCTCCAGTCAAGTGTCGCGAACAGCCACTATCCAGGTACCACATGCTCTCACTAGGTCTTTTATGAGAGCATCCCTATAATTTCATTCAAAGATTAGATTTGGGAACCCAAGTGAGTTTGGGTTCCTCCTTATGCTTGCATGAATGAGATGTATGCATGTTATGCTGTGATGGATGCAGTTTAGGTCTCCATACTAAGTGTGTCCTACGGTGAATTGTGCATGTGCGGGCTATGTGACCTAACATGCCACAAGAGAAGCACCTAACACCAGGAAATGGGTTTACTAATCTATGTGGGTGGTGGTGCCTCTTCCTAAAGTTTTGTGATGCATGCTGTGTTGGGGGTTTTCTAGGATGGCCTTCTGTGAGTGATGCAATTTCATTTTCTAGTTCTTTTTTTTTCTCACTATAAGTTTTATTTTGAGCTGTCAATCCATCAACTTCTATCAATAGCAAGTGCTCACTATGATCTACTTCTAATGCAAGTGTAGTTAGTTTTTCAAACTCTACATCTAGTTCAATATGCGATGTTTTCAAGGATTCATTCGCTTCAATTAGTTCAATATGCTTCTTATTTAATGCATCATACTAGTTCAATATGCGATGTTTTCAAGGATTCATTCGCTTCAATTAGTTCAATATGCTTCTTATTTAATGCATCATACTCATCAAGAAGTAACATGTGATCTTTATCTAAATCAGAATTTTCTTTAACTAAGTTAGCATGCTCAATTTGTAAAGAACTAAATTCAATATTAAGTTTAGCATGCATTTTCTTCAGTTTCCTATACGAGTCATGAATATTCTCAGAAATAAGCAATAATTCATCATAAGAAAGTTGACATACCTCATCCTGATCCAATTGATCAAGGTTATCATTAGCCATAAGACACAAATTTGTTACCTCCTCCTCTGCTTCTTCTTCTTATGATTCTGAGGCAGAGTCGGCCCAAAAAGCTTTCTGTGTCTTTGTCTTTCCTTTCTTGTATTTAGCTTTGTCATCTCCTTTCTCCTTTGCTGGTTGACTCTTCAGATTGAGGCAATCAGCTCTAAGGTGACCTGGCTTCCTGCACTCAAAGCAAATTGTATCAGATGAAACCTTATTGGGCCTTGAGCTCTTACCTTTATTCCAGCTGTTCTGATGACGCTTCTATTTTCTCTTTAGGAAATTTTTGAACTGTCGGGTCATTAGTGCTATTTCATCGTCTTCCTCCCCTGCACAGCTTTCACTTTCTGAGTTGCTAGCTTTTAATGCCACCGTCCGCTCCTTTTTCTTTTCACCTGCATCACTTTGCCTTTGGCTCACTCCTTGCTCGTATGCAATGAGTGACCCAAGGAGGTTATCAATAGAATAAACATTAAGATCTTTGGACTCAGTGATAGCAGTTATCTTAGCATCATAGGAACTAGGTAGGCATCTAAGAATTTTATTCACTTTTTCAGAATTTGAAATTTCTCTACCTAATGCATGCAAGGATGTCACGAATTGGGTGAACCTAGTGTACATGTCAGAAATTGTTTCGCTAGGTTTCATACGGAATAATTCATAATCATGCAGTAGAATGTTAAGCTTAGACTGTTTTACTTCATTTGTTCCTTCGTATGTAATGCATGGTCTATCCCAAATCTCCTTACCAGAAGCACAAGTAGATACTCTCATATAGTCCTCAGATTTCAATGCATAAAAAAAGCAGTTTAAGCACTTAGCATTCAGTTGGGCTAACTCCCTATCCTCATTGCTCCATTCAATAAACGGTACAGGAGTTTTCAAACCATTAACAATTTTAAATGGTGCAACATACCCATCATTTACTAACATCCACATGCGGTAATCTATAGATTGCAAAAATGTAGACATTCTAATTTTCCAGTAATCAAACGGTATGTTATCAAAAAGTGGTGGACGAGTTATTGAATAACCCTCCGCAGTGTTACGATTACCAAAATTCAACATGATCATTTTTTCCAGGTTTTCTAAAACACTATTTTTGAAAAACTAGCTCTGATACCAATTGTAATTACTAAACGACAAGAGGGGGGGTGAATTGTAAAAATCTTTTTCTTAATAAAAGTAACCCTAAATAAGAGTTCTAATTTTTTTGTTGTTTTTGAACTTTTATAACAAAATTTGAAGCAATTTTTTTCTTCCACAAAATTTAACATGCAATAGATATGAAAAATTAAAAGCAAGTAAAACGTAAATAACGATAAGGAAAAAACACACCAAGAATTTTATAGTGGTTCGGACAAAATATGACCTACGTCCACTCCCCGGAGTCCTCCACTCTGGGATTTTCATTAGGCCTGGATTACATGCACTAATCACGGGTTAATTTAAGTAAGTATTTAAAATAGATCGTACAGTACGAACATGTTCGTACAGTATGAACGACGCAAAATCACTTACTTAAACTAAACTACGGCTAGGGTTTTGGATCTGAACATATCGTACAGTACGAATGGTTTCGTACAGTACGATATATTCACAGAATTGTCCACCTAGCTTGGATCGTACAGTACAAATTAAAATCATATAGTATGATCTCCAGAGAAGAATTTTAATTACATTTTGCAGTTTAAAAAAAAACTCTCCCCTTGTATGTGTGCATGGTTGCTCTTACTCTTACGCATTTTGTGGCCAGACTCAATAAAGTAAAAACAAAATAAATGGAAAAATACAATGTTTGACTCATACTCCTAATCTACCCGGTCTTGAGTCTTTCTTTCTTTCTGAGTCACTTGTGATCTTCCTGAAATGTTAGTGCTCAAGGAAAATAGCAAATAAAATAATATTCGATAAAAGGTTGTTCCAAAACACTCATTATTTGGCATCATCAAAATCTCAAGCTCAGGGTCATGGGTTGCAACATAGAAGAACTCTAGGTGTTAGGTGTTGGCCCGGCGGAACTACGGGTGTCAGGTGGTGGTCCAGTATAACTTCAATGTAAGGTGCTGGTCCTGCAAAACTACAGGCGTAAGGTGGTGTCCTAGTGGAAGGGCGATGTAAGGTGGTGATTTGGAGGAACTCCAACTTCAAGCAATGGTCTGATAGAACTATTGTGTTAGGTAGTGGTTTGATAGAATGCCGAGATCATGTGATGGTCCGGCAGAACTCCAGTGTCATGAAGTGGTCCAAATGGAACTTTAGCATTAGAAGGTGGTTTGGGAAAACTTTGGCATTGGGCAACGGTCAGGCAGAGTCCTGTGTCGGGTGGTGGTCTGATAGAACTCTAGCATTAGGTGGTGGTCCGGCAGAACTCTGGCATAAGGTGGTGATCCAGCAAAAATTCAAGTGATGGTTGAGGAGGAGCAAGGAGGTAAGAGTGATCTCCAATCTCTCTCTTGCCCTTTTGCTTAGGGTCCCCCTTCATGAGAACTGAGGGATCTATTTATAGATTTCTAAGAGTGGCTTGTCTTATAAATTGGAGGAAGATCAAGGGTATTTCAGAGTGGTTTGTATGGATGATCGATGTTGATTTCCTTGATCATTAACCATTTGCTTGGTATTTGGATGTCTTAGTGATGCCTGAAATTTATGATCTTGGGCTTGATGGATTTATCTCAATGAGCTGCTAAATTTGAATATAAGTATGCTATATTTGGATATCATTTTGGTCCCAAATAATGCTTTGAACCATCCAAATGTGGATTGGGCCCCCGATTTGGACCTATTTGGGCTTGGGTTGGATATATTTCAATCTTGTTAGGTTTATCATTCAAGGATGTTCAGTTTGACTATAGGTTTCTTGAAATCGGAGTTCATATGACCCCAAATTTTATTTTAGTAGTTTCCAACTTAAATAAGCATTGAGATTCATGCTCGATCAAAGAAATTTTTGGTATGTATAAGTTTCCCCCCTCTTTTTAGATGTTGAATTTGGTAGTCCTAAAATATATTTGTAACATTAGCATTCTGTGAAGTCAGAGCGTTAATCAGAGCAAATAATATTAAAAATGTTTACTAAAAAACTTTTTAAATAGCCCACAGCTTATCATAAAGGCTCTTGTGAGCTTCAACAGAGTCAAAATATAGTCCGAAACATAAAACTTTGTTCTAGGGTCCCAAAAAATATTCAAATTGGACTTTCCAGGATAAAGAAACATATAATTAATTACATACATAATTAATCAATGCTAATTAATTAATTAATTAAAAATAGAATATAAATAAAAAAGTATTTATTTACCATTAGTATGCATTGCATTATTACCTTATACATAATAATTATATATAAACTAACTGATACAAAAATTAACTATTTCCTGGTATATAAGTTATATTGATTATTAACTGCAACGGTATGTGCCTCAATTGATAGACAGAAATATTATTATAAATTGATTTAAATAATTAAGGCCTTTCATAGAAAAATAATATTTTTTTTGCTCCAAAAATTTTCAAAAAAAAATTCCAAAAAACCTAAATTTTTTTCTTGAAAGGAAACAATTAATTTCTTGCCCATTTATTTTATTTTTAAATAAAATTACTTTTAATTTACTTCCTATTTCACTTTTTTAATAATAAGAATTATCTAATTTTTCAGGCATTAAAAATTTTTGAAAGTTTTTTAAAAATTAAAAAATTTGATAACCAAACCTCCGTTGAAAAACTAAAATTTTTTGGGCATTACTTCTCTTAGCTGGTAAAAAAAATTCCTCCTACAATTTTAGGAGAAATCGGACTAGCAAAATTTTTTTTTTTTTTTTTTGTGGTGATCAAGACCAAGTACTCTTACTCATGCTCAACTACATTGCTCGTTGGGAAAAAACTGTCCAGTAAGAGTTTAAATACCGTAAGAGACGATCAAGGCCTGGTACTCTTTTGTGGGCTCGAGTTCACTCTCATTTGAGGAAATCATATTCGGTAAGAGTTTAAATACTAGTGGCGGTGATCAATGCTTTACAATATAATGCAGGCTCCAATTTACTCTTAGTGGGGGAAAAACTGTCTGACAAGAGTCCAAATATTGGAGGCGGAGGCAATCAAAACTCATTACTCTTATGCAGGCTCCGATTATCTCTCATTAAGGGAAAACCTGTAATGCAAGAGTCTAAATACTGGTGTCAGAGGTGATTAAGATCCATTACTCTTACGCAGGCTCTAGTTCACTCCCATTGGGGAAAAAACTTTTTAGCAAAATTCTAAATACTAGTGGCGGAGCCAATCAAAACCTGATACTCTTACGCAGGCTTCAGTTCACTCTTATTGGAGGAAAAACTATCTAGCAAGAGACTAAATACCAGCAGCGGAGACGATCAAGTCCCGGTAGCTATAGTTTTCCCCTTTTGGGAGGTGAATGTCGTCAGCTAGAGGTAAGGGTGCCTTGAATATTACCTAAAAAGGTTGTTAATGCGCATCCTACAGGAGGCAAGTTTTAAATAACCAAGAGGATCTTCCAGGTATATTCTTTTTTCATTCTTCCCTCTTTCTTATCCTCATCACATTAAGCTTTAAGAATTATCCATTTATTTATGAATGCCTTTATAGATGGTAGGTCTCTATATATATTAGATGTTTCTCCTTCTACTCGTGACGTGATTGAGCGAATATGAGCTCCTCGGGCTATCGATATTGATGAGAGTAAGAGATTGACATTAACTTATATAGCTGAAGCCGAGAGAATCCTCCAAGAATGTATGTCCTATCCGAGATTGTTTGTCAAAACATTGATTGATGATGTTAACTTACATAGAAGTGGCCAAGAGAATCCACTAAGGATGTATAGCCTATCAGAGATTATTTGTCAAAGCGTTACTTGATGAAGGTAACTTATGTTGAAGAGGATGAAAAAATCCACCATGGATGTATGAACTATCTGAGGTTATGTGTTAGAGAAGTGCTCAATGATGTAACTTATGTATATGAGGTCGAGAGAATCCACCACGGATGTATGACCTATCTGAGGTTGTATCTTAGAGCACTGCTCGATGATGTTAACCTATATGAAAGATGTCGAGAGAATCCACCAATGATATATGACATATCTAATATTCTATGTCAAAGCATTGCTCGATAGCATTAACCTATATAAAAGAGGTCAAGATAATACATCAATGATGTATGATCTATCTGAGGTTGCATGTTAGAATGTTGCTCGAAGACATTAACCTATATGAAAGAGGTCTAGATAATCCACTAAGAATATGTCAAAGCATTGCTCGATGACGTTAACCTATATGGAAGTGGTCGAGAGAATCCACCAAGGATGTTTCACCTATTTGAGGTTATATATCAGAACCTTGTTCAACGATATTAACCTATATGGGAGAGGTCAATAGAATACACCAATGATGTGTGACAAATCTGAGATTTTATGTCAGAGCATTGCTCGATAACATTAACATATATAAAAGAGGTCAAGAGAATCTGAGATTGTATGTCAGAGCACTACTCAATTATGTTTATATATGTGTAAGAGGTCGAATCGAATCTCACTAGGATTGATTTATCCTTGATTGCGAGGGGCAAATGCCATATGTATCATAAATTAAGGGTGAAGAATGGTTTATCTATAAATCATTATAGCCTTTTTTCGATTGAGATTAAGACCATGCCCAAGAAGTAGAAGTCCATCAGAGGACTATATGAAGCTTAAAATTTATTGGAAGAATCCTTGTATTTATTGGGACTTTCCTAAAATACCATTTTAATATTAATGGTATTGGAGGAATCTTCTTGACCAAAGTTGTAGTTAAGGTTGCCCCCCAATCCATATTTATTGCCAATAAAATTGATACAGTAATAGATGATGTCATGACATTGACATGAACAACCTTTTGAGGTTGGACCAAGAATTCACTCCAGTCGAGGACCACCTTCCCACAGACAGTGCTAAATTGTTGCGTCCTAGAATATTCGTAGTGGTAGAGATGTTGCAACTTAGTTTTCAAACCTATGCTTTTATATCATGTGAGTTTTTGATGATACCAAAATATTATTGTACTGATTATTATTTCTCCTAACACATATTCAAAAAATCTTATTTGTGTTGTTTATGTATACTAATATTTTAGGGAAATTAAACTCCATAATGTCAAAGACTTCAAGATAAATTAGATTAGGGTTTCTTATAATTAAAGTTTATATTTTTTCTCTTTTAACTAAGTTTAAAAGAGTGTGATTGTAATTGGGTATTCGTGCACACACACACTGAGAGAGTGACTCAAAACTTGTATTTTTAAAACTAATCATCTTGTATAATTTTGGAATCGTATAGGATGATTTGACCTGAGTGTTCCTCCAGAAAAAAGTTAATCAAGCCATGCCTTAGAAATTTCTTTTGTATTGTTTGTACTATACAAAGTTATCTTCATACAAACGATGTCTATAGTACAAATTGGATATGTACCAAATCATCCCGAATGAACTCACCATTTTTTATACTGATCGTATTGTATGAAATGAGTTTTATACAGACAACATCTAAAGTATAAAATGGGTGTGTACCAATTAGTTCCATAGGACCATGTAAATTTTTTGAACTATTCGTATTATATGAATTTTTTTATACAGACAACATCTAGAGTAAGTAACAGACTCATCCATGTTCGTATCATATGAAGCATGATTTAATTTAAATAGTTTATATTATATGATGTGGGGTTCATACAGATTATGATCAAAATATGAAATACGTTCGTATGAAATTATCTCAGACGAACTTGTTCAATTTTAAACTAATCATATTGTATAAAATCAGTTTGTACATAAGACTTCTAGAGTACAAAATCAGTTCATCCAGGATCGTATAAGGATTTTTTGAACTATTTGTATGTATGAAGTATGGTCATACTATACGATCCAAGACAGTCAAATTTAAATTTTCAAATTTCTGGATAATTTTTCTTATCTTTCATATTTAAGAATCTTAAAAGCTGACTAACACAACTCCTAGTACAAATTTCATTTGAGGGTGTACTTGGAAAGTGTTTGGGAGAGTGTCTTGGGAATAGAGAGTTAGAGATCTCTTAAGAGGGATTTATGAGGGGATTCATAAGGTTTGCCAATGGTGAGGATCTCTTCCTTATTCTTCAAAGTTTTTCCTTACTTTCTTGTCGCTTCTTGAAAGAAGATTATTAAAGGAGATTTGGTACTGCAACCAGGAGGGTGTGAAAGGAAGTGAAAGTTCGTTAGGGATGTTAAGCCCTATAGAACTGGCTCGAGGCTAACCAAGAAGGGGGGGGGGGGTGAATTTGTATCTAAAATTTTCTTTAAGCAAAAAAGAACGATTATCACAACCCAAATCACCACAAAAACAAGTGCAGAAGATAATAAATACAAAAGCAGTAAAAATAAGAACACAAGGGTTTATAGTGGTTTGGTCAACTCGACCTATGTCCACTCCCCGGAGGCGCCCTCCGAGTATTGCACTACAATCGTGACTCTCCTTTATCCCCCACAGCTAGGCGGAGAAGCCCTTACAAACTCACCTCCGTTTTGCCACGCCCGACAAGGCAGAGAACCCAACTCCTTTTGCTTCCTCCTAAAGCAGGCAGAGAACCATGATCACTTGCTGAAACTTACCTCTCCCAAACCTTCCTAGAATAAGAGACTTTAGGGAAGAAGAAGTGGAACAATGCTTGGAGCAACCCTTGTGAACCCCCTCACAAGATCCTCTCTCTCTCTCCCTCTCTTTCTCTCTCTTTTAGGTTTTCTTAGGTCAAGACAGCGGCCAAGGATGTTCAAAAATGTTGAACAAGAGCTCTTAAATAGAAGAGCTTTAAAGGAGCTCATTAATTGCAAGTTGCCAACTTTATCGTCCTGAACGATAAGTAAATCATCCTGGCCGATTAGTATAAATCTCATAAGCTCGGCCGGAGCATCGCCCTTAATGCAAACTGGATGATTGAAAATTTGCTTGATCGTCCCGGACGATCTCAAGATCATCCTGGCCGATCAGTTCAAATCAGAGGAAAATCATCCAGAGCATCGCCCTGAATTTATACTGGCTGATATTTATCATCTAGAAGCAACTAAGGGTTTTTGAATAGATCATCCTAGCCAATCCTGTGATCATCCAGGATGATGTGATAGTATCAATCATCCTTAATTACTTCCTTGATTCCTAGATCAATTTAGGCATAATTGTGTGATTTCGTCCAAGCCGATGTCATGATCGTCCTGGCTGATTTCCAAAAATATAGAATACCTAAATTGTTCATGGCGGCAATTTCTTTTTGTATTGAGCATATCATCCTGGCTGATACAGGTATTGTCTAGGACGATCAGTTAATTACGGCTGCCTTAACTAAGAAATCCAGATTAGATCTTCTGTTTTGAACTCGATCATCCAGGACTGTAAATATCGTCCGGGACGATGTGAGTAAAAACACAAGTTCTAAATCTCTCAAGTGTGTGTGTATAGGGTTACTTAACATCACTCACTTCAAATAATTACAATTGACTTTATGAAAGAAAAAAGAAAAATAAAGACTGACTCAACCCTAATCTTCCCAATCTTGAGCTAGTTCCGATTTCCGTCTGATCTTTGATTCCTGAAATGTTAGTAGTAACAGGCAGTTGAAGAAAAGCAGAGTGTTTGCCAATCATTAAAACATAGTCCATGAAACTGAATTTGTAACAGGAAGATGATACTATAGCGACACCAAGAGAGTATGAAAGGATGACAATACTCTATAACATTGAGGTTTGGTGGAAGGGAGGTTATTGTAAGGGCTTCTCCACCTTACTATGGGAGAAGAATGTGAGTCACTTTGGTATAGTATAATACCTGAAGAGGTATTCTTTAGGGAGTGGACATAGGCTTAGTTGGACTGAACCACTATAAAATTCAATATTTTTGTCTTTACTTTTATTGTATTTCTATTTTCTGCAAGTTTTAATTTTATGGTTAATTTTTTTTTTAAGAAAATTTTTTATTGTGATTAAATCTATAATCAATTTTCTAAATTTCTAAGAGAATTTAAAAATTATCAATTCACCCCCCTCTTGATTAGCCTTGGGATAAATATGTAGGTCTAATAACCTATTTGAACTTTCAAGTAGTATTAGAGTCAACTTTCAAAAATTAAGGTTTAGATAACTTTTTAAAAATGATCATGGCTACCTTTGGAAATAGTAACACACCTGAAGCATATTCGATCACTAGACCACCACTGTTTGATAACATCCCTTTTGACTTTTGAAAAACACGTATGTCTATTTTTCTTCAATCACTTGACTATTATATATGGATTTTAGTAAAAGAAGGCTACACTGGACCAACTAGACTTGTAAATGGCACTATAACTAAAACACAATTTACTGATTGGATAATAGAGAAAAATAATTAGCTCAGTTGAATGTTAAATATTTGAACAGCTTTTTTCGAGCCCTTAAGTCTGAAGACTACATGTGTATTTCAACTAGGAAAACGAAAAGAAAGAGATAGACTTTGCAGAATGTATGAAGGAATTAATGAAGTGAAACAATCTAGATTGAATATTCTATTACATGACTATGAACTTTTTTACATGAAATCGAATTAATCAATCACTAACATGCATACTCATTTTACACAGATAGTCACTTCATTACATGAATTAGGTAGGGAACTAATGAAATCTGAGAAAGTCAATAAAATTCTTCATTATTTTCCTATTATATATGATGCAAAGATAACTGTAATAAGTGAGTTAAAAAACTTAATTATTTATTCATTTAACAATCTGTTTGGATCATTGAATGATTATGGGTAAGGAGTGACTTATAGATAGATTAATGTAGGTGACAAGTGAAAGTAGAAAAGCATTGTGTTGAAAGTGGATGACTCAAAAAGTGATCTGTCTCAGCCTAACGATGAAGATGATATTGCCTTAATGATAATGGAATTAAGAAGTTTCCTTAATAGGAAGTAAAGGAGAAATCATCGGTCAAACAAGGGTAAGTTACAAAAAAATGTTATAACTTCTAATGATTTAATTTGCTACGAATGTAGAAAGCCTGAATATATCAAATATGAATGCCTGAATTTCAAAGGTAATCCTAACAAGGAGAATTTTGATGAGAAAACCAAAGTTAAGAACGACAAAAAGAGATTACAGAGAGCATTTTGGGAGGACTCAGCTTTAGATTCCTCATAAATAAAAGCAGAGGAGGAAGTCATAAACTTGTGTTTAAGGCCAAAAAGCTTGATTAGTCAGATCAAGAGGAGGTATGTAACTTAACCTATAATAAATTATTTGAAATTTATTAGAAAATTTATGCTCCATATAGGAAACTCAAAAAGCTGCATACTAAGTTTAACTTAGACTTTTTAGATTTACAAAAAGAGTATGAAATCCTTAGGAATGATCACGCATTGATTGATAGTAACCACATGAAATTATTAGATAAATTTGATGATTTGAATAAAAAGTATGAACTATTAAAATAATCACGTACTAAACTTGGAAATAATTTTAAAATAATTATGGATGAATCTATTTTTATAGATCATTATTTAAAAGTTAATAATTCAATTTTAGAAAGTGTTATATCATATTTTAAAGTGAAACTTAAAGCTCTTGAGGAAAACACCGCCTATACTTGAATAATTTTTCAATCCTGATCAGAATCCTAAATTTTCAAAACCTAGGAAAAGATGGTATAACTCACGTAGATTAATAAATAATTTTTTTGGCGTTAAATATTTTTCTTGTGGAATGATTGGTCATATTTCTCACACTTATAATATTTATAGTAAATCAAATCTTCTATGAAGACCTAAGATGAATAATTCACAGCATATCAAATATGCATCTAGATTATTATGCCAAAAGGTGAACCCAAATTTGTTTGATTTCTCACATCTAATATTTAATTATTTTGTAAAATTTCTCTCATATAAGATCTTGTGAGAGAATTTGGTACTTATACAACAAATGTTTGAAGCATATGAATAGAGATACAACCCAATTTATACTACTGGAAGCCTGGAATGGAGGTAAGGTTACACTGTGAGATAATACCACAACAAAAGTGGTAGGTGCAAGTATGATTTGATACATGAATAATATTTTAATTGAAATATCTTATTAGTATAAAGCTTAAAGTATAACTTGTTGAATATTAGTCAGATATGAGATAAAGGTTTGTATAAATTATTTTCCCATAAGCTCCATAATAATTCAAAATGGAAATGAAGTATTGCATGAAAATATGGTAAATAATATGTGCATGCTTGATTTAAATTTTATTAAATCTTCTAATACTTTTTTTCTCAAAATAATTACTGATGAATCATGGTTATGGCATAGGAGACTTTGTCACGCAAGCATGAAAAATCTTAGGAAGGTTGCCCAAAAATAGTAAGTTAGAAGTATACATAAACTAGACTTCAATAAGGATCACTTATGTGACCTCCTTTCATTCCATTAAGTATCTTAGAACTAGCAAACCATTAGAAGTCATACATATGGATCTATTTGGACTGATTAGCACTATATGTCTAGGAGGTAAAGTTTTAGGATTTGTAATAGTTGATGATTTTTTTAGATTCACTTGGACAAAGTTTTTATTTCATAAGAGTGAATCATCTGAAGAATTTAGAAGCTTTTTTTTACTTTAATTCAAAGGAGATTAAAGTGTAAGATTTTATCAATTCAAAGTGATCATGAAAGAGAATTTAAAAATGAAAATTTTGAAGTTTTTTGTAAAGAATATGAAATTTATCATAACTTTTAGCACCTAGGATCCCTCAGTAGAATGGGGTTGTCTAAAGAAAAAATAAAATATTAATCGATGCCACTAGAGCCATGTTGGAAGAATACTCACTTCCAAAATATTTTTGGGCTGAAGCGATTAGTATAGCCTATTATATTCTAAATAGGGTAAACATTAGATTCAAATTGAATAAGACACCCTATGAGCTTCTCTCTTTAACTCCCACCAATCCAAAAATCAGTCTATGAATCATAGACACCTGATGTCTGCCTCTTTCTACCCTAGGGGGCAAAACACCATTAGAGAAGGAACCTCAGGACCCTCCCTAGAAGAGAGAATCAAAAAAATGGAAGAATCTCAAAATGAGATCCTTCAACTCTACGAGAGTCTCGGCAGCCAGCATTACCAAAACGGGAGGAGGTTCTTCTCCCTCGAGCTCCACCACTAGACGAAGATGTTCAACTCGAACATCTTCAATTGGAGATTCATCTTTCTCTGCCAAAAAGACATCCTCAGTCACACCAGGATAATGAACTTACCGATACACCAAGTTCTACCCATACTTCATCCACAACTCGGCAACCTTGCATTCTTCCAGATCTCCCAGACGACTTAGCCCAACCACATGTTGATGAGCTCCCTCATAATGCTCTATGTCATGAACTCTCCTATCGAGATTCTCATCATGGCAATGGAGACCTAGGAGCTAGAATGTTCATCCCCTATTTCTTCCAATGTGAGGATGAATGATCCACTCCAGGTGCACCCTTACGTTTCCCGTTGGCTTGCTCAAACTATTTTCTGTGAGCATTTATGACCTCATCAACAGAGATTTGCGCCTCCACATGATTGATCAGATCGACATATGAATGAACAGTGTTGCGCATGAGTGCCAAATATAAGGGGCCAGGATGAAGGCCTCTAAGAAAGACCCCACTGAGGAATTTAAAGTCTACTCCTAGAATCTGTCGGGCATCAGTAGAAAATCACTGAAAATCCTCCTTCAATGATTCTCCCTCATTTTGACGGATACAGGAGAGGTAGGAAGAATCCTTAGTAATTCTTTGATTGGCTATGAACTATTCGACAAATATTTTGGCTAATTTGATGAATGAAGGGATCGTTCTGGAAGGAAGAGAATAGAACCATGTTTGAGCCTATCCTTTAAGGGTGGCAGGAAAAACCTGACACAGAAGTGCATCCGAGGCTCGTTAAATATACATGATGGTTCTATAATAGTCGATTTGCTCGTACGGCTCTGATGTCCCATCGTAGGACTTGATGCTTGGCTGTTTGAAGCCAATCAGAATGGGGTGCTGAAGAATGACTTTAGTTAAAAGTGATAACTCATAGAAGCTCAGTTGTCGGAGAGTTTGCCTCTCATCTTCTCTAGGGAACTCTTCCCGTACTAATCTCTATAGTTCAATATTGTAAAGTCAGAATAGCCTTACAATTCTAACTTTGGGAGGCCGCTCCAATTAATTTTTTGGATCGTCGCCTCTATCCCTCACCTCAAGCTAAAGTTTTATACCCCGGTAGGAGTTAGTGTGGTATTCGGAGATCAATAAATAATACAAACCTACTATCTTAGGCAGGTCAAGCCACATCCAACAGTTACCCTGAGCATCGAGGACTTTGATCTCTAGAGCGAGGATATCCCTCAGAGAGCTTCCCCTATAGAATACCTTACTACTGTATATATATCCGAAGAATATCCTTCAAAGAAGGTGCGAATTGGATCACTTTTCTCAGAAAATGAGAAGAAAAAATTCACAGATTTTCTACAAGAAAATCATGATATATTTGCATGGAGTCCGGCAGATATGCCTGGAATTGACCTAGAAGTGATCGTAAACTCCCTCAAAGTCAATCCGACGTGCAAACTGCTTATCCAAAAGAAATGAAACTTTATACCAGCTTATTAGTAGGCAATCGAGCAGGAAGTGGATAAACTTCTGGACGTAAAATTTATTGGAGAAGTTCACTATCCCGCTTGGTTGGCGAATGTTATCATGGTACGAAAGACGATTGGAACCTAGAGAATGTGTATAAATTACACAGATCTCAATAGAGCCTATCCAAAAGATAGCTTTCCACTTCCTTGTATTGACCAGTTAGTCGATACCACCTCTGGACATCAAATTTTGAGCTTTATGGATGCCTACTCTAGCTATAACCAATTAAAAATGAATCTTGTTGATCAAGAAGTGACAGCTTTTCAAATAGATAAAGGGCTATACTACTATTGGGTGATGCCCTTTGGGCTCAAAAATGCTGGAGCAACTTTATCAACGCCTAATGTATAAGGTTTTCAAATACCATATTGGGCATACCATGGAGGTGTACGTAGATGATATGTTGGTAAAAAGTATTGAAAAATCTCAACATTTCTTTGACTTGGAATGGTGCTTCCACTTATTGAGACATTATGATATGCAACTCAACCTTGCTACATGCGCTTTTGGAGTCGCTTCTAGAAAGTTTTTGGGGTTTATAGTATCCAATAGAGGAATTGAAGTGAATCTAGAGAAGATTAAGGCACTGAGATATATTGTGCCACCGAAGAATATCAAGGAGATCCAAAGGCTAAATAAAAAAATTGCCGCACTATCTCATTTTCTGGCACGCTCAGGAGACAAATATCTTCCTTTCTTTAAGGTACTTAGTGGTGCTGATGATTTTGGATTCTAATGGACCGATGAATGTTAAGAAGCCTTTGAATAGCTACGAAAGTATTTGGTATCCCCACCACTACTTTCTAAACCAACACCATGAGAAAAATTGTATTTATATATGGCTATTTCTGCCCAAGCTATTAGTTCGGTCTTGGTACGAGAAAAAAATGTTGTACAACATCTCATCTATTATATCAGTAAAATTTTATCTGAAACGGAAGGATGTTATCCTCTAGCAGATAAGACAACATTGGTGTTAGTTTATTCCACCAGAAAACTATGCCCTTACTTTCTAGCCCATTCAATTGGGGTTTACACAAATCTACCCCTAAAAAGTATTCTGCAAAAGCCATAAGCATCAAGTAGGCTAGTTAAGTGGTCTGTAAAGCTGGAAGAATTTGACATCCACTACTTGTCTAGGCCCGATATTAAATCTCAAGCACTTGCAAATTTTGTAGTTGAATGCACCATCCCAATATCTGATGTTCGAGCAAGTACTTTACCTTCTCCTCTATGCTGGAAGTTATATGACGATGGAGCTTCTGGAAGTTCTGGCACTGGGGCTAGAATTTTATTAATCTCTCTGCAGAAAGTTACCCTTGAGTATAGGCTCCAACTCAAGTTCACGACAACAAACAACACAGCAGAATACGAGGCCCTCATTGTTGGATTAAGACTAGCAATTGACTGTGAGGTCCAGAACCTAATAGTCCATATTGATTCCCAACTAGTCGCCTCCTAGGTGGATGGAGAGTTTCATATCCATAATCCACAACTGGCCCGATATTGCAGCATTGTGTGGTTACTCTTGGCCTGTATAAGAGAGTAGCAGATCATACATATTCTTTGAGAGCAAAATGCGAGAGCATATACTTTTTTCAAACATGGTACATCAATGACAGGAGACATTTATATGAGAAAGTGTATTAAGGAGATACAATTTCTAAGTATTCAAGGTCCATGGGTCATGCAATCAATCGATGAAACATGAGAAGCATCTTGGATCGATCCCATCTTATCATTTCTTCAGGATGGAGCACTACCTGAATAACTCATGGCTGCAACACGACTTCAAAGACAAGCAACAAATTTCACCATTATTGGTGACGAGTTGTATAAGCGCTCCTTTACTGGACCATATCTTAAGTGACTCTCATCTTCAGAAGCTGATTACACACTCCGAGAAGTTCATTCAGGAGTATGTGGAGAACATCTTGGAGGAAGAGCGTTGGCTTATAAGATTATGAGACAGAGATTTTATTGGACTACAATGAAATAGGACGCACCTGAGTTTACACAAAAGTGTGAAAGCTTCCAATTGCATTCTAATCTCACTCATACACCCACTCTAGAGCTTGCATCACTTCAGAGTCCTTAGCCTTTTGCCTAATAGAAATTTGATATAATGGGACCCTTCCTTATAGCCACTAGACAATTGAAATTCATTATCCTGGTTGTAGATTACTTCACCAAATGGGTGGAGGCAGAACCTTTGGCGAAGATTATAGAAGCAAATGCCAAGTAATTCATATAGAAGAATATAGCCTGTCACTTTGGCATTCCTGCAAGAGTCATCACTGATAATGGGACACTATTTATTGGGAATATCTTTATATTTTTTTATAAGAATTTTCATATTTAGCTCATCCATCCAACTGTCACCCCTCCTCAAGAAAATGGGCAAATAGATGTTACAAATTTAATGATTCTGAAAGGACTGAAGACACGCCTAGGGAAGGCTAGGGGGCAATGGGCTGAAGAACTCCTAAATGTCCTCTGGGCTTATCGGACCATTGCCAGAACTCCTACAGGAGAAACCCCGTATAATCTCTATTTTGGTATAAAAACAGATATACCTGTTGATATCAGAGTCCCTAGCAACAGAGTTCAAACTTTTGATTTCAATAACAACAAGGAGAGGCTCAGGATAAATCTAGAAATCCTCCAAGAAGTAAGAGATGAAGCCTCACTCAAACCCACTGCATACCACCAAAGGATCGCTCGTCACTACAATCGGAGAGTGAGATCTTGACCTATCTCCATTGGGGACTTAGTTCTACAAAGCATCGAAGCCGCTAGAAAAGTCCCTCAGCTTAATAAGCTCCCCCCCCTCTAGGAGGGTCTTTATTTGGTGGCAGCTTTGGTCAAACCTAGAACCATCAAACTAAAGGATGTTGATAGAAAAATGCTCCCCCAAACTTGGAATGTGGGCAACCTTCGTAAGTACTATCAGTAGGAGTTGATACTGCTATTTGTCAGATGTTATGTTGTTAGTAGTGTTTGTCTTGCATTATGTAGTTATGCTTTGTATCTTTCAAGCTTTTCATACACCCCTTGTGTGTTGATTGTAGAAGAACTCTTTTTTCGTATCCCTAAGTTATACTAGGGAATTATTGTACTGTCTTATACAATAAAGTAATGTGATGTTCACTTTGTCGTGATACTATCTCTTCTCCTCAAACTCTTTTTTTATGATTCGAGAAATATATAATTTATATTGTATCTCAATAACTGAACGATCAATCCCAAGGGGATTTGATTCGACCTCTTCCATAAAGGTTAAAATCATCAAGTAAATACTTTGATTAACTGTTGAGTCTAGTGAATAGGTTGTTAAACCTAAGTTAAATGTCCCAAGGCTAACCAAGAGGGGGTGAATTGGTAATTTAAAAATTATACTTCTACTCTTAGATTTTTAGAAAACCTTTTAAATTATTAATGCAAGTTCAATTTAAAATTTAAAAAATAAACTTTTCAACCAGAGTAAACAACTTGCAATGAAATTAAATGTGGAAGAAAAATAAGAAAGAACACACCAGATTTATAGTGGTTCGGTCAAACCTTGACCTACGTCCACTCCCTGGAGGTACCCTCCAAGTATTGCACTAATACCACAAAGTGACTCTCCTTTTTCCCCCACAGCAAGGCGGAGAAGCCTGTACAAAATCACTTTCACCTTCCCCGGTGCAGCGGAGTAGCCGGGTTCTTTGACACCAAAGAGATCTTCTTCTCGCCAAAACTTCCCTCAAGACGACCCTTGAATCCAATGGTACTGAGGTGCAAGTTTACCGGAACAACCGTGTGAATATCCCCTCCACACTCCCTTGAAATCCCCTCCAAGGATCTTCTCCCTCTCAAACGCCACCCTTTCCACTCTCCCTTTCAAGTTCTCTCTTCTAGTTTTATCCAAAAGAATGAAGACACAATGACTGTCAAAGATACACTTTGTCGTCCTTTTACACTCTCCAAGTGTCGGCAGAGAACCAGACCGATGTTGTTGAACTTCACTTGAGAGCCTTCAGAGGAGATGGGCATAAACAAAGAGATCTTCTTCTTCAAGTAACCTTGTGAATCCCTCACAAACCCCTCACTTGATCTCTCACTCTTCACTCTTACAATCTCTCCCAAACACTCACACTCAATGATCCCTCTCAAGAGAAAACAACTCCAAAGGTACTTGTAATAGTTTCTAGGACTTCTTATATAGAAAGGACATGAAAAACTGTCTAAAAATTTGCTAAATTCATGTTTTTCTGCGCACTGGACCCGTACGAACCTGAGATAGTACGGACGAACTGTGTAAAAAACTATCCCGTACGAAATATTTGTGCATCAGTACGAACCAATTTCATACTGGGACGAAATAGGTTCGTCCTGGGACAAAATATTTCATCCGGTACGAAAAGTTATATCAAAGGTCTGTTCCGAAAACTGCAGAACATTACCAGAAACTGCCATAGTCGGTTCCCTTCGTCCTAGGATGAACATATTTCATCCTGGACGATCAGAACTTAGAAAAAATATTTTTCTTCAGTTCCTATTCATTCCACTATTCTTACGAGGAGATAACTGACCTGATCGTCCCGTACGAACTATGTTCGTCCCGTACGATCAGTACAAAATAATTAAGATCTCCTTATGTGTGTGTGTTTTAATTCACTCAATTTACAATCACTCCCTTTCAAGTTTATTTCAAAGAAAAGTACAAGCTTTAAATCATAGAGTATTTCATGATGAATTGATTTTGAAGTCTTCGTTTGTCCGGAGTTCGATTGTCCTGAAATGTTAGTCCACACAAGAGCAAAAACAAATCTTCCAAAAAAATGTTAGGAGATAATAACACATAAAACAATAATATTTGGACTCATCAAAACTATATAAGTTGCAAGAATGTAAAACATGCAAATAGCAACTTTCCTAACAATCTCCCCCTTTTTGATGATGGCAAAATAATTATTGTTTTTATAATTTGAAATTCTAAGAATCTCCTAAACTCCCCCTGAAATGATGAACTCATGAAAATAAGGAGGCATTTGAATTAAAAAAAATTTTGTTTTTCAAAAATTTTTATACAACACAAAAGACAAAACAAAAACAATCAAACACACATACAAAAATATACGATAAAACAAATAAAAAATATAAAAATACACAAGACATGAATACACAAGACACAAAAAACAATTTCTCCCCCTTTTTGACAACATCAAAAAGTGAAGAAGAAAAAGACTAGAAATGTAAGCAGACATATGAAAATCATTTAAAAATTTAACCTTTAAAGTGATTGACATAAAGTATACAAATAAAATTAAAACATTAGGCAAATCATAAAATTCATAGAATTTAAGAAGAGATATAACATAGAAACTAAAAATAATTTATCAAAACATGAGTATATTTAGACATTTAAGATAGAGAAAATCATTGTAAAAATGTATAAAATTTTTATATTTCATATTTTTTAAAATGATGATATTTTAAAAATGATGATATTTAGTCTGTACGAAAGGACGCTTCATAAATTATGTGATTACGAAAAGCCGTTAATTTTTAACTCACTCATTTATCCATACGAAATATTTTCGTACAGGGATGAATCGAATTCATACTAGACGAACCAAAATTTTGTCTGGTACGAACAGTCGTTTTTCTTTAAATTGACGGCAATTTTTACTAAACAGTCACTCTCACACATCTCTTTCAAAGCTTTCAACTTTTCAAATCCTTCAATGGCAAGTTCTAGCAAGCGCCAAAAGACTTTGGCTAAGGGCCCTCCTAGGAATACATCCAAAAACTTCCTGTCTAAAGCCAATGAAGAATCTTTTCCTAGGTTTGTCTCTGCAAAAATCACTCCATCTAGAGTTCTCCTACAGGATCATTTAACCATCAAGGTAATGCACTTGTTTGCCCATACTCAATTTAGTTTGATCCTCACTTTAGTTCACTTCTGCAATAAAGAAACCTTCCACTATTTTCTGGCAAACATGTCATTCAACTCTGACCACTCTGTTATCAGTTCTTTTGTTTTCAAAAAGAAAGTTGAAATCACCAAAGATGATTTTGATATTTTTCTAAACTTAAACTTAAGAACTGAAGGCTTAAGAGCACACACTTTAACAAACACAAGTTTTGACTGGACTGAAGTCAATAGGGTGATTAGAGGAACAAGAGTTAAGGATCATCAACCTAAAGTTTCAACTTTATTGCGTGAAGCCCGTATCATTCAGCATGTTCTAAGAACTTCCATTATCCCTAAAGCTGGTGATAGAATCAACATCACTCCTCTTCTTTCTACTGTTACTTACTTGATTATGACTAGACAACCTATAGATGAGGCTCAACTCTTAATTGACTACATTTATAGTCTCTCTGAAATTGGTCATGTTGATCACAAAAGGAAGAAGAACATAGCCTTAGGACATCTGATTGCTTATATTCTGGAGAAGAAGTATGATTTAACTCATCCTGAACAAGACTTTGAAGAATCGCTCTACTACAACGATGCATCCTTTAGAGCTATCTTCAATAAGGACGAGCCCAATAGAACTCATGTAGTTCTAAGTGAAACAGAATAAGAAGCCGGACCTTCACATGCTTCTGGACCAAATTATGAGGATTTGGTTCAAAGATTTGAAAATTTAGAGGCTCATTTTGATCAAAGATTTGATCAAATTGAAACTCATCTGCAGCAACAAGATTTTCAGCACAATCAGGATATAGGATATATGCATGAACAAATAAATGCCATTAATACCAACATGCTCACGATAAGTAGTTATTTCAGCTTTTTTGGTGCAGCACCACCTCCTCCTCTAGATCAGGGTCCATCTGAGTGATTTGTTCAGTGTTTGTTCAGTGTTTGCTCTATGTCTGTTCTGTACTTCAGTATTGTTCTTGTGTTAGTGATTTCCTTTTGTGTGTTATCTTTCCATATTTTAGTTGTGTTAATATTGATATTAAAGAGTTTAAAATTGTAATAATTTTTATCCGATATCAATATAAGTTTCAATGTTTTGTTATTAAATGTTTTAAAAATGTATGTTAGATTTTATGACATTCATTTTATTTTAATCTTAATAGTGCTTTATTTAACTTGTAAATTTAAATTAATTTCATTAGAAAATATGATTTTTCAAAATTTAAGACATGCTTATAACTTGATATTCCTAGAATTTTCAAATCCATGTCTCTTCTTTAGACTACATTATCTTGGTATTATTATTGCAATTTAGATATTTTCTTATTTTGTATTTCTCTTTTTAATTAGTATTTATGCACTTAGAAAAATTTGAAATTTTATATTATTGATTTTGGAAAGAATTCAAATACTCTTGAAAATTGTACAAATGTACAAAAATCAAAAGAAATGTGCAAAAAATTTGCAATAAAAAAGGCACAAAATAAGCCCAAATTAAAAAGATGCACAAAAATGTGCTGGTATAAAAATTGAAAAAGATGCGCAAAACGTCACATGTGGTAATTACTTCTTTCAATCTCTTAATTCAAATTGTTCTAACGTTCATTTATAATTTAAATTGAAATTTGAAATATAAAATTTTTTATTCATCCTTAGTGCAATGATTTTCTTTATCTTCATGTCTAAATTAGCACATGCCTTTGACAAATTCTTTTTATTCTCTAAGTTATATCACTTCTTAAATTATATGAAATTTTGTGATATTTCTAATGATTGTTGATTTTCTTTTTTTACATATCTTATCTCAATCACTTTCAAGCTTAAAATATAAAATGAATTTCATATTTCTGCCTATATTTCTAACATTATTTTCTTCTTCACCTTTTGATGTTGTCAAAAAGGGGAAGAAATTGTTTGTTGTTGCGTATGTTTGCGCACTGTTTGATTTTTGTAGTGTTTGATTTTTATCTTTTGTGCTGTTTTGTGTTGTATAAAATTTTTGAAAAACAAAATTTTTTTAAGTAATTCAAATGCCTCCTTATTTTCATGAGTTCATAAATTCAGGGGGAGTTTAGGAGATACTTCAAATTTGAAATCCTACAAACAATAATTGTTTTGCCACCATAAAAAAGGGGGAGATTGTAGAGAGAGTTGCTATTTGCATATTTTACATTCTTACAACTTGTATTATTTTGATGATTTCAAATATTATTATTTTTATATATCTCCTAACACTTTTTGGAAACTTTATTTTTGCTCTAGTGTGTACTAACATTTCAGGAAAATCAAATCCAATCGATGAAGACTTCAAATTATTCTTTTGTAAATTACAAGTTTTTGAAATGAAAGGGAGTGGTTGTAATTGAGTGAAAAATCACAACACACACTCTTGGGGGACAAATTTTATGAACTGATCGTACTGGACGAACATTGTTTGTACGAGACGATCATATCAATTAACCCTCAGAAGAGCAATGAATCGAACAGGGGAGGAGAAAATTTTCTAAGTCCTAATCATCCAGGATGAATTTAATATTCATCCCGGGATGAACGTCTCAGGATTCTCACTTTCATTGTTCATCAGAACGAAATTAATTTTCATACCGAGACGAAGCTCTCTGGACGAGATCATACAAGACGAAATTAATTTTCATCCCAGGACGAAGCTCTCTGGATGAGATCGTACAGGATGAAATTAATTTTCATCCCAGGATGAAGCCCTCTGTATGCGATCGTACAGGACGAAATTTATTTTTGTCCCTGGACGAAACGCTCTGTATAAAATCATCCTAGGATGAAACCTGTTCGTCCCAGGACGAATCGAACCGACTTACGTCAATTGGTTACGTCCTGTAGAATCTTGGGAACCGACCTATGAAATAATCGTTCCGTACCGGACGACCCTAGTTCGTACGGGATGATAATCAAGTATGAGTAATATACATTAGGTTCATTTCTGACACTTTAAGTAAAATCGTCCATGACGATCCACGATCGTACGGGACGATCCACTGCGTACAGAATTGAAAACTTGCAGTTTTTGGGCAGTTTTTCTTGTCTTTTGTATAAATAGTTCAAATTTGACTGCCACCCAATCTTTTTGCTCATTGAACTTCGTGTCCATTTGAAGAAGAGTAAAGGAGAGAGTGAGAGAGAGCATTCAAAGAAGGATTTCTACCACTGGAGCGTGAAGGTTTTGCTTGGTATTCAAAGGTAAGATTTCCGACTTGTGATTTGAGATTACTTCACTCTTTTTCTTTCTTCCTTCTAGATTTCTAGTGAGAAGATCTGTCAAGGAGATCTGGTTCTTTGCCGACACTTGGAGAGTGTAAACAGACGAAGGGTTCTCTACCCACACTAGGAGAGTGTGAAAGGATGAATGGTTCTCTGCCCACACTAGGAGAGTGTGAAAGGACGAAGGGTTCTCTACCCACACTAGGAGAGTGTGAAAGGACGGACGGTTCTCTGCCAACACTGGGGATTGTGTAAAAGGACAACAATTCTCTGCAGCACCGGGTAGTGGTGAAAAGAGTATTTGTAAAGGCTTCTCCGCCTTGCTGTGGTGCAAAAGGAGAGACACTATTGGTATTAGTGCAATACTCAGACGGTGCCTCTGGGGAGTGGATGTAGGTCTGGTTTAGACCGAACCACTATAAATCTTGTGTCGTTTACTTTACTGCTTTTTATTTTCTGCATTTTTCTTTTGTTTTAAAAATTTTTGTGGTTGAAAAACTTTTTTATAAAAATTTCATTAAATTTTTAATTTAGGTTCAACAAAAATTTAAAAGAGGGTTAAGTTTAAAAACTACCAATTCACCCCCCCTCTTGGTAACCATGGGGCATTAACTTAGGTCTAACAACCTATTCACTAGACTCAACATTAACAACCTCGGATAGGTCAGGATATCCAAGGAGGATATCTCTTGCATTCACTTAAGTCAAAAAAGACTACCAAAATATTTCTCATTGAAATAAAATTAAGTCAATTTCATATGCAAAAAGGGAAATATCAAATACTTTCTTTATATATCACTGAACAATGAGTACATCATACAGAAGCATCAAAACCAAACATATATATAATCACTAGAAAGAAAATAAAGTAGTACAAAACAACTTCAAAGCTATCTTATAGAATCTCAATATCATCCTCATCCTCCTCCAAGGAAAAAGCCTTCTGTAACTCACTTTCGAATTCTTCACCACCAGAGTCTGAAGAAGGATCACCAGAAGCCTAGCTAGGAGTCAACCCCTCGATCTCCGCTGTGGTCATATGCTGCACCGCATGTACGCCCTTCCTAAAACCTTTGATGAAGCCATCCTCTACACACTCTGCCTCCAAAGCCTTCACCTCCACATCATAAATACGATTGCAAGTATCCTGAACGTGATCTTTAATAATTATCTTGAAGGCATAAGATTTCTTGAACTCTTCTATGACTACAAACGGCAAATATTGGGCTTCCTTCTCTGACAGCATACTATGGAGTCTCTTATGCTCAGCTTCAAGGATTTGTTGATCTCTTGTTTGTTGGTTGATCGTCGCCTGTGCATCTACTAACTCTATATGTAGATGATCCATTCGTTAATTCTGGGAGGAGGCCGAAGTGATCCTGTTGCCAGCTCTGCTCTACACTCTTCAAGTTGATCCTCCACCACCTTCATCTCCTTTACTTTGCCATCATATTTCTTCTTGTATTCCCCCTGAAGGTATTAACCTTCACAAACTCGTTGTTCTAGTCATTCAAGGTCTTACTCAACTCAAACTGGAAATCAATATGTTGTTCAAAATGAAGCAACAAAAATAAAAAAAATGTAAGAAATATATCGTTTGAAAAAAAAAAAACAAAAGGAAAGAAGAAAGGATGAATTCACCAACTCCTTTGATGTTTCAAAACATCTTCTGGAATGTATGACTTGGACTGAGAGATACGAGGACCGTTGGTGGCAACTGCCAAAATTTCATCTGCCTTCTTTTTCTTTGGTGCTTGCAAATCTCCCTCACTCCTTGGTCTCTTGGAGTGATTCTTTTGGGGAACTGCCTCTGAAACTTTCACGGACCTTTTTAGCATTTGTGTATGCGATCTTCCTGCTTGAGTAGATAATCCCACCTTTAACAAGTATTCTTCATCTATATATCTACTTAAATAACACACCTCATAATAAAGGGCTTCTAAATCAGGAAGCTTGAGTATCTTCAACAAATCTTTTGCTCCAATGTGAAGGGGGATGGGTAACTTCTTCAACTTTCCTTATTTTTCTTGAAGATTCCAATCATTTTTCATAAAAAGGAAGTTGCTAATCCAACCTTTAGATGGGTCTTGATTGCGAATATCTAACCACTTGGATCTGAAGGAGATACAACCCTACGTATCACTAAAGAAATGCCCCATCCGAGAAAGACAATCTGAAGACAACACCACTTCACGGTCTCTGAAAAGCACGATCAGGCCCATTACGATCGACATGACCCTATAGGAAAATCTAGATAAACTCACTCCATAGACCGTCAGAATGTCAATCAATCCAGGAGATGGTGGAAACCGTAGCCCCGCTCGCAAACTGAATTCGTACACAGTCAAATATCTCGGGGGAGAAAAATGGGCACGATTAGATCATGTCGGCACTTTCATCACCAGATTGTTAGGAAAATGGAATTTTTTCCTAAAGGTAATGAAGGAATCGTCAATGATGTTGGAGATAACATCATCAGTCTTTGGCGCCATGTGAGTCTTCTTTAAACCTTCATATCGGTGCACAGGATGATCTTCTTTGGCTGGAGGATTTTTTTCAGATCTGCGATATCCCATTTCAATTCCATTACTAAAGAGGAGTACTAATCTGAGTAGGGAAAATCACCTACGAAAGATAGTGAAAAGCCTTAGAGTAGGAAGAAAAAAAGGAGAGAAAGAAGGAAGAGGAGAGAAAATCTCTAACTTCTATATAAGAGGAGGGGCACTGAGTCAGTAGGGAAAGTCACCTACTGAAAAATACTGGAAAGCCTCAACTGTCAGAGAGCCAGAGGGAGAAGAAGAGAAGGTGCAGTTTTTCTCTTAGCCCAAGGGGTCTATTTATAGTTTTTTTTTGGAGAAGAGGGAAGTTTCTAGAGTTTTATAGAATTTTCATATTTTTCAAAAAAAATTGAATTTTTTTAAATTTTTTTGGAACTTTTTCAGAATTTTTTGGTCCCCACACGATTTAAAAAAAATTTAAATTTACTATAACCACGCAGTCGAGCTGTTTTGCGCACGTCACGGGCTCCCAGCTGTTCGACCACCAATGCTTGTTCGGGCCCGATTTTCAGTCTTGACAGTACAAATTGGACATTTTTTGGGGTCTTCAGACATGTTTTTTGATGTTTCAGACTCAATTTTAGTATTTTTGGAGCTCAAAGGAGCCTCTATGATCAAGTTTGAGCAAGCTATTAATTTTTGTAACGTAATTTTTTATAATTTGGCCAGTGTGAAAAGCTGACACATATATTTTCAGACTTCTAGAGCTTTGACGTCTGAAAATAGGGATGCAACTGATATATCATCAAAAAATAATCTTGATCGGGCACAAATCTCGAGGCAAAATCAACCCGAAAACTTCAAAAATTAAATTCAGGATCACCTGAACTCCGATTTCAGCAAACTTATAGTTAAACTAAGCGTCTCAAAAGTACAAACCAAACGACACCAAACTCGACTCAATCCAAGCCCAAATGAGTCCAAATCAAGGACCCGAAGCACTATTGGAAAGTTTGTACCATAATTAGAGTTACCAAATGGTCCCCGAATTTAATGAGCTTATAGTCAAATCGAGCGGCTCGATGAGAAGAATGCAACGAGCCCAAGATTGCCAAATTTCGTGGTCATTAAGAACTTCAAATGTATGATAAATGGTCCATGATTGAAGGATTCAATATCGATCGTTTCTCTGGACCACTCCATATTTGCCCTTGATCTCTCATCTATTTACTGGCCATGCCACTCCAGAAAATCTATAAATCGACCCCTCATTTCTCATGAGAGGAGACCCTAAGCAAGAAGAAGAGAAGAAGTAGATAAGAGAAAGATAGAAGGGAATAACTCCTCCTCGACCATCGTTAGAAATCTGCCCGACACCAGAGGGACACCGAAATTCTGTCGGACGCCCGAGTGACGCCGGAATTTCGCCAGACGCCTGAGTGGCTCCAAAATTCCGCCCAAGTGACTCAAAAATTCTGCCTGACGCCAAAGGGATGCCAGAATTCACTCCGATGCCCAAGTGACGCCTGAACTCTGCCCAATTTCCAAGTGACATCGGAATTCTAAGTGATTCTGAATTCGGCTCGAATACACAACTTGTTTGTAATAGGATTTCAATCTGAAAGTGAAGCATTGTAATTTGATCATCCTAAATTTTAAGGATGAGTCAACCTCTTGTACCTCAAATAAATATTAGTGCACTACTAATAAATTAAGCTTTCATATCACATTTTCTAACCTACAGCAGCGGTTTAAACTGCTGCAAAATTATTTACAGCGGTTTAAAATCCGTTGCACATCCGTCGCATCTGCTTTCGCTGGTAAGCCTTTAGCAGCAGTTTTGGAAGCGTTGCTATAGAAAGACAATAGCAGCGGTATGGAAGCGCTGCTGTAGAGATGCTATAGCAGTGGTTTGGAAGCATAGCTATAGAGATGCTATAGCAGCTGTTTGGAAGAGCTGTTGTAGGAAAGCTATAACATCATTTTTAATAGGTGTTAAAACCGCTGCTAAATGGTTGGAGTGATTTAAAAAAATATAATGCAAAAAAGATCATTATTTGTAATTAAATAATACATAAGCAATGTCAAAATTGATGCTTCAACATATATAGAGTTAAATGAATACAACTAGTTCTCAGTGGCTAATAAAAGGACTTAAAATATCCAACAAAAAAATTTCTCAAAAAATACTCAAACTATTAAAACAAGACATTAATTTGGAGAAATATTAAAACAAAGAAATGGAAATAATAAACGTGAACTCAGTAGCTAATAAATTCCCAATTCTGAAAAATAACTTCATCATGAGCATCTCCAATCATAAACGTGAACTCCTGCTTGTGGCCTTCCAAGGATATGTGAACCTCACTAGCAACCACAACAGCTCATGTGATCCAGTTCTCTCTTCATTAGTCCCTCGACTAGCAGTCACTTGCTCAACCATAAACCCTTGCTTGATTAACCTGAAAAGAAAAGAAATATAAGCTTATATTAACTACTAAGCATATTATAATTTTATAAGAATATAATATATTAAAAAATTTATACTTGCTTCAAACACCTTGAGGCATAAACCTCTACGCGTTTTGAGGTAAGAAAAAGTTACAAGCAATGAAATGTTAAGCCTCACATCCCCACGGACCACGACAGATTTTTGAAATCTGTTGTTAGGAGATGCCTGCAGCCATCAAAAATACATGTAGCCATCACACAACTGCATTCAGTAGGACCTCCCACGCTAGCATCGGTACACATCACAGTTGGTGTAGCAGTAAAAAAGTAGTATCAGCTAAAAAAAATATCAGCCAATAATCTCGAGAAGCTTAAGAATACAAACAAACATTGATTTTTCCATTTTACCTCTGGCTGGTAATTTATCGCTAAAACAACTTCAGTTACCCCTACCTCCTTCAGAGCTTCAATCTAGAGATGGCTGAGAACAAAACATAATTAAAGCAACCAGGAAATTCTTAAATAAAAATATATATATATATAGTTCTTGAAGGAATGATAAAACAGGAGATTCTTATAATAAGCTATATCATTAGATTAAATTATATAAAATACAGTTCAATTGAAGCAATAAAAAATATCAAAATGAAGACGCAAATTGCCATAATTCTAGATTATGATCTTCACAGAATAGGAAATATTAAACGAACGAAAGGGTAAATTGAATGGAAAATTCTAGTGCAAATTCAAATTAAGCTTTGCAGAGATATATGAAATGAATTATAGCAATACCTGATGCAGGATCATGGGTTTGTAGGTAAAATCCACTGATGGTTTTGGAACACTGAGGGTCAATGGCCGAGAGCGAGTGCCAAATCCACCGACGAGAATTAGTGTCCTCACGGTGAAAGATCCTTCCTTTTATCTTCCTCTGAATATAAAGAACAATATCAACAGAAGGAATCAAAGAAAGTTTTGAGCTTCAACATCAGGATCTTAATATTTTCAACAATAAGCCATTAAAACCATCAAAATTTCAAACAATCTCAGAATAGCAAAGGCCAAATGGTGTGAGACCTTCTAAAGAAAAAATGTACAAATGAGTTCAAAATAAAGAAAATGAATTAAAGCACGTAGCCCCAATCAAAACGCCAACGCATCCAGAAACGAGCTGAGCAAGGCAAAAACACCAGCATCGATACACACCACGCCAAATAAAGCAATATCCATTAACCTAAGATCGTTAACAGTAACTTGTAGCTTATATACTTCAAGCATTTGTCATCTTCCCTTCTCGAAAAACAAAATCTTCCTTAACAAACAATTTTATTAATCACCAAGCTTACATATATTCAACATATATGGCATACTATATGATACTACATGAGATATCAAGAAATGCATAATTCATAATTTAAATTAAAAAATAACTCTATTCAGATAAATTAAAAAAAATGATCTTCGTTACCAATCAATCCAATTTTATTGCGTTAAGGCATTAATGTAAACAAATAATAGTCAAAATATGCATAATTACAAGAAAAGTAACCAAATCAACTAGGAATCATGACATACGCACACAAGATCTCGAAATAACACAAAGGGTTAATGACAAGTGTAAAAAAAAAAAACCAGAGCACTTACATCATCAAACATCCAGAACTCTTCTTCTTCTTAGAATTCTCCCTTTTCCTTGGAGGTTGGACAACAACTTTGACTGCAGTATCAAAAATAGATTTGACATTCTAACAAAACCAACATTATGACATTAGCCAAATACTCTTTTGTGCTAAAGAATACAAATATTTATTTTCCAAAGTATATGTAGGTGATCTTTCAAGAGCTAAAGACATCACCTTCTCCAATGAACAAAGACTCAAAAGTCAAGAAAGAGACTTTCATGGCTACACACTCCTACAAATTGAGCCGAAAAAGCTTGAAATCTTCCAACAGCCTGAAGCTTAAGGTTTGAATGGGTGTAAAAGGTCGGATCCAACATGCCCAAATATGGCCGTATCGCTGGCAGCTCTGTCTACTCAACAAGCCATAAGAAAAGCCGTTGTAGCGGAACCCCCACTTCGTCAACCAGTCAGTAGGGACAGTAGGAAGAACGAAGGAAAATTTGACTCGACTAGTTCAAGTGATCGTAGTATGCAAAGTTCTCCAAAATGACTGGAGAATCAAAGTTCCAATGAGAAGCTGAGTCTCGAGCAACTATCAAATGTTCGTAGGCTTCAAAAATCCAAAACCACGAAGGATGACTCCAAATCAACCAACATCAGTGAAATCAGCATTGGGAAGTGCAATTCTCATAACTCAAGTCTGAAGCCTGAATGGGTGTAAGAGGTTGGATCCAGCAAGCCCAAATATGGCAGGATCGCTGGCAGCTCCATCTACTCAACCAGTCATAAGAAAGGCCGCAGTAGAGGAACCCCCATCTCAACATCCAGAGGACGAAGAGCTGTCAAATCCCAGCTCTCCCGATCTGATGAACTAAAGTGACTCAGATTAAAGTCTTCTCAACTGATTAAGGATCAAGATACTACCTACGTTTGGTACTATCAACTGAATCCAGAACCTGCAAATCCTTCAACAAATCCGTAAAGCATAAAGCGAGGATCGAAGGAATTTTTTTTCAACAAGTCCATCAAAGCACAAAGGAAAGGATTGAAGAAATTTATCCCAAAGTTCACACAAAGCCTTAGGCTGAACTAAGTGGATTCTGTCATCAACAAGTCCGTAATGCACAAAGCTCTGGACCGATGACTTTTTGCCATCGACTTAATACAAACCTAAGGGTTTAGGTCACCGGCATCTACTCCTTTATCAAGCCCGCCAAAGCTAAAAGCATAGGGCCGAAGGAACACCAATCTACTAACAAATCATTATTGATAAATCAGGTAATCCTCCACCAATGTCCGCAGCACAAAGCACAGGACAGAAGAATCAAAATCTCGAGACTCAAGTCAAAGCCATAGAATGAGCATCCCAAATAATATCTACAAGTGTCCCTAAAGACTAAGGGCATTTTAAATATTTATTTGGGTCGACATCGTGCTGCATGCCGAGATCCCCAAATAAATATTTAAAATACTATGAGCACAAGTCAGAGTATAACCACATAAATCTCAATGGCAGTAAAAAGAGAGCTCATCAATGACTGAATTTATAAAATTACTTTATTTTATTCATTCAGAATTCATATACAAGTTTACAAATATCATCTTTTTGCAAGATTACATCAGCTGAAAAAAAAGTACAATGTCCTTCACAGAGGACTGAAATTTGTCTCAAAAACTACGCCTGAAAAGAAAGCCGACAACTTTATTCTGCTCCTTCCAAAGACCAGGTATTCTGCACTTCTAGGACATGCATAAAGCAATGGAGAAGTCAGCAGAAAGAAGAAGAATTATATAGAATATATGTAAAAGGCTACAAAAGAAAAGTTGTACCTGAGACAGAAGTCTCCCGAGGTAGCTCGTTAAGAAGTATCTCTCTTCTCTTGAAGCCTGCACAGAGCAAAAAAAAAGTGTCAGAAAGCAGCTAAAAAAAACAGTACAAAAAAAGTAAAAACGTACCAAAACTGATGTCTCCCAATGTAGAAAAATTGGCTGAAGCATGGATCCTCTTCTTGTACTAGCCTGCATAAAATATGAAGCATTATTAGTACAAGTACAAAGTAAAAGCTAAGAAGAAGGAAAGAAAGCATACCCGAGTCCAAGAGTAATTGTAGAAGGCCTGAAGCAACAAGAGTCCTGCAAACTGTAGAGAATGAGGCCAGCATTCATGATTGTGCTAGAAACTAAAGTAACTATGGTACCGAAAGAAGAACAGAAAGTGGTAGTGATATGTACTATCATCAATCTGCAGAGTGATTCTATAAGAACCAAAGTATGAAATACTCGATCACTATCCTAGAGGATCCCTACTCAATTAAGAATGAGGTATCAACCATCTATACATCCAAGAGATCTATGGAGAAAGAAAGTTTTAGTATGACATCAAAGTAAATTTTTGGAGATCCACTAAATAAAAATCTTAGTGTGACATCCAAACAAATTTGGGGAGATCCACTAAATGAAAATCTTAGTGTGACATCCAAGTGAAACTTTTGGGGATCCACTAAATGAAAGCTCTAGTGTGACATCTAGAATAGATATCTAGAGATCCACAGGGTCAATCAGCATACAACAAACGTGATTCGCTCTAGACGTGTACCACATTTGTGTGGGGGCATTTGTTAACCTCTGTTTAATACAAAAAAAGAAATCAAAATTATACCTGTCGGATCCATGAATGCCGGTAGAAATCCCATCGAGGCCATCCTGATATCTTTCTGAAATCGACGGCGTTTGCGTCGCTTCCCGTGATTTCAGCGTGGAACCTGTGACACCAGCCCCGATCCTTCTCCCTTTGCCTCTTTAAAAGCCAACCGAGCGAAGCTCCTTTGACACTCGACTCCACTCCCCATTTTATGATCTCCCATACGCTCTGCTCCTCCCGAAATCCAGATCCACGACCGAACTCAACTCCCGATCTCTGCCTGTTCCCATAACTCCTCCCACTACTTCCCACTCTCTCCGATCTCCACTCGACCGAAGACTTCAACCTCACGACCACATCAGACCTCCGACCTCCTCCTCCTGTCCGACTCCAACTGCCCTATACCGATCTTCTCTACTCGACGCCGACCAAATCTCTGTGTGTCGATGCCCAGCTCTCACCTTCTCTGCCTCCTACTCCTTCCGATCCATTGAGAAATAGAAACAGAAAAAGAGAGAGAGAGAGAGAGAGAGAGAGAGAGAGAGAGAGAGAGAGAGAGCAACCTACCCAAAGCCTTTCTCCATTGATCTCCTGCCCTAGCCGAGACCTGCTTCAGCGGCTTTCCCTTCCTGTTGGAAAGGAAGTTACAACATTTTGATTCAGAAGCAACGACGGGAGCTCGCTGGCTTTGAAGGTAGCTTTCTCCCTTATGCGCGCTTCTTCGGCCAAATCCCGTGAAACTCCCAAACCGAGAGGGAGAGGGAGAGAAATTATTATATAATTATAATTATTTTTAATTTATTATGATTAATTTTAATTAAATTAAATATAACTAGCTTTATTAATTATAATTAAGTTTAATTAGAATAAATTTTAATTAATTATAATAATTAATTATTATTAATTATAATTTATAAATCATAATTTATTAAAATTAATTATTTTTTATTAGTTATAGTTACATAAAATTATAACTAATTATTTTAATTAATTTTAATAAACTATAATTAAATTTTTTTAATTAATTATAATTAATAATATTAAAAAAAATAATTATGATTAATTACTTAATGTCAATTTCAATTAATTTTGAAAGACAATGAGAAGCTCGCTCTTCTCTCTCCCTTGATTCTCGAACCAATGCCGTCGACCCCGCGCAGGTATGACTTCTAAACCCTAAAACTCTGAGAACCAGTTTCAACGCATTCGTCGAGACAAAATGACCACATATACACACTTTTCTTAGCGTAGTGGGAGGAAGTGCGTCCCAACGCTTGCGACGAAGCGGGTAACCACCTAAATTCCCTCTTCGAATTTCGTATCGCTACGGATTTCCCCACTTGTACATGCTTTTCTTAGCATGGTGGGATGGGAACCTGGTGCGATGCGTAAACGATGAAGTAGGGATACCAATAAGTACCCTCTTGTGAGAAAATAGCTAATGTTTAGTAGAATAGAGCAGTATATAAGTAATTATAAAAAATTAGATTGTATACCAGCAAATACAATAATGTGCATAGCTTAACTAATATAAATACCTATCCCTTACTAAAAATTAATAAATTTATGAAAAATTCATCCACGCTTAAAAAAACGGAAAAAAAAAAACGGAATTGCTCCAAATTATTACCAATTGAAAGAGCAGCATACCGTGTGTATAGACTCTCCAATGCCTTGAAATTAACTCTTGAATGGAACGACTGTAGCCACAAAACCATTATCACCATAAGAACAATCAGTGATGGATGGCAACAAGAAAGCAAACTTAAAAATAAACATCAACCAAAATTAACAAAGGAAAAGGATAAATAACCTTTGTAAAAAAACACAATCATTTGACTGTTAAGGACATCACAAAGTACATGTACCTTTCATTTTAGCAATTCTCTTGTTGCTTCAAGAGGAGATTTTGGAGGTCTTGAATTCCTTTTCTCTACTACTTGTTTTTGCCTCTTTCTTGAAATAATGATCAATTTAGGTTTAAGCATAGCGATTCAATGGAACAATCTTTACAATTAGCATGTAGCTTCAAGAAGAAATTTCAAATATCTATTTATGAATGGATTCATTCAGAAAGATGCCACAAATCAACAACATTTATTCGTGATACATAGATATTGGTGGATTTAAAAGTAGCGAATCAATGGATACATAAGCAATAGACAATGAAAAAATATAAAGTGAGTACCGCTTACATAGCATGGTAGCAGCTAAAGCATAAATGGCAAACCAAATTTACCAGCATTACCAGCTAGCTATTTGTATATCCAAAACCAAGAATAATTTTGTTGTTTCAGATCACAAACCAAAAGAAAAAGCAAATTGAAAACCTCATGAAATAAAACTATAATACCATGTGAATAAGCTAATTTTCCTATTTACATGTAAAGCAAGAGCATTATTATATTATTACTCAAGAAGGAACAATCATAGCTTCAAATAATCAACTTTCTTTCAATAGTTAAATTCTAATGCCGGCCAAAAAATTGCAAAATATAGCCCTTTAAAAATAATTCTTTCAGAGATACTAAGTAATCATGATGACAATGATCATGTAGATCAAAGACAACCAATTAAATAAGAACTCAGTTATTTTAATGTAAACTTGAAAAAATAACAAAATCTCAAACCAAATGATACCGTGATAGCTTATTAAGTCAAAGAAATAAACATGAAACTAAAGACACAAAAAATAAAGATAACCATAAGTATCATCATATAAAAGAAATAAAAATGAAAATGCTCACAAATTGCATAAATTCATATATAATTATTCTGTCAAGAAATGCTTGAATCAAATACATTTCTAGCTTTTATAGGTAAGACAAAGTTTCAATTTTTATTCTTTGGATCTTTAATGAAAAAAATGGGCTCAACTTGTGATGAGAAAACAAATGAATCATCTGCCCATCTATCACTTGTGTGTATTAATCGTGAAAAGTTAGCCAATGTATTTTCGTAATGAAGTACTTTAGTGCCAACTGAAGTTGCATTAGCCCAATCACACTTGAAGAGGACCACACGAAATAAGTTGGAGTAATTAAGCTCAATAATATCATTCTATCGATCATAATAAGAAAAATTTCCAACTTCAATTTTGTTAACAATGCCATAATTCTGTGTCTTCTTGTTCTCATCATGAGCTTTAGTATGAAATTCATTCCCATTTATATAAAATCCTTTAATTCTTCTTGCGATTTGCTTAGGACCAACCACGAGGGGTCTAATTTCTTCTGAAACTATTGAGTCATCTATACATGTAATCTCAAAATGGTACATTCATCTATAATGTACAGTCCCACCAAGTCTCACTTCTTCAACCAAATGGATGAGCAAGTGGACCATGATAGTAAAGAATGATGGAAGAAAGTACTTCTCCATATTACATAAATTTAATGCAATTTCCTTCTATTTTTTGTCAAGTTCAATTGGATTTATGACCTTTGTGCAAATGAATTTCAAGAGATGTAAAATCTCAATAATGATGTTCAAAACTTCGTTTGATGGTGCACATGAACTTAATGCAATAGGCATAATATCCTTAATTAGTACATGAGAATCATGGCTTTTTAAACTTGTTTATTTGCACTCTTTAATGTTAACACCCTTATAAATGTTTGATGAATTAGCCTTTGGTAACTTCATATTCTTGCTAGGAGAGTGTGAAAGGACGAAGGGTTCTCTGCCCACACTAGGAGAGTGTGAAAGGATGAAGGGTTCTCAGCCCACAGTAGGAGAGTGTGAAAGGACGAAGGGTTCTCTTCCCACACTAGGAGAGTGTGAAAGGACGAAGGGTTATCTGCCCACACTGGGGATAGTGTGAAAGGACGGACGGTTCTCTGCCAACACTAGGTATTGTGTAAAAGGACGGACGGTTCTCTACCGCACCGAGGAGTGGTTAAAAGAGTGTGTTGTAAAGGCTTCTCCGCCTTACTGTGGGTGTAAAAGGATAGTCACTATTGATATTAGTGCAATACTCAGAGGGTGCCTCTGGGGAGTGGATGTAGGTCTGGTTATAGACCGAACCACTATAAATCTGGTGTCATTTACTTTACTGTTTTTACGTTTCCGCACTTTCTATTTCAGTTTTAAAAACTCTGTGGTTGAAAAACTTTTTTCTACAAAATTTAAAAGAAATTTTATTTCGGTTCAATAATTTTCTAAAAGGGGACTTAAAATTTTTTAAACTACCAATTCACCCCCCTCTTGGTAGCCTTGGGACATTCACTTAGGCTTAATAACCTAATTACTAGACTCAACAGTAATTGTACCCTCGTGGAGAACCAGTGATTATAAGTAGACGGGAAATTTTTTTTATGATGTTTAAATGGAAGCCCAGTGATGATTGACAATTGGGTTATAAGTTTGATGTAGATCGATAGTCTGCTGGAGAGTTAAAGGAGATAGTTGAGGGTGTGATGAATAAGAAGCCGATGTTGGTTGATATGAAGTGAAAGAGTGACGATAGACTTTTATCGAATCGTCGATGATAGCGGTGGTCTTGTAGCATTCTGCTAAAGGTAATATCAATCCATACTAACATGTGTAGATATAAGACATCCCTAATGAAAGGGGTAAAAGTAGTGTGCTCTGTTGGTAGTCTAGCTACACGCTAATTATTAATTAAGTTGAGGCCTAATAACGATCAGGTTGTAATCTTTCTTTGAAGAAGAAATTATACGAGATGCTTCAATATGTAGTAGAGAAGAGGTCAATAGAATCCACCAAGTTTATTTAACCTTTTTGAAATTATTTATTACTCGATAACATTAACTTACACGGACAATATTGTTGTACTTTTAACTTCGCTTCTAGTGAGAATAAATATACACTTGAGTTTGCTATAGAATTTTGTTATACAAATCCAATGACATGGTATATGAATTTGTATGAGTTTGATGCTTGTTATTCATTTGACTTGAACTTGTCTTATAGAGGAAACTATGTCATTTAAGCATTTTTGTGATATACTTTGATATATTTCTCCATCTGCTTTTTGAGGCTTTTTAGCATACTAAGATCTTTATATGAGTGTTGACTTTATCAATCACATACTCTGATAGAGTTTTTCTTGTGAGGACCTTATCAAATATTAGATTCCTTTCAAGGCTACCTTATGGGTTGACCTTTCGAGAGATATTTTTCAGAGCATTATTTAATAACGCTAATAGATTGAGAGAAATATACAAAGGATAATTGACATATCTAAGGTTATTTATTAGAGCATTTCTCAATGATGTTAATTTGTGTGGAAGAGGCTAAGATAATCCACCAAAGATGTATGACCTATTCAAGGTTCTTTGTCAGAGCATTACTTAATGACATTAACATGTATGGAAGATGTTGAGAGAATCCACCATGGATATATGACCTATCTGAGGTTATTTGTTAGATTATTGCTCAAAGATATTATCCTATAGGGAAAGGGTCGAGATAATCCTCCAATGATGTATGACCTATCTAAGGTTATTTGTCATAGCATTGCTCGATGACATTAACCTATATGGAAGAGTTCAAGAGAATGGACTAATAATATATGACCTATCCAAGATTGTGTGTCAGAACATTGCTCAATACCGTTAACTTATATGGAAGTGGTCAAATCAAATCCCATTGGTATATATGTTGTAATCCAAGATCCCTAGTCTATGATTTTGATGGTGATAAATATTATAGTTCGAATTATTACTTCTCTCATTAAACATATCAGATGTTTCTTCTATCTATGAGCACTAACATTATAGGTAAGACATAAACTACTCAAGACAATTAAAATATTATGATTGAATGGAATAGAAATGTCAAGTAATAAAGTCAATAATTTCATTTTTCTTCTTTTTTTATTTCTTGAGTCCATCTACATAAGAAGTGTAAGCAATTGGGTGACTGTACACACACAAATAGGGAGAGTAAATTTTAAAAGTTAAAATTTTTTATACTAACAATGAGTACTAAATTTGAAATAAGTTTGATGGGAGATTTGAGTTAGTTTCTTGGTTTTAGCATAAAGTAAAATGAGGAAGGATCTTTTTTTGTCACTCAAAGTATATTAAGGACATCCCCAAGAAATATAAAATGGATAATACTAAATCAATGAATACACCAATGAGTTCCTCAGTGTAATTAGATAAGCACTTTAAGAGAAAATCTATTAATCAAAAGAAATTTAGAGGAATAATTAGATCTTTTCTTTAATTGACTGCTAGTAGACTAGATATCATATTTTGTGTTTGTTTATGTGCTAGATTTCAATCTGACCCAAAGGAATCACATTTGATAGCACTTAAGAGAATTATGAGATATGTTTTGGGAACTCAAAACTTAGAGATTTAGTATCCTAAGCACAGCTTTTCTTTTGAAATTATTAAATATTCTCGTTCAGATTTTGCAGGATGTAGGGTTGATCAGAAAAGTACTTATGGAACCTATTAATTTAGTAGCCCTTTCCACTGTTGAAGCATAATACATTATCTTAGGAAGTTATGTGGCGTAAGTTCTTTGGTTCAATAAATGACTGATTGACTTAGGATTTTCTTTTGGCACTATTCCAATTTTTTTATGGTAATATAAGTGTCATATGCATTTCAAAGAATTCTATTCAATATTCTAGAACCAAACATATTGATATTAGATATCACTTCATTAAAGATCATATAGATAAGGGAGAAATTAAATTGCACTATGTTGTTACTGAGAATCAACTTGTAGACAATTTTATAAAATCACTAGTTTTTGAAATGTTTACCATCCAAAGAACTAGATTCGGTGTGATTGATCTTAATGCTTAAATTGAATATCTGCAAATTTGATTTGTAATGTATTGTTGTGTTTGTTTATATTATTAGATCATTTGTTAGAGTTTGTATTTTGATGTATTTTTGTTTTATTTATTCTTTGTTATTTTTTATTAGTTTTATGCTTTTTAGTTTTTATTTTTAGAGATAGCATGTCATCGGATCTTGAGTGTTTGGTGTTTGAAATGTTTCTCTATTTATCAAGTCTTGATTTAATTATTCTCTTTGTATTATACATAAATTTTTGTAATGTACACATTCTGTAATATATAGATGATGTTTTTCTATGTTGAGCATGCATGACTATATTTTTCAATGCCGATTGTACTGTATGATATTATCATTGTCTATACAATTTAGTCTTTTTTTTCTATATGATTGGGGTCGATTTTCCAAATGTTCAGTTATTTTTGTCAAATAGTACGAATGAAATCACATTTTGTTTGCATGATCCTATTGTCCGTTTCTCACGTGAATGAATCTAGCCATTATATAATAACCTTTAATTTTTTATCATCCCGTATAAATAGGTATTCATCTATATGATCGTTGCTCAAAAAACATGTATATGAAAAATCATTTCATTTTCGTTCATTTTTATACATATGTACAAAATATTTTTCGTCTCGTACGATCCAAATTTTGTACTGTATGATAAGATATTTTTCTTTAAATAGAAAGATCTTGGATAAGTTTTTTCCTTCACATTCTCATTTGTATTCAAACCTTCTTGAGTCGAAACCTTAGGAATGGCCAGCAGTAGCAAATGACCTTGCACTTCTAAGGGCTCATTCTCTCGATCTGGTAGGCATGATAACTTCCTCTCCAAGGAAAATGAGGAAGCTTTTGATAGGTACATTATAGCCAAAATAACCCCTTCCCAACTCCTTGCTAAAAGTCATATCTACTTTTCTATCATGCCCCTATTTTCCTTGACTTAGTTTTGTTCATCCTTATCTTCATTTACGCTTACCATCATGAAAATTTTCAAATGTTCCGTGCAAACATGAATGTAAACCAAGATCACACTAGGATTATCTCTTTCATCTGTAAGCAGCGTGTTGAAATTACTAAGGAAGATCTAGGCAGCTTCCTTCACCTTAAAACCTAAAGAGTTAGAGCACACACCTTAACCTTTAGAGGTTTTGCCCAAGTAAGCCATATATCTCATGTGTATACTATTAATTAGATTGCCAGGATTATCCAGCAAGTATTGAGAACCTCTATCATTCCCAAAGTTGGTGATCGCATAAATTTGACTCCTTTTTTGTCCACTTTCACATACTTGATAATGATTAAAACTCCTTTTGATGAAGCCCAACATATCATGGACTACATTTACAAACTTTTTGATATTATACTTCATCAGAATAAGAGGAAGAAAAATGTGGCTTTAGGATACTAAGTTGCTTATGTCTTAGAGAAAAAGTACAACCTAATCCGTCTTCATCTTCCAACTAAACTTCCCATTTTCTTTACTGATGCCATTTTTTGGCCCTTTTTTGGATCAAAGTTTAGAGGGAGAAGAGTCCAAGGAAGAAGGAAGAGCTCCAGCTCCCACACCTGCACCTAGACCCGACCAGAATTTCTGCCAACAAATGGTCCATCATTTCGACAGATTAGAAACTCATTTTGATCAATGCTTTGATCAAATTGATAATTACTTGAATAAAAAAGATGCTATATACAATAAGAACATAGGTTGGATCCGAGGGCAATTTGACTCGGTTAATAATAAAGAAGATATAATTAGTAATTATTTTACAATGTTCAACCCTCCACCTCCTCTAGATCAAGGACCCTCGGGGTATTAGTTGTTCTTCTATGTTGTAGTTGCTGATGAGTTTTTTTATTTAATATTGTTGAGATGTTTCCCATGTTGTTAGTGATTTCATTTGTTAGTGTATTCATGTGTTGTTCTTGCATTTCTGAGATGATGTTATTTTAAATGGAAAAAGGTGTTTGTATGTGTTCTGAATGATAATTGAAATGACAATATATTATGTTGATGTGCATTGAAATTTTACTTCTTGAAATATTTATGTTTTTAGAGATAAATCTTTTATAGTTGATTTCTAGAATGGAACTTTAAATTATTTTGCTCTTCAAATAAAATTTCTTATAAAATATAATCACTTAAAATTTTAAATTATATTATGACTACATCTAGATTAGAAGATCAATTTTATATTCTTATAGATAGGTATTACTTAGCTATAATTATTGCAAGATTGATGTCTTATTTTATTTTATTTTATTTCAATGTGTTAAATTTTGTTAAATATTCAAATTTGAGATAAGATTTATTAATATTGGAAAGACCAAAAATATCAAAAGATGCAGAAAGTGTGCCAAACTTGAAAGATGTACCAAATGTGTCACTTATTTAGAAAAAAATGCACAATGTTCGCCAAAGTGAAAAAGGCATAAAATTAGCCCAAATAGAAAATATGCACAAAGTGTTCCACAAAAATAAAAAAGATGTGCAATGTAACAAATCGAAAAATTTATATTGTTCTTTCATTTATCGTTCAATCTCTTATTCAAATTTACATAAATGATAATAATCTTCACTATTGAATTAGAAACTAATTAATCTTTATTTCAACATTTTTGCAATAATTATTTTTATTTTGATTTGTCTAGAATAAATAGTGAAACCTGGTTGACTTTTCTTATCATAATTATTTTTTGATTTTAAATTTGAGTTTTTATTTTTGACATTAGAAAATTAATGTTGTATTTGTAATTAGTTTAAAATATTCTTCTTCATCAACTTTTTTTATTCATCAATATAAACTTTTCATTTGAAGATGAACTTCTCTTTTTGTTGTTGTCAAAAGGGGGAGTTATTAGTTATTGTTTTAGATTTTTGATTATTTGATATATGTTGTTATGTTGTTTGATGTATGTGTGTATGTATGTGTTGTAATGTGTGTATGTTTTGTTCATGTTATTTTTATTTTAGTATTTTTTATTTCTTTTTAATTTTAGGTTTATTTATTTTATTTTCATGGGAACCCCTTATTTTAAATTAGTCATTCAGTTAGAAGGAACTTAGGAGAAAAGTTATCTTAAGTGTTAACTCAAATAATAATTATTTTATTAACATAAAAAAGAAGGAGATTTTTGCAACTTAGTTATCAAATCTATGTTTTTGTATCATGTTAGTTTTTTATGATACCAAAATATTATTGTATTGATTATTGTTTATTCTAAAACATAATAGAAAAATCTTATTTGTGTGTACTAATGTTTCAGAAAAATCATATTCCAGATTGTCAAAGACTTCAAGACAGATTATATTAGAGTTTTTTGTAATTGAAGTATGTACTTTTTCTCTTTTTCTTAAGTTTGATAGAGTGTGATTTTAATTAGGTAACCATGCACACACACTAGGGGAGTGAGTAAAAACTTGTATTTTTAAAACTAATTATATTATATAATTTTTGAATTGTATGAGATGATTTGACTTGAGTGTTCCTCTAAAAAAAATTTAATCGAATCATGCCTTAAAAATTTCTTTTGTATTGTTTGTACTGTACAAAGTTGTCTTCATACAGACGACATCTAGAGTATGAAATATATATATATATATATATATATATATATACCAGTTCAACCCGAATGAATTCACTATTTTCTATACTGATTATACTGTATGAAATGAGTTCTGTACATATGACATCTAGAGTATAAAATGGGTGCATACTAGATTGTCCCATATGAATAGGTAACTTTTTTGAACTATTCATACTATACAAAATTATTTTCTTACATACGACATCCAGAGTAAGAAATAGGCTCATCCATATTCATACCATATCAAATATGATTGGATTTAAATAGTTTGTATTGTATGGGGGGTTCATACAGATGACAATCAAAGTATGAAATAAGTTTGTATGAAATTATATCGGACGAACTTGTTCAATTTTAACTAATTATACTGTACGATGTCAGTTCATACATATAACGACGAGAGTATAAAATCAGTTCATCCAGGATCGTACAAAAATTTTTTAAACTATTCGTACATATGAAGTACGATCATATTGTATGATCCAAGATGGTCAAATTGAAATTTGTAGTTTTCTAGATAGTTATTCATATCTTTCATATTTAAGAGTCCTAAAAATTGAATGACATAACTCCTACTGTGAATTTCTTTGGAGAGTTTTTGGGAGAGTGTCTTTTGGGATTGGAGAGTGAGAGATCTCTTAAGAGGGATTTATGAGTGGATTAATAAGGTTTTCCAATGGTGAGGATCTCTTGCTTGTTCTTTAAAGTTCTTCCCTACTTTTTTGAAGATTCCTGAAAGAAGATTTTAAAAGGAAATATTGTACTCTATCAACACCAGGTGGGTGTGAAATGATGTTAGTACTCTACTAATACTAGGAGGGTGTGAAAGGACACCAGTACTTTGCCGACACCAGGAGGGTATGAAAGGATGTCGGTTCTCTGCTGATACCAGATGGGTGTGAAAGGATGACGGTACACTGCCACACTGAGGATTGATAGAAGAGAGGTTTTTATAAGGGCTTCTCTATCTTGTTGTGGAAGTAAAAGGAGAGTCACTTTTGTATAGTATAGTACCTTAAGAGAGGGTCTTCAAGAAGTAGATATAAGTCAAGTTGAACTGAACCATTATAAAATTTTATGTTTTCTATTTTTACTTTTATTGCATTTCTATTTTTTGCAAGTTCTAATTTTGTGGTTGGAAAAATTATTTTGAGAAAATTTGTCATTGTGAATAAATCTATAATCGATTTTCTAATTTTTTAAGAGAAGTTTTAAACTACCAATTTACCACCCTCTTGGTAGCTTTGAGACCAATCTTTAGGTCTACCAAGCTATTCAAACTTTTAAGAGAAACATAAAATTTGATATCTTATCTTTGTACGAAGATCCAACACACAAGCATATAAAAGTGAGGGTGTAGTGTTCATAAGATACACTAGAGATTTTACATGGAAACCCCTAAAAAGGGGGAAAAACTTTTGGGCCTAGCCCAGTTTGAATAAATCCACTATTATTTAGAGTTGATTACAAATGAGGCCCTTCATTGGAGTGAAGGCCTTGGCTTGATATAATAAATATACATTACATAGAATGCATTAGATGGTAGAATTTTTAAGAATTACTATTAATTTGTTTTTTTAATCGGTAGGATCATAGTCGGCAGGCGATGGAGGTTAGAAGAATCATATTCGGTAGGAGATAAGGGTCAGAAAGACTGTTGTCTAGCGATTGAGGTCAAAAGGACCGTAGTAGGCAATGGGTCTAAAAGGATGTAGTTGGTAGAAGATAAGGGCCATAAAGATCATTATCTCACGATGGAGGTCAAAAGGACCATAGTAGGCGAAGGAGGTTAGAACTATCATAGTGGGCATGAGACATAGGTAAGAAAGACTGTTTTCTACTGGTGGAGGTCATAAAGAATGTAGTAGGCTATAGGGTCGAAAGGATTATAGTTATCAGGAGATAGGGGTCAGAAAGGTCATTATCATAAAATAGTGGTTTGGTGGGGGTCCGGGCATAAAGTGGTGGTTCGGTGGAACTTTGGGCGACAAGTGATGGTTCGGTGGAACTCCAGGCATTAGGTGGTGGTCATCGGAACTCCATACTTTAGGTGATGTCCCAGTGGAACTCTGGGCATCAGGTGTTGGCCGATAAAACTCAGGCTTTAAGTGGTGTTCCAGTAGATTTCCAAGCAGTAAGTGGTGGTCTGGCAAAGCTTTGAGCATTATGTGGTTATCTGATGGAACATAAGTTGTCAGGTGGTGGCCCAGGGAAACTCCGAGCATGAGGTGGTAGTCTAACAGAGCTATGACACAAAATGGTGATCCGGTGGAACTCTAGTCATTACGTGGTGGCCCGGTGGAACTTTGAGCGTCAGGTGATGGTCCGGTAGAACTTTGGCACCAGGTGGTAGTCTGATAGAACACTAGAAATTATGTGGTGGTCTGCGAAGCTTGAATATTAGGTGGTGGTCCAGTGGAACCACGAGCATCAGGTTGTGGCACAGTGAACGGGTGGCATTGAGCGGTGGTTCGATGGAACTTCAGTGTCATGCAGTGGTCCGACAAAACTCTAGCATCATATGGTGGTATGGAAGAACTCTGGTGTTGGGTGGTGGTTAGGCGGATGTTCAGTGGGGTGGTGGTTCGGCAAAACTTTGGCATTAGGTGGTGTTTCGTTAAAACTCTGGCATCAGCTGGGGATCCGGTGGAAGTCCTGGCGCTAGTCGAGGAGGAGCCAGGAGGCAAGAGCAATCTCCAATCTCTCTCTTGCCATCATGCTTAGGGTTCCGCTACATGAGAAGTGAGGGGTATATTTATAGATTTCTAAGAGTGACATGTCCTATAAATATGAGATCAATGGTATTTTGGGAGTGGTTTTTGATGTCCTAATGATGTCACAATTTTGTGATCTTAGGCTCGATGGATTCGTATCACTGAGCTGCTCGATTTGACTATAAGAATGTTTTATTTGGATATCACTTTGTCATCTAAATAATACTTTAAACCATTCAAATGTGTTTTGGGGCCCCGATCTGGACCCATTTGGGCTTGGTTTGGACCGATTTTGTGTCGTTAGGTTCATCTTTTAGAGACATTCAATTCAACTATAAGTTTGCTGAATTTAGAGTTCATATGATCCCTAATTTGATTTTAGAAGTTTCCAACTTAAATATGCATTGCGATTCATGCTCGATCAAAGTAATTATTGGTGACGTATTAGTATCCATTATTTCAATATTTTTATTCTGTGATTATTTATTGAAGTAGGATAATTTTGTGATTAGAGTAAATACTAGTAGTTGATTGTTGGAAAGCTTACTTCCTTATGGGTTTGATACCCTATTATATTACTTTATTACTTAATTCGACATGTATACTTGTATATTTTAAGTGGGGTTTGTTAATTTATATAAAAAAAAAATCTAACTATTTTTAAGAAAGATAGAGCCTGAGGTATGTATTTTTATAATTCAAAATTACACTCCACAGCAACCCCTTTCTCATCACACAAATAAAATCATTATCCAAATTTTAACATAATCATCAATGTTTATGATCATCAAAATCTCAAATAAGTTCTTAAGATTACGTAATTTATCAATCTACTCATTTTTATAATGGAAAAAATTTTGAGTTGAGTTTTATCTACTATAAGAAAATTGAAAACATTTTCTTAATTTTTTAAAATAGTACTCCTCCTCAATTTATGCCTCTAATAATATTAATCTAGAAACCTAGAACAATATAGATATAAAATTATATAAAAAAGAAAATAAAGAATTCAACATGCTTCTTTAATATATATATATTACGATAAAAACTATTAAAAAGAACAAAAATATCTAGTATTACTCAAATACTGTATAATAATATAGGGAATCACTGCATCTAATTATATTTCCGCTTTTAACATCTCAAAAGGGGTGAGTAAACACAAAAAAAAAAAAAAAATTTAAGATGTAAATACAAATAAAAAAAATACTTTATACTTTGTTTATTTTTTGTCTGATTGTGCTATAGGTGGAATAAATTACATATGAATATGTGAATTCTTGTACTAAAATCAAGCTTGTTCCTCATCATGTTATTACTATACCTACTACTAACCTATAGTATCCCACTAAATGTTCCCATCAAATTTTAATTCGAGAAGTAGGAAATGCTTTGTCAATTCAGCCTAATAATTTTTTTAAGGATAAGTATGACAAATAAACTCTCCTTTTTCTTTCTATTCTCCATCTCATCATCATGCTAGTATTTTCCTTTAACTATATAGAATAGGGAAGGAATGATCGGTGATGGTAGACAGTCAAGTGGCTAAGGGACGGATTGTTTATGTAATAACTATTATAATAGTGTTATTTCTTTATTTTTTTCTAATCTTAGCGTGGTTTCCCCTCTCATCATTAGCGCCGCCTCAGGCGATTTTAGGGTTCCTTCATCCTTCCAGTGATCTCCTCGCTTTCTTGTCCATCCTGCAAGCGATATTTTGCTTTTTCTTATTTTGTTATCGCTGGTGTTCATCCTTTTCGGTTGGCCTTATTTGGGCCTCATCATTATGGTGGGGGCTTCATCCTCTATTCCTTAGGGAAATGTTGCCTCCTAGTCTCAAGATCCAAAAAAAGGCTTCTTTAGCTTTTATTTGGGAGCTCCTTCGCCTCCGCAGTCACGTTCATTTAAGGAAGTTCTCTCTGGTTCTACCGCAAGTGATACCCTACCCTCTTTTCTAAGTCTACTTTTAATGGAGTGACAGTTGTGTTGCTTTCGAATGATGAAGTTTTAAAACTTGCTTCCCCTTTTCAATTTACCCTGGTTGAAAATTTTGGGCTTCGTAGGCCTAATCTGGATTCCATACGAGATTTTTTCGGTAGCCTTAAACTTTCAGGTTTTTACTCAGTTGGCCTTATGGATTCAAAGCATGTTGCGATTCAACACTCAAATGATCTAGATTACAGTTATTTTTTTGTGTGCAGATCATATTTTATTATGAATTATCAAATGCTTATTTTGAAGTGGATGCCTTTTTTTGATGTTAGGGAAGAATCCCCCATTGTGCCTAATTGGATTTCTTTTCCTAATCTTAGACACCATTTTTTTAATGCAAAAGTCTTACATGCTCTTGGATCTATTTTCGGCCACCCCTTGCAAACTGATCAGGAGACTGCTTCTAGAACTCGACTGTCTGTGGCTAGGGTTTTAGTTGAAATTGATATTACTAAAAAATATGCTAAGAAAGTAAGGGTTGGATCTAAAGCTTTTGGTTACCTACAAAAAGTGGAGTTTGAAAAAGTCCCTGAATTTTTTAATCATTGTAAGACTCATTGTCATGCTGCTTCTGATTTCTTTAAGTTACATCCAGATCTTAATAAAATTTCTAAGAACTCGGTGGGGAAGAAGGTCGCTAAATCTACAGATGCAATAGATGAAATCACGGAAAACCTGATTCCTTTGAATCAAGTTGAGACCCAATCCTCACCTGAGATGGTTGTTAATGTAAATCATATTGATACCAAATCCACACCCAAGATGGTTGGTAATGAAACTCATACGGAGGTTGGAACCCAATCAATACCCGAGATGGTTGGTACTGAAAATCCTAATGATACGGTTGTAAATGATAGCACCAATCTTTCACCTGAAAGAATTCCTCCTAAGGAGAAATGTATTGAGGAAGGAGATAAGCTTCCTAATTTTTTTGTCTCTATTGATTCTATGCTTCAAAATAAGAAGAACCCCTCTTTATTAATTAATGTGGAAAATATTGAAAATGAAATTGTGGAGGAGTGTGAAGAAGGGGAATTTATTCCTAGAAACATTGCTGGTGCTAATTCTATGGATCATGTTAATAATAATGATGAAGGGAGTGATCCTAACACTTCATCTTCTTCTGCTCTCTGTGGTAGTGCTCTAAACCAATTGTTGAGGAAGATGCCTTTAAGGTGAATAAGAAGAAAAAGAAAAATGGTAAAGCTCCTTTACCTGACACACCTCGTTCTACTAGGGCTCAAACTACTGCTAAAAGTTCTAATGATTAATGCCCTTATTTGGAATGTTAGGGGTATTGGGGGGTCTGATTCTAGGACCCGGGTTAGAAATTTATGTCGTGTACATAACATTCAATTGTTGGTTTTACTTGAACCTTTTATTTCTTCTGATAAAATGGATAGTACTGCTTCTAGCTTGGGTTTTAGCATGATGTTTGCTAACTATTCTAATAAAATTTGGGTTTTCTAGGAAAATCGTTTTAACATCACTATTATTTATGATTTTTTCCAAGTTGTTAATATGCAAATCTCTTTTTCAAATGTTAACTACAATGCTTCTTTTGTTTATGCTGCTTGTACTAGACTGGGCAGGCTTCCTCTTTGGAATATTTTATCTGATTTTACTCTTAGCTCTAATGGCCCTTGGTGTGTGGGTGGGGATTTCAATATTATTTCTAATGCTAGTAAAATACTAGGGGGAACCCTCCTAATATTAATGCTATGGATGATTTCAATAACATGATTTCTAATTTCAATTTAAACGATATTGGTTTTGCTGGTGGTATTGTTTCTTGGAGTAGAACTTCTATGTGGCAAAGACTTGATAGGATTCTCTTTAATAATGAATGGCTAAGGGATTTTCCTATGACTCATGTTCAACATTTGAGTAGAGCTTTGTCTGATCATTCTCCTTTACTGTTATCCATTACTGCTAATAAAATCAATGCTCCTTATGCTTTTAGGTTTCAACATATGTGGCTTACTCATTTTGACTTTTTAAATGTTATGTTCAACAATTTGCAAGCCACTATTTCTCCTAATAATAATATTAAAGGTATCTCTCATTTGTGGGCTAAATTGAGTAGACTAAAACAAGTTCTCAGATGGTGGAATAAAAGTATTTTCAAAAACCTTTTTTTAAACATTAAGAAAGCGGAGGATAGAGATTTGGCTTTGGATGAGGTGTTTCTGGAGAAACCAATAAGTGAAAATCCTTCTATGCTTGATCAGGATAAACTTCACCTTTTCAATTTACAAAATCAAGAAGAAATTTTTTGGAAACAAAAAGCTTCAGCTAAGTGGGTTTTGGAGGGAGATAGGAACACTTTCTTTTTTCATGCTTTGGCCAATAAGAATAAAACTAAGAGTCATATCCATAGTATTATTAATATGCAAGGATGCATTTATGATATTGATGATTTAATTATTAATTCTTATGTTGATCATTTTAAAAAGGTTTTTAATAGCATGAATGGTACCTCCCCTATTACCAACCCTAATGTTATCCCTTATTTGTTTAATGATGAAGACAATACTATTCTCACCAAAGCCCCTACAGATGATAAATTTTGGAATACTGTTAAAGATATGAATGGTGATTCGATTGCCGATCCTGATGGCTTCACTACTAAATTGTTTATTAAAACTTGGGATATTATCAAATTTGATGTGGTGGAGGCTGTGAATAATTTTTTTAATGGAAACCCATATCCTAAATTTTTCTCCTCCATTAACATTATACTTATTCCTAAAAAAGAATATGTTACTTACTAGAATGACTTTAGACTTGTTAGTCTTTGTAATTTCTTTAACAGGCTCGTAGCTAAAATCATTTCTTCTAGGTTAATGATCATCCTGCCGAGAATCATCTCTTTCAACCAAACTAGTTTTATGAAAGGTAGGAGTATTTTTTATAATATCCTTTTGGCTCAAGAGATTGTACATGATATTAATGCTAAAATTTCTGGTGGTAATCTCATCTTCAAGCTTGACATTACTAAGGCTTATGATAATTTGTACTGGCATTTTCTTTACAAAGTTCTTTCTCTTTTCGGATTTAAGCAATCATTTATCATGCTTATTAAGAATAGTATTGAAAAATGCTATTTTTCTATGATCATCTATGGTCGTAATTCTGGTTTCTTTAAATCTGAGCATGGTTTGAGACAAGGAGACTCTCTTTCCCCTGTTATTTTTATCATTGCTATGGAATATCTGTCCAGTGGTTTGGAGGATCTTTATACTAGGTATTCTACTCTCTTTTTCATACTATTGGTGGTATTCTTATCAGTCATCTTAGTTTTACTGATGATTTTATTATTTTTTTGAATACTTCTATTAAGAATGTTAAATTGTTAGTTCATTTCCTTGCTAAATTCCAAGACATGAGTGGTTTTTTTATTAATAATGATAAGAGTAATTTTATTATTGGTAAATCGATGAATTGGAATAGAATTAGTGTGAATAAAAGAGTTTGTGATTTTAATTCTACCTCTCTCCCTATTAAATATATAGGAACTCCCCTTTTTAGAGGTAGGAAAAAAAATCATTTATTTGACAATATTTTTACTATGCTCCAAAAGAAAATTCTTAACTGGTCCTCTAATTTCCTCTCTTTTGGAGGTAGATTGGTTTTGATTTTTTTAATTTTAATTTTAATTTTTTTTATTATTTTTTATTATTTTTTTTTTATTTTTTTATTGGTTTTGATTAAAAGTGTTTTAAATTCTATTCCTATATTTATCTTTCACACTTTGCAACCTTCCTCTACGATATGTATTAGAATGGAACGTATGCTTAATAAGATTTTTTGGGGTTCTAAAAATAATAAGTCTTGCATTAATTGGGCTACTTGGAACAAGGTTTGTGGTGTTTTCAATGAAGGCTCTTTGGGTTGTAAGAATTTTCTTGATACTGTGCAAGCTTTTTCTCATAAATTATGGTTTGCTTTTCGATCTAACAATAGCTTGTGGGATAAATTTATGAATGCCAAATACTATAAAGATCTTAATCCTTTTGTGTGTCTCTATAATCCTTCTGATTCTTCTGTTTGGAAAAGGTTGTGTAAAATTAAATGGGAGGCTGAACATTATATTAAATGGGCCTTGGGAAAGGTGACATCTCTTTTTGGCAAGACAACTGGTTGGGTACTTCTTCTATTGATAGATTTCTTAATACCCATAATATGGTTAATACTAAAGTTAATTTTTTATTCAAAATGGTGAGTGGAATGTTAGCAAACTTTTGGAAGTTGTCCCTTCTGACATGGTGGATAATATTCTTTAAATTCCTTTACAATTACAATGCAAGGACAAAATTTTTTTCACTTTATTTTCTACTGGAGATTTTTACTTGAAAAATGTTGGGATGCTATTAGATGTAAAGGTGATGTTTCCCAAATTTTCTCTTCTATTTGGCATTATAACATCCCTTTATCTTATTCTATTTTAGTTTGGAGATGTTTAAAAGGTTACCTACCCGTGGATAACCTATTGTGGAGTAAAGGGTTTAGTTTTCCTTCTAAGTGCCAATGTTGCTCTAGTAGTGAAAATATTAAGCATATTTTTATAAATGGTGTGATTGCTAAAAAATTTTGGCGCTATTTTTTTAATATGGCTGATAAAGGTACTATGAACACTAATTATGATGTTGTGAGGATAATTAATCATTGGATAACAAAAACAAAGGTCACATATATAATTTACTCCCTATTCTGATTATGTGGTTCCTTTGGAAAGATAGGAATGATTCTAAACATAATAAGATAAAGATGGATGCTAACCAAGTCATTACCAACGTTAGAAATATAATCCTGCATTTTCAGTCTGTAAATGTCCTAACGGTTAAGAACATTAAAAATTGTCAACATATTGCAAACCATTTTGGCTTTTCTTTTGATGGTGGTTGATTATTAAAACTGAGTGTATTGTGAGGTGGCTCAAACCTTCCTCCCCTTATGCTAAACTAAATACTGATGGTTCAGTTGGTATTCTTGTTGCTGGCATGGGTGGTATTATCTGTGATCACCATGGTGGAGTTATTATTGCCTTCTCTGGTCCTCTTACTTTATGTTTCATCATCTCTGCTAAGCTTATGGGTTTATTTCATGGTCTGAATTTGTGTCATAGATTGGGCATTGAGCAGGTGGCTATTAAGGTTGATGCTAAACTTTTAATTCGCATCATTCAGAAGGGAGGTACTGGCAATCCGCATGACTTTTACACCATTAGAAAAATCAGATCTTTCCTCTCTAACATGAATTACTCTATTTCTCATATTTACCATGAGGGAAATGCTTGTGCGGATTGGTTGGCAAATTATGGGTGTCACATTGAATTATACAGGAATATTACTATATGGGTGTCACAGGATAGTTAGGTATACTATTGTTCTATTTTTTGTTATCTATGTGGGTATAGAGGGCAACTAGGCTATGGAGCTTACTCTGCTCTAGGTTTTTTGGGATTTCTGTGGCTCTATGTTAAATCTAGGTAATATTTTTTTGATTAGTTATTCCCTTATGTTAGTGACTGGGTGGGCTTTTCTGCGTGTTATGTTCGCTTCCTACATTATTATGAGAAGTAACGAGAAGATCTATTTCCCTGTCACTATTAACATTAATGATCTTACCCATATTATGATTAGGTATGGCATGGGTGATACTTTACTATTCTACATGGTTGCCATCTATATGTTTCATCATTTGGTGGCTGCTATGTCTCATCATTTGGATTCCCTTCACACTATTTTGCATATCTTATTTATTTTATGCTTAAAATTGACTTATCTCAAACCTACTTGTATGATTTTTTGGTATTGGAGTTTTTTCCTTTGCAGATTGGGTGCCTGGAAACATCATTTATGAGCTTTTGCAAGGTGTTTGAGACCTCTGACCTTTGGAAAGGATCCTTCTCTTTTTACAGGAAGTATGTGCTGAATGATATTATTTCTTTCTTCCTTTTTTGGGTGATGTCTTCTTGCAGCCCTAGACTGTACCTAGGTTTTTTTGTAATCTTAGATTAAGGAATCACTGGCTCTTCGATATTTTTTTGGTTTTCTATTGTAGCTCTTTTGAGCATTAGCGAGTTGGAGGTTCCTTTTAAGGACCTTGTACACCTTTTAAGGACCTTGTACACCCCCCCCCCCCCCCCCCCCCCCCCCCCCCCCCCGCCCCCTCTTTTGATATTAATGCGTAGGCCCCTCTGAGGGTTTTAACCAAAAAACAAAAAGCCTATTATAATAGTGTTAGACCAATTTTGACCTATCTCAATAAGCCTTATGTGTTTGAATCTTTGCACTTATTTTGCATGTGTTTAGGAATATTCTGTATGCTTGAGAATGCTTGAATTCTATTCTGAAGCATGTTATGAGGGTTTGTGAGAATGAAACCTAAAACATAAAATTTTTCCTTAAGAGCATTACAATGCTAGGACTGGAGTCTTTACAGTGCTGATATCTCAAATTTAGCTTATTTTATTATATAAGATGTATTGGCATAGAAGCTCCACTATTTCGAGCGTCATAAAGCTAGATCTATATTTTATAAAAAATATCAAAATCCACTTCAAATCCATTTTTATAAAATCTCCGTCCTAGTCTGCCACTTTAGCGAGAGCAATAGGAGGATTCTTGCAAGACAAAGTTGGGTTTGGGAGACTTCAATCCTCTTTTTGCTCTTGATCCTATTAAGGAAATAGTCCAAATCGAGATAGGTTAAATTCTACCTATCTTAGTTTTGAATAAAATGTAAAGTTTTGGACTTTTTGGAATAAAATTATAAATTCATAGTGTAAAAATGGTGATATCTTCATATATGTTAAACTTTCGCTATGCAACTCCATGCATGTTTTTGATACACATATTTTTGACATTTTAGTTTATTCGTTAAAAAAATCCACTAAGTAAATGGGAAATTATTTTATTTTTATCTATTTAAGAAATAATTCTAACCCTAGAAATAATGTTGTAGTATATTTAAGGCTTCAAAAAATATATTAGACAATCCCTCATAATTTGAAATAGTTTGAAAAATGTGAATTTATGTTCAATGTGTTCAATATTCTTATTTCTGGTATTATGAGTATTTTCACTCATTTTTATTGAAATGCATTTATACATATAATTATATACTTGAAATGTATGATTCTTAGGCGTTCTAATATTGGGAGAAAGTTTTGTTAAGCTAAATATACTAGTTTATATAAGAGCCTAAATTTTTGAATATTTTATTTGTAAGCATTTGAGAGTCACTAGAGCCCTTTTTTATATGTTAGCACAGAGAGTTATGAGGATATGTATTCTGAAATTTATTTCTATTATGAGGAATAGGTGTCTGTGGAAAATTTATTAAATTATGTTCTGATATTTGAAATGATTGTTTATCTGTTGAGTATAATAGTCTTTTCTAATTATTTTTAATTCACTTGAATAAATTTTGGGTCAAGTATTAATAATCAGATTTTTAAGTTTGTAATGATATTTTCTAGATTTCTTGTTTTGTACATTTTTGGATATTTACTATTCTATTTTTCTGTGTAATTAAGTACTATATTATAGATATTTTGTTGCATTTAAGTTTATTAAAGTTTTGAAAGGAAAATTATTGGATGAGTATATTTTCTATATATTGAAGGTAAAATAGAAGCTCTATTATATGTTGGTAATTAAAAAAAAAAATTAAAAAGTTATCTTGGTCTGCCACCATCTAACATGATATGTCCTATTTTATTTGTAGGTTATATTGAGTTGGGTTTTAACATCTTAAAGTAGAACTCAAGGATATTTATAGTTATATTACCAGTTGTAAGATTTTGTTTTTGATGGGTCCTTGGGTGCTAATGGAGGTACAATTTTTAATGTAACAAATAAAGAAGTTTTTTATAAAAAAAAGTATTTAAATCATACAATAATAACTTACAATAAAATGTAGTGGGGTTATATTAATTATTTCCCTCATTTTTTTAGATAATATATTAAATTACTAATTTTGTATTATCTTATTATCATAAAAATCAATGAAAATGAGGTTTGGGCTAATATTATGAAAGCATTGAAATTACTAATCTAAACTCATGTGCCTTGGTTGAAATTATGGATATTTTAAATATTTCTCATTCTTAATTTATTACATATAATTATCATGTGTATAATTAATATCTAGGGTGATACATTACCTCGATGGAGAAATATTGAAATAAATAGGAGTATTTGAATGGAGTATTGGCATGCCTAGACATAAGATGTTAAACCTTCTAGGTTCTATTGAGACATTAGAATTGTAGAAAAGACATAAATGTCTCTTTTCATCCTTATAAGCTTGATAGAGATCTAGGGATACAAATGCTCTGATCCACATAAATATTTAAGAGTCTCATTAGAAAAACATTATTATTTAACATACATTAGTCCTAAATATTTTTAATATCTAGTATCTAATTTCTATTCTTATTTTTAGTAAGTGCAAAATCCAAAACCCTTGAATTTCATTTAGTAGGAAAAATCTTTCCTTTGTAGTAGCTAGTAGTAGTTTAATTGCAATCTACCAGAACACTTCCTTATGTGATTGATACTTTCTCAAATACTTTATATCTTGATCGGCATGTAAACTTGTGTATCTGGTGGACAATCTATATCATAGAAAAACTAAATATTAAGCCACCACAAGATATATCCTATTTCATACACATATTCAATTAATCTTGCATATACATCAAATATTAATGAAAGTATGTGCAACATGTCTCTAGCATTTATGTTTTCATGGTGATAAAGAGTTAATTTTATAAGGGTTGAAATAAACTATAGAAAAATCATAATGAAGGTTGGTAGCTATGGTATGGGGTAAGACACTAGTATTAGATATGTGTATGTGTTCTTATAGTTCATGATCAGTGATAGCTACTTTTCTCCTACACACTAATGATTATATGGCAATCCTTTCAATTTTTATTCTAAGGTTTTAAATTATAGGGCTGGTCTTCGTTTTCTTAACTTTTGATAACTAGGTTATCAACATAGAAATCCACTTAATTATTGATAAGTTAACAAAAAAAGAATCATATCCCATTAGTAAGTTGCACAAGCATTCGTAAGCCTAAAATGCAAAAACTTGTAATAATAAACTCCAAAAACTATTCAAAATAAATAAATTTGTTATCTTTAGGAGCCAAATTAATTTGGTTGCATCCAATTGAGCCATCCATGAATTAGAAAATTGTTTTTGAGGAAGCTATCTTTATTACAAGTTTTGGTATTGGTAATAAGAACTCATCTTAGTGATAAGCCTAATACATATCACTTTTGTAATAACAACTTATGCATTAATTAGACCTAATAAGACTTGTATGATTATTTGGCATTTTCTTACTTATCTACAAAATTTTTGAAGTAGTTTTAGCTAAGTTAATCTCTAAGAATTTTGTGGGTTGAATTAGAAAGAATTTTGATAAATGGAAATTAGCCTTGGAAGTGCTATGATGTTGTATTCTTAGTGCTACAACACTATGTTGTTGTACTATAATGTTCTTATCATGATTGTGGGGTAGCATCTTTTGGAGCACTGTGGTTGATAAAATGGCATTGTGGCAATGATATGCCCATTTCAAGTTAAGAAAATTCTCTCTTGGGAATCGAGTGATGCTTATGATTTGGCATCACAATGCTAGTCAAATTTTTTTTATATAAATATCATAATTTACTATTTATAATCCCATTCTATTATTATTTCATCAACTTCCTTGCTAGAGAGAGAGAGAGAGAGAGAGAGAGAGAGAGAGAGCGAGAGAAGAGAAATAAGGAGAGAGTAAAAGGGTTTAGGATATCTTAGAGATGTTACCATCCTCCTACTACTGAAGATAGTTATTTATGACAAGGTGGCCTACCTCTACCCTCCCTCTAAATTCAATGGATTGATGATTTTGGCTTTCATAAATTTTAATGTGGATCAAATTTGTCTTTATTTTGATGTTTAGCAAACTTTCATCTCACAAATTTTAGTATGTTATAGTTTTACATGTTCTTCACATTTTGACATAATCATATTAATTTTTATTGAGTATTTTTATTGTTTAAAGCATATTCCCTAAATTGAGTAAAATAAGTAAATTAAGTAAATTTATAAATGATTTTTCCATCAAGTTTAGACACCATGAATGACATGCATATTTGATACAGTCCATTTCTTATGATATGCAAATATGCTACAATTCACTTGCTATAATTCTATATATTGTTGACCTCATTATTCGAGGTCAATTTCCCCGGATTCAACTCTAGCAACTAGGTTTTCGTAGCCTAGTGTAGATGTCACACCCACAGGATTTCCCTTAGGTGGACACCCATTGACGTAGCGTCGACTCGAACCTACCATTCAAATCAAATCAAAATCAATTCAATCCAATTTTAAATCAACTCACCAATCGAATTGAAATCAAATCAATTTAACTCAAGTCGAGTTCAATTTCAATGGCCCTGATTAGCGCGGTTTGACTCGTCGTGAGCTAATGACATTAGTTGATTATATAAATGGATGCAAATTAGTTTAATTTAAAATATTCACTAACTTCGTTTAGTTTAAATATATCAATTTTATTAAAATAAATTACCTATATTTTAAAGATAAAATGTCATTTTTTTTAAAGATATGTCATAATAATCAACTCAAATTAATTTTTTTAATCAATCCTTAAAATCCTAGCCGTTGTTTTGAATTAAAATGAAATGGAGAATTTGTAGTTAGAGCTAGTTCTAACCATCCCCCACACCCTCTCTCACTCTCAGCATTTTTGGAAACCACCCAGCCCCCACGATCCCCTCTCTCTCACGGTTTTGCACAACTGCACTCTCTCCCTCTCCCTCTCACGCATGAAGTCAAAACCCGAATCCCTCATCTCCATCTCCTCCGGGTGATCGCAAGAAGCCCACATGATCAACTCCCTCTCCTCTCTGCAGTTCCGAACCCCCAGTCCCATTCTCCAGACCACGTCGTCGCAAGCCTGTCGCTCCTCACCGTCGCTCTCTCCCTTTCACGTGAGAAAACCTAGTCACCATCGTTTCTCCCTGTTCACAAGCCAAAGGCCGAACTACCTTCTTCTCCTTCTCCCCTGCAGTTGGTGAACCCCGCTCCTCTCCGTCTCCCTCTACTCTTTGTTCGAACAATACAGGCAAAAACCCCAAGCTCTCCTAGCCATCTCCCACAAGCAGTTCGGAAATCCTCCCAGCCTCCTCCGACGCTCTCGTCGCCAGCCCCTAGACCTCATCCCCCTCTCCGTCGCTCTCTGGATTTGGAAGAACCGAACACCCAGCTACCCATTCGCCCCTCTATCCTGTCGCCTCCTCTGCTTCCTGCGATGCCAAGTGCTTAAGCCCTCGTCTTCCTCCCTTTCTCTCGTGTGCAAAGGACTCGGCTTCAACTCTCTGCCCTAGCCTTGTCCGTGCCTCCATCATTTTCTGATTTGCTCGGACAAAGACAAGAAAAAGTGGTGAACTTCCTTTTCTTCTTGTTTCTTCTTCCACTCTTCTTCCTCTCATTGTTCTTTCTTTTATGAATAATCTTGTTGGACAGTTAGTCTACCAAATGAGGTTATTTAGCAAACATTCATTCATTTTACTCTTAAATTTCTTCACTTGCTTGGGTTGAGTTCTTTCCTATTTGTGAATACTTATTATTCAACATTTAACTGGATAGCCTCATGAGTCATTGAATGGGTTTATAGAAATATCCATGTCATTTGAAACTAAGTTCTTTGTGTGTAAAATCTGCAGAACACTATGTTTATTGTGCTTTGTACCATGAAATGTTTGGTTTAAAACTCTATGCATAGATTGGAAGAAATTGTAACGTTATATATCAAATGAATAAAATGTGTTTGTGTTTTTGTCTATTAAGATTTGGTTAAATAAAGAGTTAGTGGGAAAGCATATCTATGTTGTGTTCTATTCACACTCCCAAGAGATGCATGAGTTTAGAAAGTTTTTCATAGATTTTGCGAAGTTGTGTTGTGTTTAAGTTTGAAAGGTGGAATAAATGTATGTTTTGGAAAGTAAAAATGTGTGTTGATAAGTGCTTGGACTTTAGAAAACTAAAGTGAAGTGTGTATGTGAGTAGTGAAGAGAAATGTGTGGAAGTGAATATATTTTGAAGAAGTGTAGTAAAATGTATCCTGAAAAGATGAATTATGTGTGTGAATAAAGTGAAATGAAAAGTGTATGTTGAAAGGTGAGTTGTATAATTTGGAAAGTTGCATATTTTTGAAAAGTGAAAACGAATTGAAGTATAAGTAAATAGAGAAAATGTGCGTATGCTTGTTGGAAAATGTGTTTGTGTAAATGGTGAAGTGTATGGAGTCTTCATATAAAAAAGCTAAGTGTTTGGGTATGGAAGGAGGAGTGACTTGTATGTTTTGGAAGAAGTGATATAATGACTTGTGTATGGAAAAAGAAGTAAATTGTGTGTTTTGGAAAGTGAGATATTTTGGGAAGTATGCATTAGAAAGTGTATAGATTTTAAGAGATTGAGATTTGTAAAGGTTAAAAGGTAGAATTTGTTTGTGTCTTGAAAAGATATAGTATATGCACTTTAAGAAGTGAAAAGTGTGTGATTTTGAAAGATGAATTTGTGTATGTTTTGGGAAGAAAGATGTTGTATTAGAAAGTGAGTTAGTTTGGAGTTTATTAGAAAATGAAAGTATTCAAAAATAAAAGTTCCCTCTCTCTCTCTCTCCTTCTTTCTCTCTTTTCTCCTTCCCCTTTCTGGTGCTTTGAGAAAAGTTTCGAAAAACATGAAGTATGCTATTAGAAAGGAAAAGTTCAAAAGGTAAGCAGCAAAATCGGTGTCCAAGCTCGAAGAAAGGTACGTCTTTATTTTCAGTAAATTTTAATTATTTTTTTATTATTTATTAAAAGTGCTTCTAATCCCTCTTTTCCATGTTTTCTTTTCTTTATTGGCATAAACTGCGAGGAACGGTACCGGTCGAGAAAACAAAAGGACAAGGAGCTAATGACGTCAGTTGCCTCTATCCAACCGGGTAGAGGTGCTACGGGCGGAACCACCGGGTCGTAGCCCCCGGTGACTGTGAGTATTCTAAACTTAGAAAACCTTTAGGGGCCCTTTGATGTGGTTTGTACGAATCATTCCTTTAGGTCCCTGTAGTAACTTCAATTTTATTAGGATTACTTTTGTTTTATTTTAGACCCCTAAATTTCTTTTACACACGCGCAAAGTCCTAAGGGTTAGTAATAACAAAAATTTCATCCTATACAACAGTAGTGACACTTAAGGATAAAAATTAAGGACTGAGTCTTAGAAAACTTAGACTTAGGATGCATGCATACTTTAGGATAGAAACATATAACATAGAAAACTTAGTGACACCTCACCCTAAAATTAGTGAATATTTTTAAATTAAAATTCAATCAATTAGAAAACTTTAGCCAATAATTTATCTAGGACATCAAAACCTCATAGCCTACTGCACACACTTAGATTTGTTTGTTAGGACAACCGACTCTAGTTTTAGGTTAGGCCGGTGTTTATTTCCTTACTACATTGTGACGGGCTTTCTTGGCTTTCATTGCATGTTGGATGTAAAACTGTTGATGTGTTTGTTTACTTACTTTTACTGCAGTCTGTGATGTGATTTGGTTGACGATTAGATTACCCATAGGTTAGGAGCGATCTGATTGTTAACAAAATTTTCTACAGGTGGCCACACTCATGCAGGGCAGTAAAGGTGGCTAATTAATTAATAATAAATAAAGGCTACAGGTGCTTCAGCTGCTTAGCCCCCAAATGAAGAAGAGTGTGACCAAGCGTGGCTTAATAATTTAAATTCAATTGCATATATATATAACTGTGTGGGATGATTTTTATTATAAATTGCTTAGGATAACTTTGCAGGTGGACTGGATTTTTCTTCTCTTTCTGTAAAATGAAATGTAATGTAAATATAATATATCAAGAGTCAAAATTGTGAAAGTGATTTTGAAAATGAGATATCACATTCAATTTGGAATCCGAAGAAAAGAGAATATACCTTAAAGGATTATTCTCTTTTATTTGGAAGATTCAATATCCAAATAGAAAAGAAAATATCCCTCTTAGGGATGAGTTTCTTGTCATTTGGATATCTAGAACCTAGCGGACTCGAGAAGCTCATAGAAGAAGAAAAGATAGAATGAGAAGATTGAAGAAAGAAGACGAAGAAATAAAGATTCAAGGAACAGTATATCCCAGTTCAAAAATCACTTGCATCATTCTTAGGATTAGAATCCGGGTTTGTTATTAGTGGTGCCCGGCCACTTTACGTTTCTGCAAATTCTGGGTGTAATATGGACATTGGACATTGGATATTATAATTTTGGATTATTTAATTTGTTTGTTTACATTGTTTGTGCAGTAGCTTTTTTTAGGGCCCTTGTATGTCGTGTTTTGTTTTAGCCTGGATACGAATCGGAATGCTTTTTTTTGTAAAGGTACGCTTAAAATTCTTCTACTTCTAATTTTAATAAAAAATTTTAGGCTCACATAGTAACTCTAACGATCTAAGAAGTAAGCTCGGGACCGCCGAGAGTCAGCATAAGCATATTATTACTTTCTCTTCCTTGTTAGGCACCTCCCCGCCTGCGGGTTCTGGCAGACCACTTGACCTATGAGGGTGCAGTTCTGTCAAGGGAAGTTGTGCAATCTCTAGGGAAAAACCTATTTTCTAAGCCTAATTTTTAAACTGCTTCATATTCATTTTATGCATTCGAGTCAATTAGCATGCATTGCATTAGATACAAATTAAAAAGAGTCTAAAAATTTAATTGCATTTTTAGACATTTTTCACCCTACATAAGTTGAGGGGCCAATTAGGGTCTGTCTTAGATGTCGACCCCCAATTCATTAAAACTTAAATAACATCCCTACCCATCTTTCATAAGAGACTGGACACATGGTTTTAAAGCGCTTAGGTGGTTAGCTGGCTCCCCAATCCAGGCCGGGGTAAGTCCAGATTTGCACTTCATTAATTAGGTTCGGGTCGCTACTTTATAGTACCCAAGTTAGATTTAGGTTATGAGGCAGATTCTTTTAGATTTTAAGTCCTCGCCCTCCGGGAATATAATCCCAAATTTCTAATAAAATGTCAACTCAAATATAAAATTTTCTCTTAAAATATAAAGCCCAACATAGGATAGACTGAGGTTGCCTCTGAGTTTCTCAGAATCCGACATCTCCTACTTTTCCTCCTTTGACTCGCTAATAAATGTTCAACATTAAGCTTTCTCCTTGAAAAATCTTTATTTCTGTTTCTTGTCTTCTACTTTGTAGTCAAAAGATTATGAAATCACTGCTTTAATCGAGAGTTTTCTTAGGAGTATCCCTCCTAGGATGTAATTAACTATAGGGGCTTGCTCCTATAGGGATTTGAGAACCTCAGACTAAAATAAACTTTGTTTTATTCGTATAAAATAAGGGAAGAATCTTTGAGAACGTAGATACTTTTTAAAACCTCATTTCTAATTTTGAATAGACTTGTAGAATGTTATTATTATCTTTTCAGATAATATAATATTATACTTGTTATATTCAACTTTAGAAATGATGAATTTTATAAAACTCATTCTTGCTTTTGGATATCTTGAAAAATGTTATGTTCGTCTTTTAAGATGATATAATATTCTTCTTGCCATATCTAAATAAAAGAGTGAATAAACTTTTTCAAAAAATGCATTTCTATCTTTAAACATATTCTATGGAATTTCATGTTCATCTTTTGAGATGATATGTTATTCTTTGAGCTGTGTTTGATTATAGAAATATCAATTTTTAAAACCCTATTTTGATATTGAATCCATTATATAATATTGTGTCAGTCTCTCGAGATTGTACTTTATTCTCAATGTAGTATTCGATTACAAAATAGGAGAAATGAAAATCTGCGTGGTGACACAAATTTTTCCCACCATATATAATTGTGAATAAGCATATTGGAGTATCATATGAATCTCTTTATTTATGATTTACATGCCATTTTATATGCATGGGAAAAGAAATACAATGGGTTGAATATTGAGTATGGTATTTGATATTTTCTATGTTATATATGATGTGAAATATATGGATGCAAGAAAGGATAGCTACTACATTATTTAGGTTAGCGGAGGTATAATACCCAATATATATATTTATGTGCAAGGAAAGATCTAAAGTGGTGTGAAGGGTAGTATAATGCATGTGGATTGTTGTTCTGAAGCAAGTTCACATGAAGCAATGTAAGTTATGACATTAAATTGATATGGCATCTTATATTATATAACCTATATTAGTAAACTTAATCAAAAATATATAAGTTGAAATCTTGATAAGTTAGAAGAAAGTAATTTTATCAACAAAGCACTTATTGGGCCTAGATATTTAACTCAACATTTTTTATGCAAAGGCTTTTCATAATTCTTAACACTTAATTGGCAGTGTTAATCTGTGTTCTTCACCTTCGTAATCTTTTTTTGACACTAAATTCCAATGTATTAATTTTACACTTTATTTCAAGTACATGAAACAAGATGATAACAAATCTTCTATTAAGAATGCTTTACATACAAAGCCCTCAATTCCATAAAAAATTTCAGTTTTTTAATTGTTTCTTGCATATACTTTGTGATTTTAGGAGGAATAAAGTAAAAGTAATTAAAAAAATTCCAAATTAAAAGCTTTTTAATAACAGAGCACCTTTCAAATTGATAAATCCATTCGTATTGAAACTATCCACCATTACCTAATAAATGAAGTTCATATGTAACTAATCCTCTGAGTCAAACAAGAATCCTGAAATATTTTTTCCTAATTCAAAAATAGTAATCGCTTTGTCCACCTCTAGCTTCTTCATGCTTAATGTTTATAGTCATTGCATAAATATTATGAAAAAACTAAGTTTTGTAACTGCTTCCAAAATTTATTTAGAAAGTAGTTCATGACATACAAAGTTAACAATATCAACCAATACATGCTGGAGATGCGTTTTGATAGAATATAATCTTAAAAGTGATTTTTTGTTTACAAATTATCTATGTTTAAAGTCGGCCGACTATATTTTAAGAGTACATTTATTAACCTCTGTATAAACTACTCAGAAGGGAAGACACCATAAATCCCGCGTACATACCTCAAAACCATCAGATCCTCAAATCCTGTCGAGGTTGTGCCGATTCTGTGACGTCTGCCATCGCTTCCCAGGAATCTCGCGATTCTACAGCACCTCAATCACTGCTCCTTTACATCATTAAATAGAAGCCGAAGGCTCTTCTTCTCATCGGTTCCCACACGCAAAAACCTTGCTGCCTCCAATCCCATCGCTCGACCTCCATTGCTAAACATCCCCATCCGACGATGCCAAGCTCGCAATCCTCCATCCCGTTCAACCCCAAACCCGAATCCACACCTCCGACTCCAAGCCTTATACCTGTCGATCTCTTGCTCCTACCCGAAGCTTTCAACCCAACATCGAAGCTAGAGGACTCGATGGCCTGCACCCAAGCTTCATTTTCAATCTTTCAGTCCATATAGAGAGAGAGAGAAGGGGGGAGAGAGAGAGAGAGAGAGAGAGAGAGAGAGAGAGAGAGAGAGAGAGAGAGAGGGAGAAAGACCTACCTTGCCGAGAGCCTTCTTTGCCCCCTTTCATGATGTTCCCTTTCCTGTCGGGTTCAGAAGTTAGACATTTTGATTGGGAGCTTGCTCACCCGTGAAGGTAACTTTCTCCCTTAGACACACTACTTCGCCCAAATCCCATAAATCCCCAAATCGAGAGCAATAGGGGAGGGGAGGGAGTTTTATTATTATTATTATTATTATTATTATTATTATTATTATTATTATTATTATTATTATTTTTATTATCAATTATTATTAAATTATAATTAATTATATTTTTGTTAATTATAGTCAATTATAATTAAATATTTTAATTATATTAAATTATTATTATTATTAATTAGTTTTAATTAAAATAAATTATAATTAATTTATGATTATTATGGTTAATTATTTTTATTAATAATTAACTATAAATTATTAAAATTAATTATAATTAACTATTTTAATTTAAATTAATTATTAGTAGTTATAATTAATTATAATTAATTATTTTAAGAATTATAATTAATTATTAGTAATTATAATTAATTAATTGATTTAAAAAAAGGGAATAGAAGCATGTAAATGCCTCTCTCTCCTTCCTTTGATCCACATACCAACACCATTGACGCTCGCCAAGGTATAAATTCCTGAACTTGGAAAACCCATTTTGACGCTTGTAGCATGGCGAGTTACCACTTATGCGTGCTTTTCTTAGCACGGTGCGAGGGAGCTTATCGCGGTACTTGTGGCGAGGCGGGTAATCCTCCTTAAGTCCTTTTTTGATGTTCGTAGTGCGCCAAGGGACCACCCATGCACGCTTTTCTAAGCATGGTGGGAGGAACTTGGTGCGGTGCTTACAATGAAGTAGGTGATTCCTATGCGCACTTTTCTTAGTACGACGGGGAACTTAAAAAACTATCTTTTTAATATATATATATATATATATATATATATATATATTGGTGAAGAAGATCCTCACCAAGAATAAAAGTGAGTGGCATACGATGATGACAGAAGAACTATGGGCATATTGTATGATGTGCAAGATGCCAACCAAAGCTGCTCTATATTTATTGGTGATTGGAGTTGAAGCCATATTACCATTGGAAGTTGAACTACCGTCACTCTGGATAGTAATCGAGAATGATCTCACTCAAGAGCAAAATGCTCGCTTGAGATGGAAGAGCTCGATGCACTCGATGAAGTTAGATCGTAAGTTCAATAAAACCTAGAAATCTATTGAAGAAGATTGACAAAATCCTTCGATTATATGATGCATCCTCGGGCATTTCAAGAAAGGGAATTGGTTCTAGTATTGAGAAGACCAATCCTCCCACACCAAAAAATTAGTGGCAGGTTTGTATCCAATTGGGAGGGTCCATTCATCATCGAGAAGGTGTACCAAGGAGGAGCATACCAGTTGATCGATCTCGACAGATGTAGGCCCATGCCACCGATCAATGGATGACATTTAAAGAAGTATCATATATGAAAATTCCATTTTGAATGTACTTTATAATGATCAAAGTATTATATGGACATTTATCAAAGCATGCTCATATTTATATTTTGAAATTCTCTTGTATAGCAAGAATGTATTTCAAAATCCCCCATCATATTAGGGGAATTTTAAATATTTATTCAGGTTGACATCGCACTGTATGTCGAGATTCCTGAATAAACATTTTAAATCTCAAGATATAAAGCTTATTCATAATGTCTCTACGAGACAGGGTGCATTTTAATTATTTATTTAGGTCGACATTATGCTATACGTCGAGTTCCTCAAATGAATATTTAAAATTTCAAAATCTCAAATTTATTCTACTTTGAAATATCCCTACGGGATAGGGGGCATTTTAAATATTTATTCGGGTTAACATCGCACTGCTTGCCAAAATCCACAAACAAAAATTTAAAATTATCAATGCAAATATTCTTTTATGTTGAGGAATATAATGATCTCTTTTTAGAGTATATGTAGGCGATCTTTCAAAAGTTTGACGCACCATCTTCTCCAACACACCAAGATTTTGAAAAGTCAAGAAAGATACTTTTATGACTATACACTCCAACAAATTGAGCCGAAACAGCTTGAAGTCTTCAAACAGCCTGAAGCTTAAGGTTCGAATGGGTATCAAAGGCCGGATCCAACACGTACAAATATTGCCATATAACTAGCAGCTCTGTCTACTCAACAAGCCATAAGAAAGGTCGTAGTAACGAAACCCCCGCTTCGTCAACCCGTTAGTAGGGACTGTAGGAAGTACGAAGGCTAATTTGGCTCAATCTGATCAAGTGATCGTAGTCTATCAAATTCTCTTAATTGATCAGAGCATTAAAGTTCCTATGGGAAGGAGGAGTCACGAATAACTACTAAGTATATGTAGGCTCTAAATCTTCAACCATAAAGGAGAACTCCAATCTACTAACTTCAATAAAATCAGCATTGGGAAGCACATTTCCTATGGCTCAAGTCTGAAATCTGAATAAGTAAAAGAGGTCGGATCCAACACGCCCAAATAAGGCTGGATCGCTGGCAGCTCCATTTACTGAACACGCCATAAGAAAGGCCGTAGTAGATGAACCCCCATTTTAGTAACCTGAGGATAAAGTGCTATAAAATCTTAGCTCGCTCGATTTAATGAACTCAAGTGAGTCAGTTTAAAGTCTCCTCAGATGGTTAAGGATCAATATACTAACCATGTTTGGTACTATCAATTAAATCCAAAACTTGTTAATCCTTCAACAAATCCATAAAGCACAAAACGATGATCAAAAGAATTTTTCTTCAACAAGTCCATCAAAGCACAAAGCAAAGAACTGGGGGCATTTTAAATATTTATTCAAGTTGACATCATGCTGCATGCCGAGATCTCTAAATAAATATTTAAAATTATGCAAAATATAACCAAAGGACAGAAAGATGAAAGATACTCCATAAATTTAGTGTGTTATCAACAAAAAGTGATTGTTTAGAAGAAATATCACATCCCTACATGATAGTGGAAATAAAGAATATCAAGTAAATATGAAATGCTAGAAACAAGGTGACAGTGGTGAAAAAGTAGAGCAAGAGGTGATAATGTTGTCCACTAGCATCAATCCACAAAGAAATGCTCTAGGGATCTGAGTATAATAGAGAACAATTATATCAATTATACTAAAGATTACAATTGCATCTGAAGGTGCAGAGATAGACTCTTGGAAGACTAAAAAAAGAAACCCTCTACATGACATCCAATCTAGCTTTTCGAGATTCATAAAATGAGACCTTTAGTGTGACATCTAGAATAAATATCTAGAGATCCACAAGGCTAAACAGCTTACAACAAATGTGAGTCACTCTAGACTCAAACTACATTTGTTGGGGGCATTTATTAACCTCAGTATAAACTACATAAGAAGGGAAGACACCATATATCTCGCGTACATACCTCAAAACCATCTAATCCTCGAATCCTGCTGATGTTGTGCCGATTCAGCACCATCCACAATCTCTTCCCAGAAATCTCGCGATTCTACATCACCTTAATCGTTACTCTTTTGTGTCGTTAAATAGAAGCAAAAGCCTCTTCTTCTTGTCAGTACCCACACGTGAAAACCTTGCCTCCTCCGATCCTGTCTCTTGACCTCCACTACTAAACTTCCCCATCCCGACGTCTCCAAGCTCGTAATCCTCCATCCCGTCGAACCTAGACCCGAATCTACACCTCCGACTCCAAGCCTTATACCCGTCAATCTCTTTTTCCAAACCAAAGCTTTCAACACAACGCCAAAGCCAGCTGACTTGACAGCATGCACTTGAGTTTCATTTATAATCTTTCAGCCCATACAGAGAGAGAGAAGGAGAGAGAGAGAGAGAGAGAGAGAGAGAGAGAGAGAGAGAGAGAGAGAGAGGGAGAAAGACCTACCTTACCGAGAGCCTTCCCCTCCCCCTTTCATGATGTTCCCTTTCCTGTCGAGTTCGGAAGTTAGACATTTTGATCGAGAGCTTGCTCACCCGTGAAAGTAACTTGCTCCCTTAGAAACACTACTTTGGCCAAATCCCATAAATCCCCAAACCGAGAGTAGTAGGGGAGGGGAGGGAGTTTTATTTTATTATTATTATTATTATTAAATTATAAATAATTATTATTACTATTAGTTAAATATAGTTAATTATAATTAATATAATTAAATATTTTAATTATATTAAATTATTATTATTAATAACTAGTTTTAATTAAAATAAATTATAATTAATTTATAATTGTTATGGTTAATTATTTTCATTAATAATGAAATATAAATTTTTAAAATTAATTATAATTAACTATTTTAATTTAAATTAATTATTAATAGTTATAATTAAATATAAATAATTATTATAATTATAATTAATTATTTTTAAATTATAACTAATTATCATTAATTATAATTAATTATAATTAATTAATTGATTTTTTTAAAAAAAAGTAAAAAGAAGCATGTAAATGCCTCTCTCTCCTTCCTTCGATCCATGTACAACCACCACTAACGCTTGCCAAAGTATAAATCCCCAATCTTAGAAAACCTATTTTGATGCTTGTAGCGTGGCAAGTAACCACCCATGCATGCTTTTCTTAGCACAGTGAGAGGGAGCTCGTCGTGGTACTTATGGAGAGGCAGGTAACCCCTTTTAAGTCCTTTTTCAATGTTTGTTGTGTGCCAAGGGACCACCATGCACGCTTTTCTTAGTATGGTGGGAGGGAACTTGGTGCGGTGCTTATAATGAAGCAGGTCATCCCAATGCGAGCTTTCTTAGCACAGCGGGGCAAAAAAAAACTAGTTTTTCAATATATATATATATATATATATATATATATATATATATATATATATATATATATACTTCAAAAAAACCCATGTACGCCTTTCTTGGAGTGGTGGATGACAAAAACAAATCACCAATGCGGTGTCACACAAATACCAATCGTGCACGTCTTGATGTGGCGGGTAGACAGCCTCTTAGTTTTTCCCCTACATGGGTGAGATGTCGAGAGGCTGCCAAATTTTTATTTGAAATAAGACACGGACTTGGAATAATTTGGGATTTGTGGATTTGATGTAATTGATTTAAATAAAGTCAAATCTAAGTGAATATAAACTTTAAATGAACTTGTAAGATGGGAAATGACATTGATATACGCTTGAGTTTGAATGATTAAATCTGGACTTGATGAAATTTCAATTGAGCAACAACACAATAAAATTTCATGACATAATGTGATGCTCCCAATGGATAACACAACTTTCTTGCAAAGAGATCTCACAAGAGCTCTACCTATAAGCTATGGCATGAAATCTCCAACAAACGTCAAAGAGCCATCATGAATTCATAATCAAATGTAAATGTCATCAAGCCAACTCATCATACAAGATTTAAGTCATCTTCATATGATAGTGGAAGACTTGTAACATTAAATATGGCTCATCTATATGTAAATAACTATGTTCATCTGTTACGAACACAAGAGCAAAATAAAGTCAAAATATATTGAACCTTACAAATAGAGGGGATTCGATATGCAACAAGTGCAAAGGGATACGAGCAACAAAACTCCTATGAGCTATTGTAAAAGATCTCTTGCACACCCAATGTGTTCTTCACAAGCAAACATGGAGTTCTAAATATGCTTACAATCCGTAGCAAGGAGTTTCCTACAAATGAACATAGTGATGTGTATGATGAACGTGAACATTCACAAATGAATGTAGTGAATCTTTATAAATGAAGATAATCCATGTGCAGTAAATGAGTATAACATTTCATAAAGACATGTAGAAAAGCTATGATAAGTGCAACAAGTCCTTTGAGATGAGGTATCATCTGGTCGCAAGCAAAGTCACAAGCAAGGATTGTGGATCATGTAGAAGTGATAACGATCATTTGTGATGTTTATATCAATCATATGGAAGTGATAGTTGTGCAATAGCAGAACACACTGAAAGAAACTATGAAGAAAATGATGGGCATTAGTTAGCTCGTAGCAAATGATGACTAATTCATGACTAAAGAAGGCTAGTATGCTAGCAAGTTCAGTAACCCGCTCATAGTTAGTGATAATAGAGACACGCAATAAGAGTGGTCTTTCCCCAATATGGATGAGTTAATTTATCTGCTAATAAAGTTGAAAGATAAATAACAAATGCAAATACGTATGAGCCCTTGCAGGAGATCCACTATATGCACCATATGTTATTTGTCGACAAATTCAAAAGGAACTTCAATAAACACAAGCTCCTATAAATCGTTGTAGGAGACTTGCCATACTCATCAAATACCATCTATGAGCAAAATTGAAAAGGATTACAACAAAATGCATGCTCCTACGACCTAAGAAGTAGGAGATTCATTAGTGCACTATAATCCATCTACAGAAAGAGACAAACAGTGCACGACAGCCTATCTATACAGAGAAACAGACAACTCAATCCAGAAGCTGCTACAAAATGCCATCGGATCTGCAACATTCTTACAAGCAAACAGAAGACATTTATAAATATTTCAAAATACCCATGCACATGCACTATAATATGCATACACATAGGTACACAAGGGGTAAATGCAATCACAGTACCTGTATAGGCCCCAACGAGAGTGTTATTGGTATGCATGTGACATCAAGAGATGCTGCATGGGTCAATAAATAAATCTAAGTTCCAGCCTGATTCTTCTATGCTGGTAGATAGGAGTCAACATGGCTTGAACTATTAAATAAATATGCGGTCGTCATGAGGTAGATCGGGATATTCATTTTATACATTCATATTAGACCTTTAAAGCCTATAGTAATGAGAATTTACTAATAAAGGCAAAAAGCCTACGAAACCTGATCCTCTATTGACAGCCAGACAGAGTCGATAAGGTTTAAGCTATAAATAAAAATACCCCCAAATACCCCGATGATGATCGTGTTGAATGTTTATCTCAACTGGTTCATAAATATTTTCAAGTGCTATCCCAAATACCCACAAAAATCCAAAAAACTTCAAAATCCCAAAATATTTAAAATTGGAATCCAACTATCAAATAACTTAGAGCAAAATCCATCTACCCTCCGCAACAGTTTGTTGAGGCGGATAAATTTAAAAATACTTCAGCTCACATAAAGCTAATGCTTAGTAGAAAATATCACTATGATCCATTCTCAAATAATCTCCTACTAGTAAGGACGTGGTAAATGTCCACTAACTGGTGATTTTGCCACCAAATATATCGCAGGATAACGGGGCCCTCTGAACTGAGCGATTTTGCTGCCAATTGTCACCATAAAATACTGGTTATGGCCAGGGTCACTACGCTCTTTAGCGACATCAAATCCTTGAGATATGAATCAATAGGATATGATTGATAGGGCACAAAGCCCTTTGTTAGCTAAGGTGGATTCAAATTTGTCCCCTTAGACAAACATTCCCCCCAAGTATACAAGGTTCCTTTGAACGAACCAACTCATGGCTGCCGATAAGGATCCTTCTATCATGTTGGGTCGACTACCTACTATGACTAAGTAGACTAGGGACCATGATGGTCCGGGACGACGGAACCATAGGATCTTTATCGGGCCCATCATCTATTCCCCCGTCATCCACTTTAAATGCAAGATGGTGAAATTTTCATCTTAAATATGAAATATTTCTATCCAAATTTTTGAACATCCAAACTTTTCAAATCCTTGTGCTCATGTTGCTACTATATGCCAGATAACACGTATTCTCTATGTATCTGATTGACGACTAGCCTTAATCGAAAGTTCTCTCTTGTGATTAGGAGGGGTAATTAACTATAGGGGCTTGCACCTATAGGAAATCAGAACTCAGATCATAAAGTCCTCACAAAATGAGGGTGAAATCTCTGGGTAGTGACTTATATACAAACCCATCTGCCATACAAAATTTACCCCAGAACTTATTCTGTTAAAACTCCCTCGTCGAAGAAAAGCAATAAGTGGATGGAGGCCGGGCCGAATTTTTGGAGCACACAACATTTTGCAAAGTTCATTTTGGCTTTCATAAATTTTAATGTGGATCAAATTTGTGTAAGTTGTGATATTTTGATGTTTAGCGAACTTTCATAGCAAAAATTTTAGTATGTTATAGTTTTACGTGTTCTTCACATTTTGACGTAATCATATTAATTTTTATTGAGTATTTTTATAGTTTCATGCATATTCCCTAAATTTAGCAAAATGAATCAATTAAGTAAATTGATAAATGATTTTTGCATCAAGTTTAGACACCATGAATGGCATGCATATCTGAAACAATTCATTTCTTATGATATGCTAATATGCGACAATTCACTTGTTATAATTCTATATATAATTGAGAATAAGCATATTGGAGTATCCTATGAATCACTGTATTTATGATTTACATGCCAATTTATATGCATTGGAAAAGCAATACAATGAGTTGAATATTGAGTATGGTATTTGATCTTTTCTATGTTATATATGATGTGAAATTGGATGCGAGAAAGGATATCTACTATATGATTTAGGTTAGCGGAGGTATAATACCCAATATATATGTTTATGTGCAAGGAAGCATCTAAAGTGGTGTGAAGGGTAGTATAATGCATGTGGAACAACCAAGTAGGTGCATGTGGATTGTTGTTCTCAAGCAAGTTCACATGAAGCATTGAAAGTTATGACATTAAATTTATATGGCATCTTATATTATATAACCTATATTGAAATCTCCATAATTTAGAAGCAAGTATTTTTATCAACAAACCAATTATTGGGCCTAGATATTTAACTCAACATTTTTTATGCAAAGGCTTTTTGCAATGCTTAACACTTAATTGGCAGTTTTAATCTGTGTTCTTCACCTTCATAATCTTTTTTTGACACTAAATTCCAACGTATTAATTGTACACTTTATTTCAAGTACATGAAACAAAATGATAACAAATCTTCTATTAAGAACGTTTTACATACAGACCCCTCAATTCCATAAAAAAATTCAGTTTTTTAATTGTTTCTTGCATATACATTGTGATTTAGGATGAATAAAGTAAAAGTAATTAAAAAAATTCCAAATTAAAAGCTTTTTAATAACAGAGCACCTTTCAGATTGATAAATCCCTTCGTATTGAAACTATCCACCATTACCTAATAAATGAAGTTCATATGTAACTGATCCTCTGAGTCGAACAAAATCCTGAAATTTTTTTTTTCCTAATTTAAAAATAGATCTGTTTGTCCACCTCTAACTTCTTCAATGCTTAATGTTCATAGTCATCGCATAAATATTATGAAAAAACTAAGTTTTGTAACTGCTTCCAAAATATATTTAGGAAGTTGTTCATGAAATACAAAGTTAACAATCTCAACCAACACACGTTGGTGATGTGTTTTGATAGAATATAACGTTAAAAGTGATCTTTTGTTTATAAATTCTCTATGTTTAAAGTCGGCCGACTATATTTTAAGCATACATTCTGCAAAGTTCAAACTAGATAACTTTGTTCATGAAATTCAAAGTTAACTATATGTTTAATATTAAATTTAATACTCTTCTGCTGCTTATTGCCTACGTCTGTAAATGGTCTGTAATCTCAAGCCGTCAAAGCCTCAGAGAAATAAAAAATAATAATCCTTAATTGACGGGGCCTTTTGGAACCGAAGTTTTCAATTCGGCCTTTTTCTTGTGAGGTGGTGGGGGAATCTACGTTCAGTCTGAAAATGAAAAATATTGGCGTCGGATTTCGACCATTTCCACACCGCAGTAACAGTCAAATGAATTTGTATATTGTTTTCCGAGTTGGAACCAAATAAGGCTGCGTCCTTTGACTTAACTATTTTTCCTCTCCAAGTTATCAACTCAACCCTTCTCATCCAAACTTACTATAAATAGATATTAATTAACTCAACCCTTCTAATCCAAACTTACTTTCTAAGCAGTTGCTTTAGCTTCTTGGAGTTTGTTATCTCTTCGCTTGATTAGTCTTCGATTGGAAAGTAAATGGGTTCGTTAAGGGCTTCTACAATGTTCATTGCTGCCTTCTTCCTGTCTGTTCTAATGGAAAACGCTCATGGCCAGAAGACAACGAAAACTTCATTTCGGTGGATTGATGGGAAGGCAATCGACCAAGGAATTGCTTATTTTCTAATGCTTGTCGCCCTCGTCGTTACTTTTGTTTTTCATTAACAAACCATGCTTCGAAATCTTGGCATAAAAACCACAGCTTGATAGTTTCAGGCCAATATCTAATGAAATATAATTTTGTAATCAAGTTATTTTTATTCAAATTTGTAAAACAAATTTATTTTTTATTATGTATGACGGCATGCTTCTCTCGTTCATTTAGAGGAATATCCGCATGTGTTAAATAATAGTTCTTATTTGGAAAGATAATCTCATAACGGTGGTCAACAAATTAACACGTATTAACTTCCTTCTCTTACAATTGTCAAAAAATATTATATGAACTACAAACATACGGAGCAGTTGTAAATGTTACATTCATAAATTCAAACAAAGACGACAAGAAAATAAATTAAAATAAAAATATAATAAAAAAGTTAAGCATGAAATGTTTGTCCCCATCATATCGATATAGATTTATCATCATGCTTTCATAATCAAGCTTTCCCCACATTTGCAATTTTTTGCTTGACAAATTATATGAGCAATCCAAGGTCGGAGAAGCAAATAAGTGATCCTTGAATCGTATACTCCACAGCCAGCTTGCAATATTGGATAAAACGATACACTTATATATATTGGATGTTCCAGTAGCTTGTTGCATCTCTCACCAAGTTCAACTAAACTCAACTAGAAATCACTGCGCATGAAATTGTAAACTCTAACCATTTCGTAAGTTCCCTATAGTAGGCAATGCTCCATACTTCTCCTATATGCCAGTAGCGTAATCTTTCAAGATTGACGTAAATTTATTATATAAAATAATTTGCATACATGTTTTAAATTAACATGTTGCTCCAAATTATATGTTATATATATAGCAAGCACAAGTACTCGATGTGAGTTTGATTTGACAAATTCATAAATCCCCTAAACATTGAAGTGCTTTTTGTTATTATGTATCAAAATAGTTGTAGGAGAGAGAGAGAGAGAGAGAGAGAGAGAGAGAGAGATGTCTTAACATCTTGGCTTTTAAGAAGATCTAATTCATACATAAATAAAATATGTTTTTGATAGACACCAAAACTTTTATACAAATAACACAAAAATAGAAAAATTCACAGTGCCTGACCCAATTGAAATGATTCCACTAATTTTTATCATCAGTTATAAATGATATATTTACCTATCATCATAGAATGTGTTGATACAAAAAAGTAGATATAAACTATACATAGTATATTCATCTATGAATGTTGGAAAAGCATTATGACATTGGATATAACTTCATGAGATCTTCTGGTATCTATTTGGTCATTCGACATTATGGAGGGGGGACTAGAGAATAGGAAGTCTAACATAAATCTCAATGTTAAAGTTAGCCACTAGAGTTTATCCTAAAAGAAAGCAATAGTTATATAACCTATTTTGTGAAATTCAGATGGGACTTCTTCACTTAATTTGTACCTTTATAAGTAATGTACATCTATCCCAAATATCCTTACCAATAGTGCAAGTAGAAACACATATGTAACCCTTGTATTTTAAAACACAAAAGAAAGAAGTTAGACACTATGCATTTAGTTGTGCATATTCCTATCTTCTATATTCCATTTAGTAAATGAGATTTCAGTTTTGTACCATTAATAAAGCAAAAAGGAGCAGACTGGCCAGCTTGTATCATATGCGTCATTCCAAAGTCAATGATTGTAAAAAAGTAGATATACAAAATTTTCAAAAATCTAATATGATATTATCAAACAATGATGAACAGTTTATTGAATAACCCTCAATAGTATTTTTATTCCCATAACATGTAAAGTATCTTTTCTAAAAAAATTTAAACCACTAATTACGATAACTCGCTTGATACCAATTGAAACTTTAAGAGATAGAAGCTAAACCACTTGTGAAAATTCGTTAGGGATGTTAAGCCCTTGTGAACTAGCCCAAACTAATTACCAAGAGTGGGTGGGGGTGAATTGGTTATTTAAAAATTTCTTAATAAAAAATACAATATTAAACCAAACTAAAATGCACCACAAGAAAAATAAAGTGCGAAAATTAAATGCGATAAAACAATAAGAAATAATACACAGAAATTTATAGTGATTCGATCAACTTGACCTACGTCCACTTCCCGGAGCCTTTCCTTCGGGTATTACACTAAACTCAGTGACCCGATGAGGTAGAAAACCCAACTCCTTTTGCTTCCTCCTGAAATAGGCAAAGAACCCAACTCTTTTTTATTCCTGTTAAAGCAGGTAGAGAACCCAACTCCTTTTACTTCCTCCTGAAATAAGAAGAGAACCTTGATCAGTTGCTGAAGTAGACCTCTCTAGAATCTCCAAGGAATCAGGGATGACGATTAAAGAAGACGATGTGGACCCTTGCTTGGAATAATCTTTGTGAAGCCCTCAAAAACTCCCCCTCTCAAGATCCTCTCTCTCTCTCCCTAAACCTCTCCCTCTCCTCTTGGCTTTCTCAGGTCAAGACAATAGCAAAAGATACAATCTTAGGTAAACAAAAGGTCTTAAATAGAAGAGCTTCAAATTTACTCTTAATTGCAACAAACCAACATAATCGTTTAGGATGATATTCAGATCGTCCTGTACGATTAGTTCAAATCATTGAATATCATCCAGAACATCGCCCTGAATGCGTACCTAGATGATGAAAAACTAAACTGTTCGTCCTGGACAATTAATTCAAAACGAGCAATATCATCCAGAATATCGCTCTGTTTGCATGTCTAGATAATAGTAAAATAACTGATCGGCCAGGATAATTTGGGATCATCCCGAATGATTAGTACAAAAATAATACACATCATCTAGAATATCATTCTGGTCATCCATGAAGAAACTAAAGTTTGTTTAACTGGTCGTCTCAGACAATCCTGCGATCGTCTAGGACAATTCGATCAAGCAATCAAATCTTAATTATTTTCCTTTATTACCAAACTAATTTAGGCATAATTGCACTGCATCATCCATGATGATATCTTATATGATGTGTTAAAATTAAAACATGCCTAAACAGATCTGGCGCCTGAATCTTTCTGATTTGAGCCTATCGTCCCGAACGATGCTAATATCATCTAGGATGATTTGCTTAGTTGCGGCTGACTTAACCAAGATTTCCTAATTAGGGTTTCTATTTTTAATTGATCATCCAAGATGATTTGAGATCATCCCGGATGATATGATAAAAATTAGAAAACTCTAAAACAGTCAGAATTTTTCCCCCGAGTGTGTATGTGCAATGTTAATTAGCCTCAGGACCCACATTATCATAATAGATTCAAAAAAAGATAAAACAAACTTAATGATAGTGTGCAGACTGACTCAATCCTAATCTATTCAATTTTGAGCTAGCTTGATTTACAATTTAATCTTGTGGACATGAAATATTAGTAGATAAAAAGACGTAAAAAAACAGAAGTGTCAAAACTGTTTGCTATATTCAAAATTATAATTAATGAATCCATATTCACAACAATCTCTCCCTTTTTTTATGATGGCAAACAATTAAAACTAATTAAAATACGAAAAAAAGTAAAACAGTATAATGAAATAACACAAACACTAACTCCAACATTACTCCCCCTTTTAATATCATAAAAAGGAGGAAATAATAGAAGAAAAGAAGATGATAAAAAAATGACAAGAACGAAAGAATTTTTTTTTATCAAAGCACGAATATGATGAATTCTTCATTTAATTGAATTAAAAAATTTGTAAGAATAAATGATTTAATATCATCAAAATTTGAAAAATGGTAGAATAGTCAATCATGTTAGCCCTAGCTCAGACATCTTACAGGGCAAACCGTCTTTTGAAAATAAATATCAAACACAAAAAAAATACTAATTATATAAGAAAAAAAATATTCAAAACTTGGCTCTAGAAAAATATCTTATAGAATAATATACCAAAATAATTAGTCATAATAACAAAATTTGAAATCAAGCCTTCGAAAATATCAAATGAGACATGAATTCTTCTAAGATTTAAAGATTTGAAAAAAAATGAAGCTTATCTTTTGTGGGCTCATTTTATGCCTCTTGTCAATTGATTAGGGCACTTTACACATTTTTAAATTTTTGATACACTTTGTGTATCTTTCAAATTTTTTTTCGGCGGTCATTGCCCATCTTTTTAATTTTTCTTTTTTTTGAGCTCATTTTATACCCTTGATAATTTTTGCAAGCTAGATCCATTTTGAAACTCTTTAATACACTCAGTTGTTATATCTTCTAGATATTAGAGAAGAAAAACACACTCTTTAGTATAAGAAAGAATAAATCACAAAATAAAATCAAATTCATAAGATAAATGCAATGAAAAGATTACAAAAGTTTGAATGTAATATACAGACTTTGAACATTATATATATAAGATAGATTACTGTAACAAGATAGAAAAGATCTAAATTGTAAAGTCCAGTTGTTAATTTTAGATATACTTTTATTTGGAAAAAAAATTATACCACTAAAAGAAATTAGAGGAAGGGAAGCAATCAACATTACTTTTCCCCTTAACTGATCTAGGGATGTCGAACATTGATTACAAATTTTTAAAAATAAAAAATAAGGTATAAAATATCATTTCAGCTGTGACAAAAAAAAAGATTGAAATAAAAATAAGAACATCAGATATGAAAATACTACAAAATATTAACAAAAAAAAAAAACTAACACTCAAAACTAAAAAGAAAGAATAGAAAATAACAATGAGCAATAGATCAAAAAAGGTACAAATCAGAATTTATTAAGCAACCAATTTATACAATTATGTATCATGAGCCTCTACTGCCCATGTACCACATGCTCTCATGAGATCTTTTATGAGAACACACCTACAAAAGCATCAAACGTCAGATTTATGAACCTAAATAAGTTTGGGTCCCTTCTTATGAAATGAAGAATGCAATGTATATGTTTTATGCCATGACTCATGTAATATGGGTCTCCACACCCAATGTGTACTACGATGAATAGTACAAGTATGTGAAATGTATCCTAGCATGCCACATGAAAAATATCTAACACTAGGAAAATAATTTACTAATCTACTCAGGTTATAGTGCCTCTTCCAAGGTTTCAAAACTTTTGGCTTTGGATTAGGTGTGGGTGTATTCATATTTTTCTCAAGTGCATTAAATTTAGCTTTAAATATAAAAATCACCTTCTAAAATGGCATTATCAACTCTCAAGTAGTGCTCCCTATGCTCAGATTTATCAATATATATTTTAAAATTATTCTCAAGTGTTGTGTGGGATGCTTTCAATAAATCATGCTCAATGACCAACTCAGAATACTTTTTATTTAACTCATCAAACTTATCAAGTAATGACATATGATTAATATCAATTTGAGCATGACCTTTAAGAAAAACTTCATCCCCTTTTTATAAATTTAAAAACTTTAATTTCAAACTAGCATGCGGTTTCTTAAGTTTCCTATATAATGCATGAATTTTTTCAAAAATTCAAGTAATTGATTTTAGGTTAGTTCGTATACCTCTTCTTGGTCAGACTGACCAAGAAGATCACTCGCCATCAAACAAAGGTTTATTATCTCATCTTCAGCTTCAGCCTCAAAGGAGTCTGATGTAGAATTTTCTTAAAATGCCTTTTGGAGCCGCTTCTTGTCCTTTATGAACTTAGGTTTCTCCTCAGCCTTCTCATTATTTAGGTGAGCCTTGAGTGTAAGACAATCAGCTCTTACATATTCCAGTTTCCTGCATTCAAATTAAACTGTATTAGAAGAACTTTTAAAATTTTTGCTACCCTTACCTTTGTTCCATTTTTGATGATGCTGGAGATTCTTCCTTAGAAAGTTTTTGAATTGTCGAGTTATTAAGGCAACATCATCACTTTCAGACCCAGAAGAATTAGTATCCGTGTTATTGGGCTTAAGTGCCATAATTTTCTCATTCTTTCTCTTACTTGCATCAAGTGGTCTTTGGTTCACCCCTTGCTCGTAAGCAATGGGTAACCTAAATAAGTTATCAACAGAATAAGTATTTAAATTCTTAGATTCCGTAATAATAGTTATCTTAGCATCACAAGAAGAAGATAAGCATCTCAAAATTTTTTTGACTCTTTCATAGTTAGTTAGCTCTCTTCCTAAGGTATGCAATGAGGTGATAATTTGAGTAAACCTAGTATATATTTTAGAAATCGATTCAGTAATTTTCATACAAAATGTTTGTAGTCATGCAATAAAATATTCAACCTAGATTTCTTAACTTCATTTATTCATTCATAAGTAATACACAATCTATCGCATATTTCTTTACCAGTTGTAAAAGTTGAAACATACATGTAATCTTACGATTTTAAAGCATGAAAAAAATAGTTTAAACATTTTATATTATGTTGTGATAAATCTCTATCATCAAATGTCTATTCAGTAAAAGGAAATTTAGTTTTAATTTTATTAATTTCATGTGATAGAGGTGAATATCCATCCTTAAAAAACATCCAATGCGATAGTCAATCGATTGTAAAAATATAGACATGCGAGTTTTCCTAAAATTAAAAAGAATATTATCAAACAAAAGTGGTCTAGTAATAGGATACCCTTTCGTAGTATTATGATTACCTAAGTTAGCCATTGATCTAAATTCAAAAGTTTTAAAAAACACATTTTTATGAATCCCGCTCTGATATCACTTGAAAGTTCGTTAGTGATGTTAAGCCCTTGTGAACTAGCCCAAAGCTAACCAGGGGGGGTGAATTGGTATTTAAAAAATTTTCAATCAAAAACACAATCTTAAAGAAAACCAAAATTCACCATAAGAAAAATGAAGTGTAGAAATTAAATGCAAGAAAACAGAAAGAAAGAACACATAAAAATTTATAGTAGTTCGGTCAACTTAACCTACTTCTACTCCCCAGAGCTTCTCCTCAGAGTATTGCACTAAACTCAATAACTCTATTTTTTCTCCCACAGCAAGGTAAAGAAGCTTATACAAATCTCCTTTCCACCCACCCCGATGAGGTAGAAAACCCAACTCCTTTTTTTCCCTCTTGAAGCAGGAAAAGAATGCAACTTCTTTTGCTTCCTCTTAAAGTAGGAAGAGAACCTCGATAGTTGCTGAAGTAGACCTCTCTAGAACCTCTAAGGAACTAGGGACAATGACCGAAGAAGACGACGCGGTTCTTTACTTGGAGATCGAAACCTTTGTGAAGCCCTCATAAACTCCCCCTTACATGATCCTCTCTCTCTCTCCCAACCTCTCCCTCTCCCCTTGGCTCTCTCAGGTCAAGATAATAGCAAAAGATACAACCTTGGGTAAGTAAGAGGTCTTAAATAGAATAGCTTTAAATTTTCTCTTAATTGCAACAAAGAGACATAATCGTCCTTGATGATATTTAGATCGTTCTGTATGATTAGTTCAAATTATTGAATATCATCCAAAACATCACCCTGAATGTGTGCCTGGATGATGAAAAACTAAATTGATCGTCCTGGATGATTTTACAATCTGCTCGAATGATTAGTTCAAAATAAGCAATATCAACCAGAATATCGCCCTATTTGTATACCTGGATGATGGAAAAGTTAGTGATCAGCTAGGACAATTTGGGATCATCCTGAACATTTCTATTTTTAATTGATCGTCTAGGATAATTTGGGATCATTCTGGATGATATGATCAAAATAAATAAAAAAACTCTAAAATGGTCAGAGTTTTTCTCCCAAGTGTGTGTGTGAAAGATTACTTAGCCTCAGGACTCATATTTTTACAATAAAATTAAGAAAAGGTAAAATAAACTTAACGACTATGTATAGATTAACTCGATCCTAATCTATGCAATCTTGAGTTGGCTTGATTTATAATTTGATCTTGTGGACCTAAAACGTTAGTAAGCAAGTCACTCATAGAAAAACATAAGTGTCAGAACTGTTTGCTATCATTAAAATTATAATACATGAATCCAGAATTGTAACAACTTAAACTATGAAAGGCACACCTTGCGGGGGTTGAGTTGGTGTTTAAAAAATTAAAAAAACCCCCTTTAAAAGTTAAACCAAATTTAACTAGTACAAGAAAGTAGATTATTAGCATCCAAAATATTAGAGACTAAAAGGAAATGGACACTAAAAATACACTTTAGCAACTAAAGATGAAGATGGCCTCTAAGCTTACATGAAACAAGATATTAGTTAACAAAAAAGAGAATTGGCTGCTATTTTTTTTTTTTCTAATAGTTCTTAGTATAATTTTTATTATTATTTAATATAGTTTATTAACCATTATTTTTTTAATTAAATAAGTAGATATTAACTTAATAAAATTTCATATGCATCCCATATAGTAATAACTATTCTTAACCAAAAGTTACATCTTTTAATTAATGAATGTTTTATTAAAATCTTACAAATATATTTAAAATGATTCAATTGAAGATGTTGTAACTCGAGCCTATGAGTTTATTCTTTTGATAATAAAAAAATATTATGGCTCACTTTCTGTTGTCTACTTGTATTTGCAATATATTTTTCTTTCTGTGTTTACAAGAAAACAAACAACCTTACAAACCAAAAAAAAACATTAATAAATATTACAAATAGAATATGTTATGCCAAAACTTGAGCCTTGTAAGGTGCACTATAATCCTGAAATGTTAGTAAACACAGAAAGAAAAATATATTGCAAATATAGGTAGATAACAGAAAGTGAGCTACAATATTTATTATTATCAAAAGCATAAACTCATAGGCTCAAGTTGCATCAATCTCCCCTTTTTGATAACGACAAATATTACAGGTTGGATTTGCAAAAAAGAAAAAATTGTTTCTCCTTACTATAATAAAATTCCTCCTAACTATAATAAAACTTTAAAAAATAGGGGAAATTAAAATTTTCTTGTAGTTTTTACTTTTTGAAAAAAGTTATAATGCAATAATAAGTTCTCCCCCTTTGATATTATCAAAAAGAGAATGGGCACAAAAAAACAAAATGAACCCTGATTAAAGAGTCTCTAAAATGAGAAATTTATCTCTTGATTTTATTCAAAAACTTAGTAAGAAATGGATTGACAATGCAAAACTCAGAAATGTTAGAAATTCAGAAATTATTAATCCAAGCTCAAGTTCTTTTAAAGGCTCAAAAATTTTTTATTCTAATATCTAAATGAAGGAATAAATTAGAAAAAGAAACACTATTTTTTTCAAAACTCCTTTCATAAAACATATAAAAATAGAAGATTAATACAAAAATTGGTTAATTAGGAATCATAATTTTCAAGCTCAAGTATAAAAAATATTAAGGATTTTCTTAAGCTTTAAGAAATACAAGAAAGGTAAGCATTACTTTTAGTGGGCTCATTTTATGCCTATTGTCAGTTTTTTGGCACACTTTAAGTATCTTTTAATTTTTGATACATTTTGTGTATATTTTTCAATTTTGACGTCATTGGGCATCTTTTGATTTGGCATCATTGACCTTTTTTTTTAATATGCTGCATTTTTGAAATTTTAAAAACAAAAGTAAACTCATTATATTAACAAAATGAACTACATGATTAAGAAAATTATGAAGTAGATTCAAAAACTTACTAAAGATCTCTATGCGATAAATAAAATATAGGGAGATGAAAAAGATTAGCTTCAAAATCCAATTTATAATATGATCAAGATTTTGAATCAAAAGTAAAATAACATCTTTAAGAAAAGATATAGAGAGACAAAATCATGAATTTTTTTCATTGACTATTTTTAGAGAAGTCAATTACAACTTATATAAGAATTCAAGAAAAACAAGAGGTAGGTTTTTTATTTTTAGAAAAATAAACGTGTGTGTTGATCAGAGAGAACTTCACAAAAAGAAAAGTAAAGATAAATTTAAAATTTAAAGTAAAGATAGAACGAAATAGAATAAACCAAAAGAAATATGCAAAAAAATCAAAACAAAAAAAGCATACTCAAATAAATAAACAGACAAACAAGGCTTTAAATATCATCTTGCTCCTGGTCTAATGATTCAGAAGCAAAGTCGGCCCATAAATTTTTTGCTTTTTATTATTTGTCCTTTTTATAATTTTCTAAGCATTATCCTTTTCTTTTGTATGAAGAGTTCTCAAATTAGGACACTGAATTTTCATATGTCCAAGCTTCCTACATTCAAAGCAAACAAAATTAGAAGAAATCTTAACATTATTATCATTTTTATCTTTATTCCACTTTTGTTGATTCTTATACTTTGGTGAGTTTTTTAATTTACTTGATAAGTCATTGCTTTTGTCACCAACAAAGCCACTTTTCTCCATGTTTTCAGCATTTAGCACTATCATCTCTCTTGCATACAAAAGTCTTTGGCTCAAACTTTCCTCATAGGCAATGAGTGAGCTAATTAAATTATTAACAGAATATTCATTTAAAATTTTTGATTTGCAAATAGCAACTACATTGGCATCAAACCTATCAAGTAGACAACATAGAATTTTATTAACTTTTTCAGAGTTTGAAAATTCTTTACCTAAATAATATAATGATGTTATAATTTAAATAAACCTAGTATACATGTTTATGATCATCTCATAAGGTTTCACGCAAAATAATTCATAATCATGTATTAAAGTATTCAATCTAGATTGCTTGATTTCATTAGTACCTTCATATATAGTATGTAATTTATCCCAAATTTCTTTGTTAGTAGAGCACATTTATACAAATATAAAATTATTAGAATTTAAAGCACACAAAAAAAATTTAATGATTTAGCATTTAATTGAGCATTGATTTATTTTTCTATACTCCATTGATTAAAAAGAATATCATTTTTAATTCCATCTATTACATATGACAGTACAGAATAACAAGTTAAAATCATTTGCCACATTCAAAAATCAATTGATTGTAAGAAAGTTGACATACAAATTTTCTAGAAATCAAAGGTAATATTTTCAAACAAAGGTGGTCAGGTGATTGAATAACCTTCCGCAATATTATGATTACAAAATTAACCATGAAACAAAATTCAAAAGTATTTAAAAACTTATTTTTATGAATCCCGCTCTGATATCTCTTTAAAATACTCTTATGGCACTAGAAAGTTCATTAGGGATGTTAAGCCCTCATGAACTAACCCAAGGCTAACTAAGAGGGGGGTGAATTAGTATTTTAAAAAATCTTTTGATCAAAATACAAACTCAAACAAAACTAAAATTCACCATAAAGAAAATTAAAGTACAAAAATTAAATACAGAAAAAATAAAGAAAAGAACACAGCAGATTTATACTAGTTCAGTCAAACCTTGACCTACGTCCACTCCTCGAAGGCACCCTTCGAGTATTGCACTAAACTTAGTGCCTCTCCTTTAGCCCCCACGCTTAGGTAGAGAAGCCCTTACAAAATCACTTCCACCTTCCCCAATGCGGCGGAGTAGCCCAGTCCTTTTGACCCTAAAGAGATCTTCTTCTTCCCAAAACTTCTCTCAAGATGTGCCTTAAATCCGATGATACTAAGGTGCAAGGTTGTCGGAGCAACCGTATGAAACCCCCTCCACACTCCCTTGAAACCCCCTCTAAGGATCTTCTCCCTCTCTTAAACTCCACCCATTCCTCTCTTCCTTTCAAGCTCTCTCTTCAAGTTTTCTCTTGAAGAACAAAGCTTCAATGGCTGCCAAACACACTTTCAAAGTCTTTGTCAAATCTTAAATAAAAGATCTCTAAATAAGCTCATTAATTGCAACTTGCTGACTTTATCATCCAGGATGTTATGAATATCATCTTGTACGATCAATGCAAAATAAGCTTAATCGGCCATCCGGCTTTACTCCTCGAGATGATCGCATGTGTCTTATGATCCCTGACGATATTTGATCGGTCTGGACAGTACTACCATTTTTTTTTTTGAACAATCGGTCTAGACTTCATTAATGCAATTGATCAGCTTAGATGATTATGTGATCGTCCTGGATGATCGGGAAGATTCTTTAAATTCTGAGGGTTTCAACCATTTTTTCTCACATCCTCTTATTCTACCAACTTTATACTTCCTATTACATTGCTGTTCTTGATCATGGCAGGATGAAAGCGATCCTGCCATCCTTCTAGTAGTTCCTCAAGGGCTACTCTAGATCCTCGAGTCACTGAGGTGAACGATTAAGCTGCCTACTAAAGATACAAGATGGATGGAATCACTATCTCCTAGTCTATCAACCCTAACATTCTCTCATATCCAGTACTTGATCTATTTGCTCACACCTCCATTTATTTCCTCCTTACTTTTACTGTACCTTTCAACTGCGAGCTACTTTTTTAAATTTTTTGCTAGTCACCACATAAATTCTGCTTTTATTTCTCTTGGATCCTATGTGAATCGACGCTCCATCGAGATCACATATTAGGACTATGTAGAGCTTTTACATCTTTCCACCACATGGGGACAAACTCCACACCCTGTGTTCTGACCCTGACTATGATTGGGCTCTGGCCAACCATTTTCTTCAAAACACCAATACTCACTTTCATGTTGGAGAGACTAGCAGCTTGCTCAAAGATACTAGGACTATCCAACATGTCCTTCGCACTTCCATTATTCTAAAAGTTGGTGATCGCATTCATATCACCCCGCTTTTTTCAATCACCACCTTTTATATTTTAGCCCATCGAGAATTCAATGTCACTAATTTAATTTTTCATGACATCGAGCATCTGACTACCATTCATGATCTAGGACATAGGAGAAAGCCAAATCTAGCCCTAGGACATATCATTGCTTATGTCTTAGAATTACAATATAACCTCTAATATCCTGCTCCACCAAACTTCCAACCTACTTTCTACTCTAATAATTCCTTTCACACTCTTCATAATACTCATCTCCACCTAGAGGACGGGAAAGCTCTGGGGGCAGAGGAGGAGGAGGCTCATGTACCTTCTCCTATACCTATTCCAGCACCTATGTCGCTCTGCCAGAACTCTCAATTGGATCAGTTGGTGGAGCGATATGACCAGTGGGAGCTTTGCTTCAAAGGATATGTTGCTACATAGGAGAAGTAATATATTGAGGACATTATTCGCCTACAGCACTAGCATAACCAATATATGGCCTGGTTTGGAGAGCAGTTTGCCACCCTTTCTAGTTACTTTCACCCACCACCACCACCTCCACCTTCATCAGATGATCAGGGGTCGTCTTTTTATTTGTCTGTTTCTTTTATTATTTTCTATAGTTTGTTTATGTTTTTAGTCTCTGCTTCATTTATATTTTACTTTCCTCCTCCTTTTTGTGATGTCAAAAGGGGGAGTAGTTAGTTGTACTGGTTGGTTTGTAGTTTGATTATGTTATTCGATAGTTAAAATTATGTTTGTTTCTTCTCATTATTTCTTTTAAATTGTTCTTAAACTACTTAGATTATTTGGTTTGATATCATTAAAAATGGAGAGATTATTGCAAATCTAATTTTATGGATTAGAATTTTGATGATAATAAATATTCATATTTTCTACGACTGCTTTTCCTATTAATATTTCAGGTCCATAAGATCAGACTGCAATTTGAACCAGCTTAAGATTGGGTATATTTGGTCTGAGTTAGTTTGAAATTTTTTTCCTTTCTTTAGTCTATTGTAAAAGATATGATTCTTGATGCTAAGTAACCTTGAACACACACACATGGGGAAAAATTTTTTGTCTGTTGGTTAGAGTTATCTATTTTGATTACATCGTCTGAGAAGATCCAAACATTATCCTAGACGATTTGTTAAAAATAGAAACCCTAAATTAGGGCTTTCTGGTTAAGGCAGCTATCATTAAGCACATCGTGCTGGATAATATTCATATCAGTCGGGACGATAGGCTCAAATCAGAAAGAATTAATCACCAACCAGATCTATTTAGGTATTCTTTATTTTTGGATATCTTCTAGGACATCGGCCTGGACAATACATCATAATTATGCCTAATTTAATATGGTAATTAAGGAAAGTAATTAAGGTTTGATTACATAATCACATCATCTGGGATGATTACAGGATCCTCCAGGATAATATCTTGGACGATTGACATCGACCATCTTCTAGTTAGGGTGATGCTCTAGAAGATATGTACTAATTTGAACTAATCGAACAAGACGATATATAATCAGCTTGGATGATATGAACAAAAACCTTCTATTCGTCCCAAATCATCCTGGTTGATTGAGCTTATTTTGCACTAATAGTACATGATGATATTCATATCATCCTGTACGATAAAGTTAACAAGTTGCAATTAACGAGCTTATTTAGAGATCTTCTATTTAAACTTTGACAAAGTCTTTGAAAGTGTCTTTGGCATCCATTGAAGCTTCATTCTTCTAGAGGAAACTTGAAGAGAGAGCTTGAAAGGGAGAGAGGAAAGGGTGGCGTTTGCGAGAGGGAGAAGATCCTTGGAGGGGATTTCAAGGGAGTGTGGAGGGGGTTTCACACGGTTGCTTCGACAAGCTTGCACCTTAGTACCATCGAATTCAAGGCTCGTCTTGAGGGAAGTTTTGGGAAGAAGAAGATATCTTTGGTGTTAATGGACCCGGCTACTCCGCCGCACCGGGAAAGGTGGAAGTGATTTTATAAGGGCTTCTCCGCCTAACTGCGGTGGCTAAAGGAGAGATACTAAGTTTAGTGTAATACTCATAGGGTGCCTCCGAGGAGTGAGCATAGGTCAAGATTTGACCAAACCACTATAAATCTGGTGTGTTCTTTTCTTTATTATTTCCACATTTAATTTCTGCTCTTAATTTTCTTTGTGTTGAATTTTGGTTTGGTTTGAGTTTATGTTTTGATCGAAAGATTTTTTAAAATACCAATTCACTCCCCCCTCTTGGCTAGCCTTGGGCTAGTTCATAAGGGCTTAACATCCCTAACGAACTTTCTAGTGCCATCAGAGCACTTTCAGATGAATCATTCAATTTCTATAGCTTCAATGATATTTTTATTAATACTTATTTATATAACACATTCAACGTAGGTCTATATTATAGACTAAAGTTATATAAAAGTTCAATAAATGGCATAGGCAAAAAAATTTTCCCTCAAATTAACACAACTAATTGTAAGTAAAATTAATATGTTTGATTCTTTAAGAGATAAGTTTTATCATGCTTAAGAGTTAGGTTATGTAAGAGTTTATTTTATCTATTTTATATTTAATTTACTTAAAAATATCTTTAATAAATTTTTTATTAATAATTATATATTTAAAGTTTAAATATGTATGGTAAAAGTTAATTTTAAGTTCTATTAAATATAATGTTAAACATTATATCATATTTTTATATATCATATTGAAATAAATATAAATCATAATTTGTAATTTGAGTCATGAATTGATGAAGTAAAATATGAATCATTTTAAGATGGGATATATGTTAATTTGTCCATAAAAATTATAAAGGATATTTTACTTATTAACCTAATATTTAAATAAGAATACATTTGATAAAATTAATAACCCTACAATATTTTTCTTCCGTACCAGTTTCTTTCTCCGATGTTCTGCCAATCGCTTTAGCATTTCGCTCTTTGGTGACGACATCTCTGGAACACAGGCCTAGGTTTCATTTTAGCGACTAAATATCATCCATACGTGCACCGTTGATTTAATACGTGATTACCTTATTAGCAGCTTAACTCCTCTAATCTAGTTTTCTCTTCAACCATGCTTAAATGAGTTCCCTCCCTCCAAGAAGTGTGGGTATTCCTGTGGTTTTCCCATCCTTGGCTTCATCCTCATAGGTTGGTATTCTTTATAATATTGTTGACCTTGAATTCTTTAACTCTTTGGGTCAAGGGTTTGATTTGGTCAATTTGACCAAGTTAGGCCCTAAAACCACCTCCCTTATATTCAGCTTGTCAAACTAGGTCTGTTGAGCCCAAACCCAGGCCCTTGGTCAGCCTGGTTGACCAGGTCAACCCATGTTGACTCAAATTGACCCAAACCCTTATAAATCTAATTTTAAATCAAATCTACTTCCTCCTTAAGCTCAATTCTCTCCTCCCTTAGACTTAGTGGGTCAAACCCAACCCATTGGGCTTATACCCTTGCAGGGTCAATCTGGTTGATCAGGTCAACCTAGATTGACACATTAAGCTCTATGGGGTTAATTCAAGCTCTAATCTAATCCAAACCCATCCTTGGCTCAACCCCGTTACTCCATGGACTTAATTGACTAGGTTGACCAGGTCAAATTAACCTATTTAAGTCAATTAAGACCTATTCAATGCATTAAATACCTTCCTTTCATTCCCTTGAGCAATACCACGGCTATAAGGCCATGTTCCACTCCTAATTAGCCCTAGATCCAATCCTAACCATCCATCATGATTGTAAGCCTTTTAAATAGGAAAGTTAGGTCATCTAATAGAGGACCTCTTGTAATCTCACTTTCTTCAAACCCTCTCAAGCTGATCTTTTTTGTGCTTGAGCTCCCATAATCTTCCTACACTATTCCCATGTCAAAACCCACCATCAAACACCCGCCAGAGGTTAGTTTCCTGCCAACTGAAGCTATAAATATTCTAAAGAGGATTTCATTTGATCTGTGGCTCATTTGATCGTGACATCAAATAGGAAAACATATAAGGATATTCTACAAGCTCAACTGTATAAACATTTCAATGATCCAATGATATAATTCCACAAAAAACCTTTATATTAGGTCAAACAATTAGCATTTCAAAAAGTGATTATTAGGTTGAGAGTTTTATCCCCTAAGATTTATGTTCATCTAACCGTGGGAGCTCTCAGTTGGACAGAGATTTCGTTTAAAAAAATCATGGAAGTTGATCCAATACCGCACGAGATCAGGCAACTCTAAAGCATTGCTGACGAGCTAAGTAATACCACTGACCGCATTATTAATTAGGCAGTGATCACCGGCGGCACAATCATTACGCTGCCACGGAATCATCGCTTTGGGGTTTGGGGAGTCAATCTGAGCCCGCCATCTGTAACCGCCTTTGCATAATAATTTAAATGTTTTGTTAATTTAATTATAATGGGTTTTTAACTATTATTTCTTTTGATAATTCAAAAAAAAAACTATGCAAGAAGATATGTGTAATATATCAAATCGATTGTATTTTAATTATCTTTAATTTGAAGTTAAGTTCAATTTAAAATGTTTAATATATTTTTTAAAATTCCATTTTTTAAATACTAAAAGATTTAAATTTTAGTTAATAACTGCTTAAGTATTAAAATGAATATTTTCAAAATTTGAAATATTATTTCATAGAATTATTCAATATATTTTAATTTAAAATTTAACTTAATAATTAATTATTTTAAATAATTATCATTTGTTAATAAATGATTAATATTTAAGTAGTATTAAAAATAGTTTTTTAATAAAATATATAATAAAAGTAATAACAATATTTTATTTTTTTTGTAAAAATTAATAACTACTATTTAATTATCTAATTTTAAAATTAATGAATTAATTTAAGAAATTTTAATTAGTAAAAATAATTAATTAATTAATTAATTAATAAGTAATTATTTAAAATTCAAATATTTTTTAAAATTTATAAAACTTATTATTTTTTATTAAATTATTTTAAATTTCAGAAGCTTTAATATTTATTTTAACTTGATTTAATAATTACTTTCTTAACACTACTTATTCTAAATTATTTTAAAATAGCTTTTTTAAATATTTTAAACTTAAAAAATTCATAACTATTTTTTTTTAAATTGGATTATTGCGTATAATACTTTGTATATTTTCAAAAAATTATTTATTTTAAATAAAATTATTTTTTGGATATTAAAACTTATTTAACTATAATTATTTATATATTATTTAATTTTATAATTATTTAACTATTATTTAAAAAATTATTATGTTAAATATTCTAAAATTAAAAATTATTTTAAATCCTTGGTCGGGTGACCAGTGGATCTCTCATGAGTATATACATTGAAATATTCTAAAACATATTATTTTAAAATTTAGATATACATATATATTTAATTTATATATGTATTTGAATGATTTTAAAATTATATATATTATTAAAACTCTTAATTTTTGGGGATCCACTTTGTAAAATTTTAACTATTGATTATGCATATGAATAACATTCATGGGGGAGAGATTAGTGAGTTGGGCTCCAATCATTCATTAATCATATCATTAAGCGCTCTTAACTACTTTTTTTTATCTTTTACATATGTAGGATGTACGAGCACTTAGCTTAGGCCCTCCTAGATCTTAGGATTTGGTATATTTATTTTTTTATGCATTCCCTTCTTGTTATCCCAACGGTTAGTCTTGAACATGTGATTTAAACCTACTTAACGTAATGACACCCTAAGGACAATAATTAAGGATCCGTCTGGCGAACTTAAAAAACTTCTAAGAATTAGGATAGATTTTTGAATGATATGAAACTTTAAACACCTGAACTTAGTAACATCTTAAACCTCCCAGAATTTTCTAGGAATTTTTAGGAGCCTTTAAACCCCTTAATTAATAAACCCTAATTTAACCCTTAATAAAGCCTCGATAATTTTAGAAAATTCTAATAAATTTATATTAAATCAAAAAATTACACAATATATAAAACTCTTTAAAATTCAACTCCTAATTTAAAAAAATTAAAATCTCCTTAATTGGACGTCAATCTAAACCATAATTTAATTTTGATTAAAAATAACTTTTTTGATTAAATGAAATAATTAAAAACTATTAAAAAATCTTAAATTTCTCCAAACACTTGGAGACATATCTTTATGTTATTTCTGACCTTTTGGGGTGATTTCAAGTAGTTTGGAGTTGATTTGGATTAAAACTCCTAAAATTCCCTTTATTGAATAATTTTAATAATTCATAACTAATTTCAAAAATTCAAAATTGGAAAAACTAAAAGGCATTGGACTCTACTTAAAATCTAGTATTTATTAAAAATATTAGGTTTCTAGAAACTAACCTAAATCAAAATGTCAACTCTCCTTTCAACCTTAGTTGGTTAACTAAGGCCTGAAACTTCTAAAATTCATAGCTTTGTCTAGTAAACTCCAATCTAGCAAACTCAAATCCTATATACACCTTATAATCCCTAATATTTAATTAAAATGCTAGAACCCCTAAACCTAGCCTATTTCTAATAGTGATTTTTTGGACCCCCTTAACTTAGCGGGTAGGCTGACCTCAGACCTTTTAAAATTCATTAATTCAACTTAAACTTCAAAAAAAATTACCCTAAATATTATAACTGATCCACAAACTAAATTAACTAAAATGCACCCTAATTTATTAATATTTAAACCTTAATCAAATTTTCCCTTTCAATTTTCAACACATGTTACTATGAAGAACTTGAATTAATTTCCCAACATAAGACTTATCCAAAGCCGCACATGCCTACTACACACACAAAGAATTACCAACTTACCACTTCTATCTCTAGGTTGGGCTAGTGATCTTCTTTTTTCTATTTTTCTGTGTTGATGCATTTGTATGTGGAACTTGTATTGATTGACTTAATTTTCTTTTATTATTTGTAATTATTATGCTATTTATTTTATTACTGTACTTTCGCTTTGTGATATGATTTATGCAATAGATTACACATGGGTTATGTGTGCCTTTGATACTTATTTAATCTTATGTAGGTGGTCATGCTCGTGCAATGCTAATAAAAGGGAAAAAATAATTAAGCTTTAAGATTAACATTGCTTTCTACAAGTACTTCAGAAATTGCCAAAGCCCCCTTTTAAATTAAAAGAGCATGTCCAAGTGTGATTGGCAATGTGTGTTTTATTTCTATATATAATTTACATGAGATGTTTCTTTATTTAACTAAGGATAACCATGTATGAGAGTCTAAATTTTTTAAATAATATAATTTATTATATAATCGAGTTGTAAAAGTCTTCAAAAGCATGACATTTCAAATACTACGTACCCAAAGAGAGAAAGAAAGGCCCCCTCTCAGGGAGTTTCTTTCTCATTTGGGTATCCTTCTAAAGGATGATCTGGAGGAAGATGATCCTATGAAGATAATCTGAAGGAGCTGATCCGAAGGAAGATTATCTAGAGAAAGATGATCTATATGAAGATGAAGACTTGAAGCTGAAATGCCTTGCTTTTAAGACTTGCGTCATTTAGTGGGAATTGAATCTAGGTAGTTGTTAGTAGGACCTTGCCACCAATATTCTTCTGTTGTGTCTGAGTTATACTTATATGGCACTTATCGTGGACTATGAACTTTCTTATGCTATGGCGATTTATATTGATGTATTTACTTTATGTGCATAGTAAAAATTGCATGTCTTTTCTAGGTTTCTTTATTGCATTTATATGGCCTAATTTTACTAGGCTCTTTAAGGATAAAAAATCTTTTCTACTCATAACTAAATTTTAATATTTTAGAAATTAAATAATATAGAAATCTAATGACCTAGAAAATAGCTGGAATCATCTGGGGTCGCAAGCATATTAATGCATTTCTCTTCTCCCTTGCTATAAGATACTTCTTCACCTGCGGGTAAAGTTTGGATAATCTGGCCTATGTGGATGAGGCGCCGGACCTAGGGAAGCCTAGTCTTTTCATAAAACTATTTTTTATAAGCCTTTTTTAAAGCTCAAGCATTTTTGATGTGGAGACCCTTTAACAATAATTCATTACCTTAGAAACTAACTTAATTAAAACTTTAATTCCATTAGCTTTAAGAGAATTTACACTACATAAGTCCAAGGCTAATTAGAAAATTCTCTAGATGTAGGCATTACTTCCAAAAATTAAGCTACATACCCATCTTTCATAAAGATTAGATAGCATGGATTTTATGTGCTTAGGTGGTTAGCTGGCTTTCTTTTTGAGGCAGAATATAAGTCCATGATGCATTAGTTAGGACACATGTGTTAGTGTTGGGTGTAGAACACTAAACCCACCCTAAATTTAGGGTTCAATGCTACTACATTTAGTTTCTTGTTGTACACCTCATACGTGGGTTAGTCTCCTTCTCTTTTTTTTTTTTTTTGAAGAGATGTACATAGCTTTAGAATTAAAAACTATTACAAACTAGAAAGAAAAATGCAAAGTAAGACCCTCAAAACTTTCATAATGGATATGAGATCTACTAATTCCCATTTTAAATCTATTGGGGTGATGGGGAAACCAAATATTTAAACAACCTAAAAGGTTGGTTAGTATCCCAGAGTTCCCAAAAGATAAAAAATGACAACTAGTAAGAATCTCATATAACATTACAATAATTCAAAAAAAGCAAACAAGAACTACAAAAAAATAAATAAATAAATAAAAACATAAATCTAAAAAAATAAAACTATTACCAACTATAATAAAAATCGATCCTAACGTAACATGAACTCCATCCATTGTAGAGAAAGTTTCCCCATCACGCTTCAACATCTCCTTGCCTTAATCAACTAAAAACTGATCTTTTCAGTAATATATAAGAAAATCTTCACAACTATAATTGCCATCTTCTTTATACAAGAAGATCGCAATAAAGAAATTTGCATCATTAGATTTAGAGATAATGCAAACTTCTTTTCTCATATACACATTTCGGAAAGAAATCATAGATTTTCCTTATAAAATCTCATTCCACTTTCCATTCCATATTAACCATCATCCAATGACAATACTGAAAGTGTCACCCTCAAAAGGCTTCAAATCAGTTTTCCTTTTCCTAGGACAGTCTTCAATAGGTCCTAAGAATTTAAGTTATTTAGTTCTTTTTTGTTTAACACTACCAAATTTTACCTCTTTATTGTTATCAATAAGACAACAAGAATTTGAACTTATCTTAGAAATAACAAGCTTGGGAGAAGAAAACAATTCCTTAGATCCCATTCCAAAAAAAATTATTGATTTTTTTATCATATTCCACCACAACAACATCAGGGCATGACACAGTAGGCTCCAACTCATCCATGGTAGTTCGAGATATGTTAATTTCAGTTCAGAATTGCTCAATATTTTTCTAGCAGAATTATTAAAATCAGAAACATACTTTGCTTCAACAAGAGGTTCTTTGAACAAAATTGAATAAATGATATTAGTTTTTTCAACAGCTATATCATTCAGTTTATTTTTAGAAAGAATCGAAGTTATATTCATACTAGCAAAATTAGAATTCTGGATATCTATTATCCTGTCACTTTCCACAACAACAACCAAATCAGCTTCAATAATTAAATCTTTGAGAAAATTTGAATTAGGTCCATCAACAGCTATATATTCATCATCTTTAGCCATACTACTCAATTTGTTTTGAGATAATACATAAACCATATTGGTAGATTCCATCTTTACATTGGCAAATTTAGATTCAGGAATATCCAATATCTTGTCTTCAGCCAAGCCAAGTAAATTATCATGAGATAATACACTAAATTTGTTAGCAGCTTGAGGATCTATAATAGCCGAATTAGGAAGCTTCATAGAATCCAAATTCTTACCAAATTTTAAATATTTTTTTATTATATTTTAAACTTCACATTCATCCACGGACCATATATTGTTTCTGGATTACCAATTCTCCTTTCCAATGTTTTCTCAATCATAGAAATAATCCAATTATTCTTCACTTCCTTAATGACATTACCATTACCAACATTATTGACATAAAAACACTCTCCAAGCACATGGCCTATCTTACCACTTTTAAATAAAAAAGAATAAATCTTTTCATATTCTACTTTCTTAAAGAATTTTCCATATAAATTTAAGTCTCCTTCTCTTCAGGGGCTATAAATCCTGTATATCCGCATCATATGGATGACACCACTTCTATCCTTCCCTTATGTATGCTTTAAGTGTGTTGTTTCTTTCTCATCAAAATTCTCCTCAGTGCCTTAGTCCCTCCATATGTTGGTATGAACCGTGTATGTTGACTAAGCCCACTTGAACCCTTTCTTTCCCCTTGAGTAGGATTTCTTAGTCTCCCCTTTATGCTAATTCCCCTTTGAAAAGTGTAACGTCGAATCCTTAATCAAGAGTATTCTCAGGATCCGGTCTGAGATATAATTAACCAAGGGAGCTTGCCCCCGTAGGAAACATTATTCCACCATCAAATAAAACCCACTCGAGCTGATGTATCTAGTGGGAAAACCCCCATTATTTTGATCAGATCGTGCATATTATTACCCATCAGGGGGGGGGGGTTGGCGAGAGCCGATATCCAAAATGGTTAATCATATGTGCGATCTAATATGCCTTTCCATTGGCCTGCTTGCGAAGAGCGCAAATGTCTGCAATTGTCTAGTCCCTTGGGATGGTGCGATCGTAGATCATCTACACTCTGTCCCATGCACAACGGTGTCCTTTTATAGGTCCCTAAATATTTCTAATTGGGCATTTATGGGTTCATCTTCTTTGCCCAGATGGCTAGTATTTTTTATAGATCATTATAATATGACAAAACTACGACTAAAATTATTTTTATTTGAGCATAATACATAATATATTCTTTAGTCAGTTGTTAGAAGAAAATTAGGTTTGTATATTCTCTATAAAATATAATTCATTATTCAAAATTATGTGCCTCTAAACTATTGTATTCAACGGTTAGCATATACATAAACTCTATAACATGTAGTTCATCATTCAAAACTATGATGAATTAATTATTTTTAATAACTTCATTAGAATAATTAAAAGTCACATGGATGAGAAAAAAAAAACTTCAAGCAAACTTAAAAAAAGTTAGCCTTATATACTTTACATAGATTCAAATTTTATAGAACATTCTTTATTGTTCACAAATATAATATTGCATCAATTAAAAGTGTTGTATTTGGTTCACCTGCTAAAATAATTAATTGGTTTATCCATCACAATGATTGGTTCCATTATTAAAGAAATCAACTTAAAGTTCAATTTATATGCATTCTAATTTATCAAAATAACTTATATTAGTAGGTAATTGTTATTACTCTCCTTTGAGTATGATTATTCCACCTTTTACAACCAAAAAATAGTTTATTCCACATGCTCTTTGTTGCATCCAGGAATATTCATGGTGATAGAGAAATGTAAAGTTTCAATGTCTTAACTTTGTTAAAAGATCCATCACACAATTAGATTAAAGAGATGGTGTAACATTCATAAGAGACACCAGAGCTTTTACCTGTAAATTCCTAAAATGGGGGAAAACCATAGGGCCTAGCCATGTTTGAATGAATTCACTAGTGTTTGAAAAAGGTTTTAGCTTTATGTAGTAAATATACATCATATATAGTGCATTACATAGTTTGAATCAAAGAAGAAGTATTGACATGTTCATTTAGTCGAGAGGACCATAATTGATGGGTGACAGAGGTCAAAAATATTGCAATCAATGCGTATGTTTTAAATTATTCAAAAGGTTTCAAAATTTTTTTACCTTGCATTTAATAATTTTTAAAACTATCAATTAACCCCCCCCCCCCCCCCCCCCCCTCTTAGTTAGCCTCGGGCTAGTTCATAAGGGCTAAACAACCCTAATAAACTTGGTATCAGAGCGAGATTCATAAAATCTAGTTTTTGAAAACATTTGAATTTCAATCCAATTCTAACTTTGGTAACCAAAATACCACAGAAGGATATTCCATTACCCGACCACCATTATTTGATAATATACCTTTCTATTTCTAGAAAACTAGCATGTTCATATTTTTACAATCGATAGATTATCACATGTGAATGCTTCTTAAAGAAGGATATTCTACACAACCATGTGAAATTAATGACATAAAAACTGAACTTCCTTTTACTGAATGCACCTTGATGATAAGGATCTAGCTAAACTTAATGTTAAATATTTTAATTGTTTGTTTTTTTGCACTGAATATGAAGATTACATGCGTGTCTCAACTTTTGCGACTGATAAAGAAATATGTGATAGATTATGTATTACTTATGAAGGCATAAGTGAATTTAAGAAATCTAGATTAAATATTTTACTTCATGATTATGAAATATTTTGCTTGAAACCTATTGAATCGATATCTGAAATGTATACTAGGTTTATACAAATTATCACCTCCTTGCATACCTTAGGAAGACAGCTAACTAACTATTAGAAAGTTAACATAATATTTAGTTTCTTGTCTTCTTCCTTTGATGCTAAGATAACTACTATAACTGAGTTCAAGGATTTGAATGTTTACTCTATAGATAACTTACTTGGATCACTTGTTACTTACGAGCAAGGAGTGAACCAAAGACAAACTTATTGAAGCTGAGAAAAAGAAAGAGAAAACTATAGCCTTAAAGGCTAACAATATGGATTCTAACTCTTCTGGTTCTTAAAGTGATGATGTGGCCTTAATTATGAGGTAATTCAATAGCTTCCTAAGGAAGAAACAAAACATCATTGAAAGTGGAATAGAGGTAAGAGTAATAATGATTCTAAAAGTTATTCTAATGTGATTTGTTTTGAATACAAGAAGCCAAGACATGTAAAAGCTAATTTTCGTACACTTAAGGTTTACTCAAATAAGATCTTTCAAGAAAGACCATAGTCCATGGATGATGGAGGTTAGAAGGACTATAGTCCACTAGTGACATAGGGAAGGTGGGTCGTAGTCAACGGCCGACAATGGTCAGAAAGTCCCTTGTCTAGCGACAGAGGTTAGAAAAACTGTAGTCGATAAGTGATGAATGTTGGAAGGACTATAGTCAACGGGCGATGAGGGTAAGAAGGGTCCTAGTCGGTGGGAGACAGTGGTCAAAAAGATAATTATCTGGTGATAAGGATTGAAAGGATTATAGTTAACATGCAATAATGGTTAGAAAGGCCATTATCTGGCAATGGAGTTCAGAAGGACCGTAGTTAAAAAGATCATTATCTGGAGATGAAGGTCGCTAGAACCATAATCAATAGGCGATAAAGGTCAGAAGGATCATAGTCGGGGGGGGGGGGGGGGTTGATATTGGTAAAATAGATCATTATCTGGAGACAAAGTTTAGAATGACCATAATCATTGGGTGATAGAGATTAGAAAGGCTTAGTCAGCTAGCGACAGAGGTCAGATGAACCATAATTAGCAGGTGATAGTGGTTAGAAAGATCATTATCTCATGATGGAGGTTGAAAGGACTATAGTTGACACATGACGAAGGTCAGAAGGGTCATAGTCGGTGGGTGGTAGTGGTAAAAAATAATATTATTTAGTGACAGAGGTAGTAAGGACCATAATTAGTTGGTGATGAAAATCAAAAGTATCATAGTCAGTATGTAATAGTGGTAAAAAAGATCTTTATCTAGTGATAGAGATCAGAAGAATAGTAGTCAATAGGCGAACAGCATAATTAGTGGGTGATTGTGGTTAGAAATATCATTTTCTGGCAACGGATGTTAGAAGGATCATAGTATAAAGGTTAGAAGGGCCATAATCGGTAGGTGATAGTGGTCAAATAGATTGCTGTGTGGCGATGGAGGTCATTAGGATCATGGTCAGTGGGAGGCAGAGGTTATAAAGACCATTATTTAGTGATGGAGGTTATAATGACTATAGTCAATGAGCGATAATAATAGGGGTAAAGTTGAACGATGATCAGTGGCTGGGAGTAAGTTTGGCAATAGTCGATGGTCAATAAAAGTCTGACCTCATTGTGGCCAGGCTAAAATTTTGTAATAGTCAGTGTTTGAGAGGATGTTTGATGATAGTCTTGTTATGATAAGTGATCTAATGGCTATCCTATCGAGGAGGTGTTTAGTTGCAAGAGTGCTTTAGTCTCTTTCTCTCTCTCTCTCTCTCTCTCTCTCTCTCTCTCTCTCTCTCTCTCTCTCTCTCTCTCTCTCTCTCTTCCTTCTATTTTATCTCTACCTTGCTTCCTCCTTTGATCATCCCCTGATCCTCCTCCTCACAATGAAGAATGAGGTGTGGATTTATAATTTTCTAAGAGTGGCATGACCAGTAAATAGGAGGGAGATCAAGGGCAAGTTGGTAGTTGTTTGAATGGACAACTAATGTTATCCCCTTGATTATGGATAATTTACTAGGCATTTTAATGCCTTAATGATATCAAAATTTTATAGTCTTTAACTCATTGGATTTTTCTGAATGAGCTTCTCGATCTGATTACAAGCACGTCACGTTTGAAAATTATTGTTTCATCCAAAATTTCATTTGAACCTTTCAAATAAGCTTTAAGTCTTTGATGTTATGGCCTAAAATCTAAATTTAAAGAATTTTTTCTTTTAATCTTTTAATAAGCATCTAGCAGAGCTATCTAATATAATCTATTAGTAATAAATAATAAATTAGATTCTATAATTTAAAACATCAAGGTATACATTTATATTAATTCCTAAAAATCATATACAATACGCAAGACTATGAGAAAAAAATAGAACCTAAGGAATCCTTACCGGCCTCACACTTTTATTCACCTAACCTTACCTGAAATCATTTAACCACATATAATGAGCTTAAAAAGCCAACAACAAGTCAACAAAACCTATAATTGACTATAAAGCATGGTAAAGGAGCAATATGTATATTAATAGTCAAATCATAATAATTGCATCTATATAATCATTGAATTAGTATAGAAATAATAAAATTCATATGCAATAGTAGTAGAATCTATAAACAATAAAATACTATAGTATGGAAGCTAGTAAAGTAGTAAACTAGTATGAATATCAAATATATAAAGTAATAGTCATATCAGTATTGCCAATCAGTAAAGAAATTAGATAAAGTATCAAATCAAAACATCGATAAAAATTGTTGAAATTAAATCAATGTAGTAAAATCATATATGAATGTACATAAGCTATCTAGGTATTCTATATCAGATGTTAATTATATCACATGCTTAATATCAGTACTATGAATAAGTAGCATCAAATAGTATCAGTATCTATAGCAATAATAGTAAAGTGGAAAGAGTAATAAAATAATATAATAATAGTAAATTCATGCAGTACTTATAAATTAGTATAATAATTAGAAAAATTCCTCAAGAACATGCATTTTAGTAGTCTTACAAAATAAGTAAGAAGTCCTGGATATTATGATGTTATTCAGTGTTAGTATTAGTGTTAGTGAATTATTGGCTCAGTAAATAGAGTCATCACTTTTTATTTATCGGCATAGTAATGATTTCCTTATAACTCTCAATTAGTGTATTACATAAATTAGTAGGAGATAACACCAAACCATAATATTTAAAGGAAAGCTCGTCGGCCTACCATCCTGTATAGGTCAATTAATCTCTAATCAACTGGTCACTCAATCTTTACTTATTTATTTCACATACGCAAATTATTATTATAATAATACTGATCAGCTATTACTCAAGCACAAGTCCACATCTATTTTTAATGCATTGAAGTAAATCATGCATAATTGAGCTTAATTAAGAAGATGCTAAAATATCATAATGGTAGAAAACAAGGAATCCCATTAACCAAAAAATGCACATTTTTCAAAAAATTACCAAAATACCAGGAGCTGTATAAAATACTATTTTAAGACATTTACTTTGCTACACCACTATTTTTAGAGCTCAAAATAAATTTCAGGATAGATAAAGATCTTTATTTTTTCAAAATCACATAGTGAAAAATCTCAAATAATTATTCAAAATGTTCATAATCTTGATCTCTATAGCATACAAAAAGTTACATGGTGAAAGTTTTATCAAAATAAAGTTATTCACATTTTTCAGTAATAAAAATATAAATTTGATCAAAAAATACAAAAAATATGGAATCTTTGAAATCATAAATAGGGTAAAGGTTGCTTACAATGAGATAAGCAAATTTTTCAACTGACCCAATAGACAAAAATAATATCGTGACCTCCAAATATGAACATCTCTTTTCTCTCTCTTACCTTTCTCTCTTAAACCACAAGTTTCATTTCTCTGTTAAATGAATTCCTAGGCATTAAATGGATTTTTATGATAAAAATTATGGTGCTTTGAGGTATTTTTTTTAAATAATAAGTTAATATTATAAAACTAATTTAATTAATTTTTTTAGTTTAAAATTTAAATAAATCATTTTTTTATTACAAAAAAATATCCATAAAATTAAACATATTATTTAGAAAATATTGATAAATCGGTTTGTAAAACAGACAATTAACGATATTGAAATTTTCACTTATACTGATGGGTACCAATTTCTTAAGAATTTTCACTAGTGTTAAAAAATTATGAAAAAATTTGTGCAAGTAAAATATTACAATGAAAATACTATGGCAAATATAGTTTGCGAGTAAGAGTTATAATAACTCAAGAAAAAAAATGGAAAAGTAAAAATACAGGCTATTACATTTGAATTGGACCCTTTCAATCTTAAATTGAGTCGAATTTGGTGTCATTTGGTTTGTCTTTTTGAGACGTTAAATTCAACTGTAAGTTTACTGAAATTAGGGTTCATATTATCCTAAATTTAATTTTGAAAACTTTCAATTCAATTTTGTATTGAGATTCATGCCCAAGCAATAATTTTTTAATGATATATAAGTTACCCCCTTTTTTCAGATGTCAATGCCTACGAAGTTTGACAATATATGTCATAGTCTATCAAAAAAAATGTCATAGTCTATAAATTCTTTCAATGCAAAAGTCAAGCCTCTCCTATGCTAAATGGGTGTACTCTACTAATATCTATATTAGTTTAATGTCACTTCTTAAGTTGCGAGAACACCATTTTGCTTAGAAGCATGTTCTCTTCTCCTTTGAGATGGTAGCCCCAATGCAAAACTACAACTAGGACTAGTAGGATTTAATAAACTAGGTAAAATTAATATAAGTGGATCATAAACAAATGTTTCATTTTCATTGGACTAATTATTTAAACCAATCAAAACCTTCCCATCGTAATGTTCCACATGACATGTATCAACCCGCAATGACTTGCACAGATAGATGGGTGTACCTTTTGGGGTGTAGGGTTTGCAGTTGATTATGCAATTTTTTTAGTGTAAGCCTCACAACCTTTTTTTTTTTAAAGTTGCAGACGATGGCTATAGTGCCACCTTTATTAATGCTTTTTTATTTTTTGAACCTACAAAAAATTTTTTTTGAAAGAATTTTTTTTCTCTTTTTTCTTTTTATTAGAGGGAAACTTTTTCTCACTTTTTTTAGAAAGAGATTTTTTTCAATTTTTATAGGAGTTTTCTTTATCTTTTATTCTTTTTAAGAATATTAGAATATTATTGGAATATTCTTATTCTTTGAATTTTTTTTAGAATATTCTTATTCCTGCAAAATATTTTCCCTCCTTTTTCACATATATATAGCCCCCTGAGATAAAGAGAAAATTGCTCCTCTTATCCTTCTCCCTTCTTCCTCTAAATTCCTTACAGTTAAGGCCTTCCACTGTCTTAAATAGGTGGCATCCCATGTCAAGTACAAGTGTCCCTCTCTTCTATAGAAGTTAGAATAGTCAGCCTCCTCTTTTTTTGTTCCCTATTTTTCTTCTTGCTTTAGAGTCTTTCTATTATTTGTAATAGGTGATACTCCCTATCCAAATTCAGTGCCCCTCTTTATTGTTGAGGGAACTTTCTCTTCCTTCCACTTTATTTTTCCTCTAATTTTTCTCTTTCACTAGAGGAATTCCACTATCTGAGATAGGTGGCATCCTCAATCACATTTCAATGCCCTTCTTTTGTGTAGAAGAAGTCACAATCATAATTTATTCACTAAGTAAACAACTTGAATAGAAAAAGATCAATAACCTCTTTCATGCGAGGGTGATTTGTGAAGAGCTTGTAGTAATTATACCCTCAAGGAGAACCAATGATTATCAGTAGATGGGAAATTTTTTTATGATGTTTGAATGGAAACTCAATGATAATTGACGATCAAATTATATGTTTGATGAAGACCGATAGTCTGGTTGAGAGTTGAAGGAGATAGTTAAAGGGTGTGGTAAATAAGAAGTTGATGATGGTTGATATGAAATGAAACAATGATGATGGTCATCTGCCGAAGGGTCGATGATAGCAGTGGTCAAGTGGAATTTTGCTAAAGGTAATATCAATCCATACTAACATGTGCAAACATTAGACATCCCTAATGAAAGAGATCGAAGCAGTGTGTTCTATTGGTGGTCTAGCTATACGCTAAGTGTTAATTGAGTTGAGGCCTGAAAACAGTCAGGTTATAATCTTTCTTTGAAGAAGAAATTGTATGAGATGGTTCAATGTGTAGGACAAGAGGTCAATAGAATCTACCAAGGATATTTAACCTTTTTGAAATTATTTATTACTCGATAACATTAACTTGTTTGGACAATATTATTGTACTTTTAACTTAGCTTCTAGTGAGATAAATATACACTTAAATTTGCTGTAGAATTTTGTTATAAAAATCTAATGACATGGTATATGAATTTGTATGAGCTTGATGTTTGTTTTTCATTTGATTTGAACTTGTCCTATAGAGGAAACTAAGTCATTTAAGTATTTTTGAGATATACTTTAATATAGTGCTCCATGTTCCTTTTGAGGATTTTTATCATATTAAGATCTTTATATATGTGATGACTTTATCAATCACATACTCTGATAGAGTCTTTTTTAGTGAGGACCCTATCCAATACTATATTCCTTCTGAGGCTACCTTTTGGGTAGACCTTTCCAGGGTTATTTGTCAGATCATTATTCAATAATGCTAATAGATTGAGAGAAATATACAAAAGATAATTGACATATCCAAGGTTGTTTGTCATAGTATTACTCGATGATGTTAACCTGTGTCGAAGAGACTAAGAAAATCCACCAAGGATGTATAAACTATTCAAGGTTCTTTGTCAGAGCATTGATCATTGACATTAACATGTGTGCAAGAGGTTGGGAGAATCTTCCAAAGATGTATGAACTATTCGAGGTTATTTGTCAGAATATTGCTCGATGACATTACCCCTTTTGGAAAAGGTCGACATAATCCACCAAGGATATATGACCTATTTAAGGTTGTTCATCAGAGCATTGCTCGATGACATTACCATGTATGAAAAAGGTCGAGAGAATGGACCAAGGATATATGACCTATCCAAGACTGTGTGTCAGAGTATTGCTCGATAACATTAACTTAAATGGAGGTGGATATATCAAATTCCATTAGGAAAGATGTTGTAATACAAGATCCCTAGTTTGTTATTTTGATGATGATAAATATTATTAAATGAATTGATACATTTTTTCATTAAATATTTTAAATATTTCTTCTGTCTATAAGCACTAATATTGTAGATAAGACATACACTGCTCAAGACTACTGAAAGAACTAGAATGGACAGAATAAAAATATCAAGTAATAAAGTCAATAATTTTATTTTTCTTTATTTTCTATTTCTTGAGATATAAATTTTAAAAGTTGAATTTTTTTTGTACTAATCGTACTGCATAAGTTACAATCATCCTTACGATCAGTATAGAAAGAATGGGCATAATAGCTAATTTAACAATTAGTTTATGTGAACTAATTATACTATACAATATGGATCATACTATATAATTTGTTATGATTCAAAAACCCTAGTAGCTAGATAAATTAAGAAAGATATTTAAAATTTGATTTTTGAATTAACCATAATGTACAAACTGATTTTTACTATACTAAAACTTGAAATATTACTTAAATTATTATAATTAGTTAATCAAATCATGGTTTAAATAATGATAACCATTCAAACTTTGATATTGATCTTTCTGAAAGATTAGCAGAGATGAAATTTTGTTGTCTGAAAGATTTTATTAAACGAAACCATAATTTTTGAACTAATCGTACTGTACGATATTCATATCATACTGGATGACCTACTTGAAATTAACTAACTATGCTATATAATGAGAGCAGTATGGGATGATTAGTAGAGACATCCCAAGAAACATAATATACGAATAGTGGAAATAAAACAAATCATATAATATTATCTATGGATCATATTTTAATATTTTTTTAAATTAATTAAATATTTCATTTGAATGATTGTTTACATCGTACTGGATGGGACTAGTTTTGAACTGATTGTACTGTACAAACTCAAATCACACTATATAAACAGTGACATTTGGCTTAAATTTTTAGGGTTTCTTAAATACCAATAGTTAAGGAAGTTTTGAAGATTCTCTTTGTAATGGTGAGAGGTTTATGTGACAACTGAAGGTATTATGAGAGAGAAGCTTTTGAGAAATCTATAGTTTGAGAGGAAGGATAAGGTGAGGTTGAGCATGTGGGGGAGGGAGCGTAAGGGGATCTAACAGTTGCTCTGGGCTAGCCGCACCCTTTCTCCAACTTTGGCCTTAGTGAGTCTTAGGATGCTTTCTAGGGAGAGAGGCTTCAAGGTCAAGTCCTCGAGGTACTTTGCCTTCTCCAAGATGGAGAAAAAAGGAGCTGAGGTATTCTACTTTCTCTAGGAGGGAAAAAAAACCTGAGATTCTCTACCTTCTCAAAGAGGGAGAAACATGAGTCATGATCTTCTACCATCACCGATGGGTGAAATAGCATCTAATACTCTATTGCATAGGGTTTGGTGAAAGTGGCACTATAAGATCTTCTCCACTTTGCTATGGGAGAAAAAAGAGAGTCACTTTGTATTTATGCAATTCATGGAGTGGATGACTCCTTGAAAGTAAGCAGAGGACTGTGGGAAGTGGATGTAAGCTAAGGTTAATCAAACTACTATAAAAACCACTGGTGTGTTTTTTTTTTTATTTTTGCACTTTTATGTTTCCTTCATTTTATTTTTGTTATAACATCCTGAAAAAAATTGGTGATAATCACTTTATTTAATAAATAAAAATTCATTGTATATAAATCAATAATTTTAATAAACTCATTCGCTTCTGTAATCAATTAGAATTTTGTATATATAATTCTTGAATTTTTTTTTCAAAATTATTATCATCATTATTTTGAAGTTGGAATTTTTTTTAAAATTACCAATTCACCCCCATCTTGGTGAGCATCGAGCTAGTTCCTTAAGGTTTAATAACCATCATGAACTTTAAAGTGATATTAGAGTAGGGTTTCAAAAATAATGTTTTAGAAAACTTTTAAGAATGATCAATAGCTCATTTTGGAAATCATAATATTGGGGAGGGTTATTCGATAACATGTCCACCACTGTTTGAAAATATCTATTTTTATTTCTAGAAAATACCCATGTCTAACTTTTAATAATCCATTGACTATATAATTTGGCATATGATTCAAACTAGCTATTCACTTCTATCACATGTTGTTAATGGTATCAAAATTTATATTCCTATTTCTAAATGGATTTATGTGGATAGGTAACTCACACAATTAAATGCTACATATTTGAATTGTTTCATTTATGCTTTAAAATCTGAAGACTATATGTGATTTTCTACATGCACTTTAGGAAAGGAGATTTTGGATAGATTATGTATCACTTATGAGGGAACTAGTGATGTCAATAGTTTAGGTTTAATATTCTACTACATGACTATGAACTCTTTTGCATGAAACTTAGTGAGACTTTATCGAAAATACACACTAGGTTCACCTAAATAGTGACATCCTTATATATACTAGGTAATAAACTATCAAACTCTAAAAAATTTAATATGATTTTACACTGTTGCCTAGTTCTTACGATTCCATGATAACTCAAATTATTGATTCTAAAGACTAGAATGTTTATTCCAATGCCTACAAGAAAGGAGTGAGTAAAAGGAAAAGTGATGCATGAGAGAAGAAAAAGAAGAGAATTGTAGCACTAAAAATAAATAATTTTGATGGTGACTATTATGTAGCAAAGGAGTATGACTATATCACCATAAAGACACAACAATTCAAAAGTTTCCTAAAAATAAAACCAAGATTTCATCAGCATAATTAGAGCAAAGGTAAAAGAAACAAAAATATTAAAGCTTATTTTGACACAATTTGCTTCTAGTGCAGGTAACCAGGACACCTCCAAGCTGACTATCCTAATAGGAAGGCTCGCTCAATTAAGGAAAAGGGTAAAGAAAAGCTAATGTTTAAGAGGGGAAAAAAATGCAAAAAGCTTTTTGGGGTGGCTCTGCTTTAGAATCATTAGAAGGAGAAGCAGAGGAGGAGGTAACAAACCTATGTCATACGATTAATGATAATCTTGATCAATCAGATCAAGATGAGGTATGTCAACTTTCATATGATGAATTAATCATTAGTTTTGAAAATGTTCATGATTCATATAGGAAGTTAAAAAAGATGCATGCTAGTCCTAATGCTAAAATTTTAAATTTACAAATGGAGTATGCAAGTTTAGCTACTGAGCACTCTACTTTAGATAACGATCATGTGGCTTTATTAAATGAAATTGCTGCATTAAATAAGAAGCATACTAACCTATTTAATACACAAGTTCCTTAAAAATATTACATATTGAAAAAGAAAACTCATTTAAGCAGTGAGAAAAACTTGCATGTCAACTAGATAGTTATGAGCATGCTTTAAAACTGGAAGTGGCAAGCTATAATATTGCTAATATATTTTTGAGAGTGAAAGTTATTTCACTTGAGAGTAATAAACCATCACCCACACTAGCTTAGTGGTACAATCCCACAACACAGCATGTATCACCTAAACTTCAGATGAGGCACAATAACTTATATAGGTTACTAAACCTATTCACTAGTGTTAGGTGTTACTCCTGTGAAACGTGAAGACACATAGCTTTCACTTACATAGTCCACCATAAGACAGATGTAATATGGAGGCCTAAATTACATTAATCACATTATAGTATGCATTCATCCCATTCAATTAAGTATAAGGTGAAACCTAAACTCACTTGGGTTCTAAAAATTAACCTTTGAATGACTATGTAGGGTTACAGTCACAAAAGGCCTGGTGAGAGCTTGTGGTACATGAACAGTAGATTTTTGATGCACATGACTGGTGATATGAAGCAGTTCATCACACTAGAGGCCAGGTCAGGAGGCAAGGAGACATTAGGGGACAACACCACCAGGAAAGTAGTGGGCTTAAGTATAGTTCAACTCTAAAAATCTTATGATTGAAAATTTTTTATTAGTTGATGGTTTAAAGCATAATTTATTGAGTATTAGTCAAATATGAGACAAAATCTTTGATACAAAATTTCTTCCGAACAAATGTCTTATTAGTTTAAATGAAAAAACTTAAGATAAAAGGAAAATAAATGAATTATATTTACATGTTAGACTCAAAATTCATTGAATATTCAAATTTATTGTGCTTAAAATCTATAATTGATGAATCTTAGTTATGTCATATGAAACCATATCATATGAGCATGAAGACTCTTAGGAATATCACCCAAACAACCCTAGTTAGACACATACCTTAGTTAGACTACACTAAGGACCACATATGTGATGTCTGCCAACTAGGAAAATAAGTTAGTTATTCCTTTTATTCAATCAAAAATATTAAAGCCTCTAGGCCACTAAAAATCCTTCACATGGACGTATTTGGATCTTTTAGTATAGAAAACCTAGTAGGGAAGGCATATGGATTTGTAGTTATGTATTACTACTTTAGATTTACTTAGGTTAGATTCCTAGCACATAAGAGTGAGTCATTTAAAGAATTTTAGAACTTTCTCCACGTGGATTCAAAGGAAATTAGGATGTTAAATTTCAATAATTTATATTGATCATGGTAGAGATTTTGAAAATAATAAGTTTGATTCCTTTTATCAAGAGATTGGAATAGAACATAACTTCTCTAGCCATAGGACCCCTCAACAAACTAAAATAGCTGAATGGAAAATAGAACCTTGGTAGAAGCTGCTAAGGAAATGCTAACCAAGTATTCACTCCTTAGGTATTTTTGGGAAGAAGTAATGAATGTTGCTTGCTATTTTTTAAATAGGGTGAAAGTTAGATCCAAGTTTAATAAGACACCCTATGATATCCTTAAGGGTGGGACACCCAATCTTTTTCTCTTGCTTATCTTCGCTCAAGATGCTTCTTCTTAATCAATTAAAAATCACACATAAGAAAATTTTGATTTGAAGTCTGATAAAGGTGTCTTCTTAGGTTAATAATTTATAAGTAAAGCTTATATAATCTTCAGTAAAAGGACCCTAGTAGTAGAAGAGTTTACCCATATTGTATTTAATGAATCAGATAGGACCTCTGAATCTAACCCTAAAGAAGAAGAAGTGGGGGTCATTCAAGGGGCAGAAGCAATTGAATAGGAGATAAATTAGAATCTCAAGAAAAATTGCCTAGATAATGGAGATATTCTCTTAGTCATCCTAAAGAACTTATTTTAATAGACCCATCTGAATGTGTTAGAGCTAGGTATAGACTTAAGAAGGAAGTTAGTCACTTAGCTTTTATCTCAATGATATAACCTACCAACATAGTTCAAACCCTAGTTGATGAATTTTGGATCCTGGCAATGCAAGAAAAGCTAAACCAATTTATTAGAAATGATGTATGGGAACTAGTCATGAGACATAAGAACTAGAGTGTGGTTGGAACAAAATGAATTTTCAAAAATAAGATGAATGAATATGGAATAGTAGTGAGGGATAAGGCTTAATTAGTAGCTAAGGGGTATATCTAGATTAAAGGAATAAAGGAATAGATTTTGAGGAAATATTTGCCCCTGTAGCTAGACTAGAAGCCATTAGGATGCTATTAGCCATTATTTATTATAAGAGTTTTAAATTGTATCAAATGGATGTTAAGTGTGCTTTCCTAAACAGGGTGATTCAAGAGGATGCTTATAATGAGCAATCCCCAGGTATTGAAAATTCTCAATTCTAAAATCTTGTATTTAAACTAAAGAAGGCATTATATTTTTTTGAAGGAAGCACTTAGATCCTAGTATGAATGGCTGAGCATGCTCCTTCTAGATAGAGGTTTTATTAAGGGTAGTGTAGACATCACCCTCTTCCTTAAGAAAGAAGGAGAAGACTTTCACATTGTCTAAATTTATGTTGATGACATATTATTTGGATCCTTAAATAAAAACTTAAGTGATGAATTTTCAAAAATAATGATTAAAGAATTTGATATGTGTATGATGGGAGAGCTAAGCTACTTTCATGGATTTAGTATAAAGCAGATGGATAATAGAACCTTCGTTAGCCAATATAAATACATCAAGGACATGCTTAAAAAGTATGAAATGTATAATGCTAAGGCCATGAATACTCCCATGAGCTCTATTGTTCAATTAGAGAATGACCCAAATGGAAAATCAATATATCGTTAAAATTATAGGAGAATAATTTGATCACTTATTTACTTAATTTATAGTAGATCAGATATTATATTTAGTGTTTGTCTTTGTGTTAGGTTTTAGGCTAATCCAAAAGAATCTAACATAAATGTTGTTAAGAGAATCCTTAGATACTTATTAGGCACTCTTAACCTAGGAATATGGTATCCTTGACACAACATTTCTTTTGAAATAATAAGATATTCAGATTCTATTTTTACAAGATGTTGGGTAGATAGATAAAGCACAACTGAAGCCGACCTATTCATAAGACAATTTTTAGTTTCTTGGTCCGGTAGAAAATAAAACTTAGTAGCCCTTTACACAGTTAAGGTAGAAAATATAACAATTAGGAGATGTGTTGCGCAAGTCTTATGGCTAAAGCAATAACTCTTAAATCTTGAACTATCTATAGGAACCATTCCAATTATGTATAACAATTCTAGTGCAATTTACATATCCAAAAATCTAATTCTTTTTTTTAAAAAATTTGCAAATTGCATTAAACAAAAAAAAAAAGAGAGCTAAGTACAAGTACTAAAGGGATAATATTCCTCCTTTAACAATTTAAGTAATGAAGGAGGAATGTTGGAAAAAGAAAAGCTATCAAAAATAAAACTATTTTCTAAACCAAGAGTACCAGATAAATCTGTTACTTTATTACACTTTCTATTAACATGATGAAAAATGATTTTACTAAAATCATTTAGAAATAATAGCTCCTTTTCCACCCAATTATACAATTGCCATTTATCCTAATTCATTGGATCTTGAATGAATTTGATGATGTTAAGATTATCACTTTCAATGATAACCCCTTTGCTCTCCATCATCCATCTTTGTATGATCTCCCTTATTGCTTGTACCATCTCCATCTCCAACTATGCAACATCACAATGAACTCTTGCCTTCCCGAATGCAAGAAGTAGCCTTCCTTTATGGTCTCTAAATACACCTCCAATTCCAGCTTGATTCGAACTCAAGATAGAAGCATCAACATTAATTTTTATCCAATTTAGAGGTGGAGGGTGCCATGTTTCATGAGACTCCCTTGGGAGATTAACATCCTAGTTATCTAGTATTGGATTTGATTGTATCATGTCTATAAACAATACATTTGTTGCAACCATCAAACAAGAAAGAGTAGATTTTCCATTCTTCACCTCATTCTAGTTTTTCCAAGATAAAAAAATAGCTGCATAATATATCTTAACAATACTGATATATTTAGATGATAGCCTTCTTAATTCCACTAAATAAATTTCCAATGAAAAGAACATTAGAATAGTAAAGCCCCATTCTCTAAGCTTTAAAATAACATCCTTTAGATACTTGCAATGAACAATAATATGAGAATAACTTTCAATCTCCTGACATCCTCTAACACACAACTCATCATTGCTTAGCCTTCTATATCTGAGAAATTAATTTTTAGGAATTACATTTTTACTCAATCTCCACCAAAATAGTTCCACTCTTGGATTATGTTTCAGTTTCCTAATCCATTCAGAATATCCACAATCCTCCTCCTTGATATTAGCTTCCATCAATTTTTCATAAGCCAAGGCAATTATGGATCTTCCCGAATGTTGAAACATAGCTTCCATTTGAATCTGCACAATCAATATTATAAGTTCATGATGAAAAAATCATTGCAATTCAGTCTCATTCCAGCTACGGTCCATATTTATAAAGTGGCTGAGCATTATTCAATCCAATTCCCCACAATTGACAAATGTTGGCCACATGTTTAGACATTTGTCAAGTAACCATATGTCTTCCAGTACATTGATTTTCCTTCCATTACACTCTTTCCATTTGACAATGGGATTAAGATGTTTACCTCCATCTAGAAGAATCTTCCATGTACTAGAAGTGTTCTTCTTACATTCCCCATTCAAAATATTATCACCATATGTAAAAAATAGATTTCTATGAAGTAATGAATAAGGATTGTTGATAGCATTCCATGCCAACCTTACTCTAAGTGGACCTATTCTATGGATTGCAGAATGAAATCCTAATCCCCTAATACTTCTTGGTTTATAGATATCCTCTCAAGCCACATAGTGTAGACCTCTTTTTCCATTTGGTTTGTGCCAAATGAAATCTCTACTAAACTTGTCCATCTCATGTAGTAATTTTTTTTTGGAACCAAAGAACATGTTATCAAAAAGTTTGGCAATGATAACAAAAATGACTTTACCAAGATTATCCTCCCCCCATAGATAAAGTCTTACTTCCCCAAGCATTTAGTTTTTCTAAGACATGTTTCAACAAATCTTGAAAATTAGCCATACCCAAACTTCTCATAATGATTTTAATTCCCAAGTACTTCATTTCCTTTAGAACCTTATACCAGAGTCTTTTAGCAAGTTTATGTATAACATATCATTTGACAAACTTACCAAATATAATTTGAGATTTGTTGATATTAACCCGTAATCTAGTCCATCCACAAAATTTCACAATAATTATCTTCATTAATTCGGCTAAATGAAATTTTTCTTGAGCAAAATGTAGCACATCATCGGCATGTAAAAGATAGGTGATCTTCTCACTTCTTGGAGACACCTGAACTCTCAAGTCCTATCCCTTTTGTTTAATTGCACATAATAAGAGTTATGAATACATGATGAACAAGGAAAGTGAGAATGGACACCCCTAATGAAAACCCGTTTTAGCATTTATCCATCTTGTGTTCTTACCATTCAAAATAATAGAAAACCTTGCCTTCCTTAGAAATTCCATATTGAGATCAGAAAACTTACGCACTAAGTATATAGACACTCACACACAAAGTATATAGACATTAGGTACCACTTTATAAGAGACCATGTAGCCAAGGAAGATATAGTATTGCATCATATAACTATAAGAGATCAATTAGCAGACATCTTGAAAAAACACCTAGCCTATGACACCTTTAGTACCTTGACGACAAAACAAGGTGTTATAGATATTTATGCTTAAATCAAGATAAATAAAAAAAGTATTTGAAATCATTTATTCATGTGTTACCCTATATGTATTTTTCCTTGTTATTATTTATTGTTTATGATTTAAAAAAAAATCATAATTAATTAATAATAATAAAATTAAAATAAATAAAATTTTCTTTTTGGTTTAAGATATTTCCTAATCATCATATACATACCTCAATGACTCACAAAATCCTTCAAATTCTATTCTTAACATAATGTACGTGAAAGTTCTCTAATGGCACTTGAAAGTTCAGCTCCCCCTCTATTGTATAAGTTAGAACTTTCCACTTTGTGATCACTTTATCTCCCATTTTCTTCTTACTCCAGAGGCATTCTATTGATTTTGGTAGGTGACATCCCCTATTTAGTGTACCTATTTAGTGGAGAAGAAAATTTTTCCTTATTTCATTTTATTTTATTTTCCTCTAGTTTTCTTCTTACATTAGAGGTATTCCACTGTTTGAGATCGGTGGCATCCCTTATCGAGCTTCAGTGCACCTCTTTCATGTAGGAGGATCTTTCTCCTCCTTCCTTTATCCTCTCTTATGTTCTTCTTCTTATATTAGAGGCATTTCACTATTTGAGATTGGCAGCATCCCCTATCGAGCTTCAGTGCCCCTCTTTTTTTATAAAAGAAGTCATGATGAGAGATTATCTTCTTAATAGATAACCCTTAATAGAAGAAGATTAGATAACGCTTGTATACGAGCATGATTTGAGAAGATCTAGTGATAATAACACTCAGGAGGAGAATAAGAGGTTATTAGTAAATGGGAAGAATTTTAATGATGTTTAACAAGAAATATGGGAATGTTTGGCAGCCAGGTGAAAGTGTGGTGGCAATCAAAAATTGGGTGGACAGATGAAGGAGATAATTGAAGGGTGTGCTACTAATAACAGTCGAGTGAGAGGCCGATGATTAATAATATGAGGTAAACGACTGACGATAGACATGAGGTGAAGGGCTCATGATGGCAGTGATATAGTTGCATTCTGTGAAGACAATATGCATCCATATTGACATGTGCAGACATTAGATATCCCTTATGGAAGGAATCAAAGTAGTGTATCCTGTCAGTATTATAGCAACACGCTAACACTATTGATTGAATGGAGGCTTGATGATGATCAGGTTATATACTTTCTGTGAAGAAGAAGTTGTAGGAGATGTTTCGATGTGTAGTAGGGAAGAAGCCACTTGAATCCACCAAGGTTATTTGATCGTTCTGAATTTATTTATTACAAGATGGCATTAACTTGTACAGATGATACCGATGAACTTTTTTATATTTTCTTCGGGTAAGAATAAATATACACTTTAATCTGATGTTGGATCTATGTAACTCCATTGATATTGTATATAAAGTTGAGATTATTATACAGGCTCAATGCTTGTTTTTCATTCAAAATAAACATGTCCCTTTGAGCAGGCTAAATTGTTTATACATCTTTGAGATATGTTTTGATATATTGTCCCTCATATTTTTTGAAGCCTTTTTTAGAATGCTAGGTCATTATATGAATGATGAATTTATCAATCACTTACTTTCATAAAATTCTATTAGAGAGAATATTGTCCACTCAAAGCATTGCTCGATAATGTTAACTTCTGTGGAAGAGGTCTATAAAATCTATGAAGGATGTATGACCATTCCGAGTTTATATGTCAATGTACTGCTCAATGACATTAACCTGTGTGGAAGAGGTCAAGAGAATCTATCAATGATGTATGTCCTACTCGATGTTATATTCTGGAGCCCTACTCAATGACGCTAAGCTACATGGAAGAGTTCAAGAGAATGCACCAAGGATGTATGACCTTTCTAAGGTTGTATGTTAGAGGCTTGCTCGATGACATTAACCTATATGAAAGAGGTCGAGAGAATCCACGAAGGACGTAAAACTTATGTATCAGAATACTACTCGATGATATTAACATATGTGGAAGAGGCTGAGAGAATCCACCAAAGATATATGACCTATCTTAGGTTGTATGTCAAAGCCCTGCTTGGCGAAGTTAACCTATGTGAAAGAGGTTGAGAGAATTCACCAAAAATATATGAACTTTTCGAGGTTATATTTTAGGGCGTTGCTCGATGATGTTAACCTATGTGGAGAAAGTTGAGAGAAACTACCAAGGATGTATGACTTATCCGAAGTTATTTGTCAGAGTGTTGCTTGATGATATTAACTTAAATAAAAGAGGTCTAGAGAATCCACAAAGGATGTATGACCTATCCGATGTTGTATGTTAGAGCCCTGCTCGGTGACATTAAACTATATGGAAGAGTCCTAGTCAAATCCCCTTGGGATTGATTTTTCCTTGATTAGGATGAGGAGAATGCCGCATGTATCCCAAATAAAAGGTGAAGAATGGCCTATATTTAGACCGTTACTCTTTTTTTATGTCAAGATTAAGACCTTGCCCAAAGAGTTGAAGCCCAAATATGGATTGTATAAAGCTTGAAATTTATTAGAAGCATCATTGCATTTGCTAAGATTTTCTTATAATTTCATCTTGAAGTTGAAAGTATTGGAGGAACCTTTTTCACCATAGTTGAGGTCAAAGTTTCCCCCAGTCCGCTTCTAATTTTAATAAACTTGATGCAATAATGACTAATATCATGATGTTGATATGGGTGATCTTTTGAGATTGGAGCCAAAATGTGCCCCCCAATCGGGAACCACTTTGCCAGAGACGAAGCCAAACTATTACATCATGGAATAATCATGGCATTAGAGAAGTATAAAGCTTAACATCTTAACTTTATACAAAGATCCAACATGCAATTAGATAAAATAGAGAGGATGTAGCATTTATAAGAGACACCAAGATTTTTATGTGAAAAACCTTGAAAAGAGGAAAAACTATGAGGCCTAGCCCAATTTGAATGAATATACTATTATTTCTAGTTCGATTACAAATAAGGCCCTCCCTTAGGTGGGAAGGCTTTGTCTTGATGTACATCATATAGAGTAGATTATAAGGTGGGAATAGGAAGAATCACGGTTGATTTGTTTGTTTGGTCAAAAGAACCATAATTGATGGGCAACGAAGGTCATAAAGACCATTTTCTTATGATGGAGGTTAGAAAGATTATAGTTGGTGAGCGATAGAGGTCAAAAGGATTATTGCCTTGTGATAGAGGTCAAAGGACTATAGTCAGTGAGCGATGGAGGTTAGATGGACCTTATTCAGAAGACGATGGGGGCCTAACCTCAGGTTGTGGCCTTTCCAAAGTAAGGAGTTAGTTGGTGGTTGGGTATAAAAATTGTTATTAATTGGCACTCGAGTATAAATCCAACATTAGTTAGTAGTTGGGTAGAAGTCTGGTGTCAGTTGGCAATCGGGAAGAAGTCCGGCGACGGGCATAAGTATGACGTTGGGTAGAAATCCGGTGACGGATGAAAGTCTGGCGTTGGGTAGAAATCTGGCAAAAAGGCATAAGTCTAGCAATTGGTGGAACTCCGATGACAGGGAGAACTCTAGCATCAATTAGTGGTCGGGCATAACTCCGGCGTTAGTCGGCTGTCGGGTGAAAGCCCTACGGTAGTTGATGAGGAGTCTCTTCCTTTTCTTCAATTTCTACTTGCTTAATTTCGACGCCAATTAGAAATCAGGTAGAACTCCAGCGTTGGTTGGCTGCCGGGTGAAAGTCCGACGGTGGTCGAGGATGACTCTCTTCCTTTTCTTCTTGCTTGGGCCTCCATCTTCCCCCCTATGTGAAAGAGGTTGAGAGAATTCACCAAAAATATAAGAACTTTTCGAGGTTATATTTTAGGGCGTTGCTCGATGATGTTAACCTATGTGGAGAAAGTTGAGAGAAACTACCAAGGATGTATGACTTATCCGAAGTTATTTGTCAGAGTGTTGCTTGATGATATTAACTTATATAAAAGAGGTCTAGAGAATCCACAAAGGATGTATGACCTATCCGATGTTGTATGTTAGAGCCCTGCTCGATGACATTAAACTATATGGAAGAGTCCTAGTCAAATCCCCTTGGGATTGATTTTTCCTTGATTAGGATGAGGAGAATGCCGCATGTATCCCAAATAAAAGGTGAAGAATGGCCTATATTTAGACCGTTACTCTTTTTTTCATGTCAAGATTAAGACCTTGCCCAAAGAGTTGAAGCCCAAATATGGATTGTATAAAGCTTGAAATTTATTAGAAGCATCATTGCATTTGCTAAGATTTTCTTATAATTTCATCTTGAAGTTGAAAGTATTGGAGGAACCTTTTTCACCATAGTTGAGGTCAAAGTTTCCCCCAGTCCGCTTCTAATTTTAATAAACTTGATGCAATAATGACTAATATCATGATGTTGATATGGGTGATCTTTTGAGATTGGAGCCAAAATGTGCCCCCCAATCGGGAACCACTTTGCCAGAGACGAAGCCAAACTATTACATCATGGAATAATCATGGCATTAGAGAAGTATAAAGCTTAACATCTTAACTTTATACAAAGATCCAACATGCAATTAGATAAAATAGAGAGGATGTAGCATTTATAAGAGACACCAAGATTTTTATGTGAAAAACCTTGAAAAGAGGAAAAACTATGAGGCCTAGCCCAATTTGAATGAATATACTATTATTTCTAATTCGATTACAAATAAGGCCCTCCCTTAGGGGGGAAGGCTTTTTCTTGATGTACATCATATAGAGTAGATTATAAGGTGGGAATAGGAAGAATCACTGTTGATTTGTTTGTTTGGTCAAAAGAACCATAGTTGATGGGCAACGAAGGTCATAAAGACCATTTTCTTATGATGGAGGTTAGAAAGATTATAGTTGGTGAGCGATAGAGGTCAAAAGGATTATTGCCTTGTGATAGAGGTCAAAGGACTATAGTCAGTGAGCGATGGAGGTTAGATGGACCTTATTCAGAAGACGATGGGGGCCTAACCTCAGTTGGTGGCCTTTCCAAAGTAAGGAGTTAGTTGGTGGTTGGGTATAAAAATTGTTATTAATTGGCACTCGAGTATAAATCCAACATTAGTTAGTAGTTGGGTAGAAGTCTGGAGTCAGTTGGCAATCGGGAAGAAGTCCGGCGACGGGCATAAGTATGACGTTGGGTAGAAATCCGGTGACGGATGAAAGTCTGGCGTTGGGTAGAAATCTGGCAAAAAGGCATAAGTCTAGCAATTGGTGGAACTCCGATGACAGGGAGAACTCTAGCATCAATCAGTGGTCGGGCATAACTCCGGCGTTAGTCGGCTGTCGGGTGAAAGCCCTATGGTAGTTGATGAGGAGTCTCTTCCTTTTCTTCAATTTCTACTTGCTTAATTTCGACACCAATTAGAAATCAGATAGAACTCCAGCGTTGGTTGGCTGCCGGGTGAAAGTCCGACGGTGGTCGAGGATGACTCTCTTCCTTTTCTTCTTGCTTGGGCCTCCATCTTCCCCCCCCCCCCCCCCCCCCCCCCTAGGGATCCCTTTCTATGTGAAATGAGGGGTCTATTTGTAGTTTTTGGAGAGTGGCTTGGCCAATAAATAAGAGGAAGATAAAGGGTAAATTCGGAGTGGTTTGAATGCATAGCTTATATATGTTGAATCCCATGATTGTGGACCGTTAATTAGGCATTTGAATTTTATAATGATAACAAAATTTGGCTATTTTAAGCTCGTTGGATTTTTCTCGTCGAACTACTCGATTCGGCTAGAAGCATGTCATGGTTGGAAACTATTTGGTAATCCAAGTTATGGTTTGAACTATCCAAATGTATTTTGGGTCTTCGATTTTGACCCATTTGAGCTTGGATTGGGTCGAATTTGGTATCGTTGGGTTCTTATTTTCGAGACCTTCAATTCAACTATAAGTTTGCTGAAACTAGATTTCAAACGGTCATGAATTTAATTTATGAAGTTTCTAGCTTGATTTTTTCCTCGAGATTCGTTCCCATCCAAGATTAATTTTTGATGATATATCACTTGCTCCCATATTTTTGAATGTTAAAGCTCCAAAATTTTGAAAATTTCTTTTACAACTTTTCAAACTTTTTGAATCATAGAAAATATCTAAAAATTGCCTTAAAAAAATAAAATTTGGTCAAATTTGATCATAGGAGCTCCGGTTAGTTCTGAAAGTACTAAAATTGGATTTGTAACGTCAAAAATGATTTCATAACCCCAGAAAGATTGATTTAGACTATCCAGGCCAAAAATATTTGGATCATAGGAGTTCTTCCTAACTACCAACTAATGCTAGTGTTCTTCCTGTTTGCTGACCGTCATCGGATTTCTACCCAACAATGAAATTTAGCCTATTGTCGGACTTATGCTTGTTGCCAGACTTCTACTCGATCACAAACTGATGCTTGTTTTTCTTCTTGGCCCCCAACTAACTCAAGACTATTGCAGGGCCTCCAATTGATGTTGGATATCCGTCGCCCTTCGACAATACTCTTTTAGCACTATCGTCGGGCGACTATGATCCTTTCGACCTCCGTCGCCCCAACCTATGTCTCCCACCGACTACAGTCTTTCTGACTTCCCACACAGACTGACTATAGTCGGCTTTGGTTATTCCGACCTCCATCGTCAGACAATGGTCCTTCCAAACTCCATCGCCCCGACCTCTATCTCCCACCGACTGCAGTCCTTCCTACCTCCGTTGCCAGATAACAGTCTTTTCAATCTCCATCACCTGCCGACCATAGTCCTTCCTACCTTCATCGCCAGACATCAGTCTTTCTAACCTCTGTCACCCACCGATTATGGTCCTTCTGACAAAACGAGCACATCAAGCAAAGGCTTTCATCCAAAGGAAGGGTCTTATTTGTAATCGACTGCAAATAATAGTGGATTTTTTTAAACAAGGCTAGGCCCGTAGTTTGTCCCCTTTTCAAGGTTTTCCACCAATAAATTTAGGTGTCTCTTATGAAAATTGCACCCTCTCTATCTTTCAAATGTTTGCGTGTTGGATCTTTGTACAAAGCTAAGACATTAAACTTTATATTTATCTTCCGTCACGAATATTTCAGGACGCAATAATCATAACTCTTACTTCATCATCCTTGTTATTGTAATTATCATTATTGTCCTTTATCCAACAATAATTTTTGTGTAATTTAGCAAAATAAATTTGATTTCAATATTATTTTTGAATCATTGCTAGTGAGGGGATTGTGACTTTGGGCAATCAAGTCATTAATAAGAGTACACGTTTTAGATATCTTGGATCTATTGTTCAGAATGATGGTGAAATAGATGGGGATATTATCAACAGAATTCAAGTTGGATGGTTGAAGTGGAGGAATGCATCAGGCTTGTTATGTGATAGAAATGTACCCCTCAAAGTTAAGGGAAAATTCTATAAGATGGTAGTGAGGCCTGCAATGCTTTATGGTGCCGAATATTGGCCATTAAAAGAGAAGCATAATATTAAATTAAGTGTGGCAGAGATGAGGATGCTCAGGTGGATGAGTGGCTTTACCCTTAGAGATACGAAATGAGCATATACATGAAAAGGTTGGAGTAGCTCCAGTACAAGATAAATTAGAAAGAGTCGCCTTAGATGGTTTAGTCACATAAAACGGCAGCCTTCCGATGACCCGGTTAGGAGAGTAGAGGTATTAGATTTGACTTATGTTAAGAAAGTAGGGGTAGACCTAAAAAGACTTATTTAGAAAATATTAGGAACGACCTTTCTTTATTAGATTTAAACGAGAATTTGACTTTTAATAGGACACAATGGAGAAAAAGGATTCATGTAGCCGACCCCGCGTAGTGGGATAAAGGCTTGATGTTGTTGTTGTTGTTGTTGTTGCTCTTAAAATCTCTGTGATGCTTCTTGGTAAAGTAATAATTTCTTACCCATGTTTATTCAGAGGATTAAGGGAATTATTTTTGTTGGCGTGTATTACAACTATGTTCTTGAAGATTAATTTTTTGATCATATGTATGAGGATAAGAAGTAATGGCTGTAACATTATTTTCATATCATGCAAGCAACAATAGTTGAAGAAAATTACTTGGTATTTTTGCAGTTTTCCTTGTAGTTTTTATTCACAGATTTAACGCTATCTTTTTGATGAAATTGGTTGTATTTGGATTTATGGAAATGTTTTAGTTTTCATACAAATAATTTCACGTATTTTCTTCTCTGCAATTCGGTGATTCACCTCCTTTGTTGTGAATATAACTACGACAAATCTCTCAAATTCAAGTGTCTTTGGTTGTTTTGCTTAAACAAGTGATTTAACTTGGTTCAAACATAAGGGAAAGCATGCTTCCCTCTCCTTATTTTCTATTTGTGAATATTAATGTTCTAAATCATGGAATTTTGTTATGAAGTTTTGTAATGATGTTCGAGATTGAGCTTTTTTTAAATATACTCAATAAACAAAGAAGAAAATCATGTCGTCCAAATTACGCCATGCCATATGCTGTTGAATTTAAAAATTTTAAAACAATTTTTGGTTATCTTAGTTCTTCATAAAACCTCAGAATAACTGTACTTAATTTTTGTGTTTTTATAGTCTATAAACTGTTTTATGTATGTTTTAAGGCATTTAGCATTATAGTTTAAATTTGAAATCTTATAATTATTTTAGCTATATTCTTTTATTTTATGTATGTATGTATATATATCTCATCATATTACTCTAGATGCACTATATATATATATATATATATATATATATATATATATATATATATATATATATATATATATATATATGAGAATGTTGAGCTTTTCTAGGTACTTGTTAAAACTTTAATGCTACGATTATGAAAGGTTATAAAGCAAGGCTAGCTGAGTTAAGTCAGTTGACCGATACATTTTAATTGAATTTGATGTCTTCTCAAACTTTGTTGGTGAAGTACAGTTTGGTTCAGTTCTTATTAAAACAATTTATGATTGGATTTAAATTAAAACACATTAAAGAGCCACTAACCGTAGGTTTTCAACTCTTAAATTTAATAAAATTAGTCACTTTTAAGGTAAAACATCAAATACATTTATTGCATTCCAAAACATATTCATGAGGTTTGATACTATTATGTTCTTAAGTCTCTTTTAATTGCTCTTTGCAAAATTTGTTAGCCTAGTAATGGACCTTTCAAATTTGAACTGCCAGTTCTAATATTTACTGCTAAGTTATGAATTGTAGTAATCCACTTTTTTCTTTTTCTTTGTATTTTCAAAATGTATTTCCTTGCCATTTTTAAATGTGATAGATTGTATGATTTTCTATATTGAATATATCTATTCTAGAATGGCCTTTAACTATGAATCGACAAAAAAAATATTTAGGAAACTATCATGGATATTATGAGTATAGATGTTGCTATGCTAACTCAATATTATATCTCTGTTTGCAATCTTTCAGTGCTTATAGATAATGGTAAGATTGAATGTACATTTTCAAAAAGATAAATTTAATTCTTACCCTTTATAGCTTTACCTTGTTAGATTTATAAGAGATAGTTTTTGCTCAGAATTTGGCTAGTTGTTTATTTTGATAATTTTGATCTTGCATGCTTTTATTTAATTATTTCATGAGAGATATTCTAAGAAGTTAGAATTGTTACATTTGTTGTTATTTTAAAACTTTATTGAGTTAGATTTAATAGTGCCATGTGATTTCACAGTGGTTGCATAACTTCAATAGAAATGGTAACGCTCGAGAAGCAAGTAAAGAAGAGTTTCTAGGCCATATCAAATTAGAGGATGATGTTATAGTGTTGACCCCTACAACAAATACATGAAAAAAGAAGCATAATCGGTGAGCTAAGTGACGTGCACATCGGCGTGATGCGCCAGTTGAAAGGTCAAATGGCCTCTGATCGCCAAATAGACTGCTCAGTTGCAATAAGAGCGTCAAATTAAGCTAAGAGGGATCCCTATGCAGACGAATAAGATAAAACCTGTTTTACAACAACCAGTATCCAAAATTGACGCACAACATTGCCCAAACAATGTTTGATCACAAAACGAACTTCACTGTTGTTTTCAAAACATCAACAGTATCCAAAATTGATTGTAATTTTGTCCAATGAAAGTCATGCATATAAACTGGCTTTAGTTTTGAGTCAATGTTGCAAAAATTACGAGGAAATATACACGAATCAAGCTAACATCGACACTTTTAGCTCTGTTTACTGACGATGATAATAATAATGTATTATTATTTTTATATTTTTTATTATTGTTAGATATTATTCCAGATTTTTAGGTTTGTTTTTGTATAGGTTTTTTGTATGGCATATGTAGCCATTTATGGAGCTATTTCTATAGCCTTTAGGAGTCTTTAAATAAGTGTGTTTAGGCTTGTAATAGGAAGCCAAGGGAATAAAGATTGCTGAGTTTGGCTCACAGTTTCCCTCTCCCTCCTCCTCTCCCCCTCTCTACATCTTGCAAGAAGATCTCTCAAGATCTTTCTCCTTAGTTTCAACAATTTGTTCTTCTGCTGATCCCGAACGAACATGTGGCTGATCCCGTGACAGAACTTCGTAGGATTCTGTGCATTTTGGCTCACGGTTTCCCCCTCTCCTCTCTCCCTCCTCTTCCTCTCTCAAGATCCGATGGAAGTTCTTCTTCCACAAGGAAAGGATCTCACAATTATTATTTTATTAGTATGATTATCATTATTATTAGATTTAAAATAAAAAATAGAAATTATGCATACCTCATATTTGTTGAAGAAATCCCATAAATCCTGCTTAATTCTCCTTCGTTATGCACTGCTTCACGGTCGCTTCTTCTAAATCTCGTGGATTACGTTGATCAGGCTTCACTATCATCGTTAAAATGAAGTTAAACAAGACTCTGCTAACTTTTCTTCCTGCTTGCCCCTTTTAGCTGAACTTAACCCGTGACTTTACTCTACTTTTCCAGATCTATCCACAAGCTTCTACTAGTACAGATCGCCGACTCAAGCACCCAACTAGCCACCCATCAAACTAGCTGCCCAACTCCAATCCCTGCTTGAATTCCCCATGAGAAACCACAACCTCCTTGGCCGAAACACATTTGTTCTTCCCGTCTCCTTCTGCACATCCTTCCTATTATGAAGTCAATCGAACTCATCACTTACTCCAAACTTCCTAGCCTCTGTCTCTCCACCAAACTAAGATCACTGACCGTACCTGCTGAACAACACGCCTATGACCCAGCAAGCCAAAGTCATCTCCCACCTAGCCGAACTCACCACACATCCATCCTTTTCAACCCACAACAGCTGCACTGATTTCTAAATCCTCCATCTATTTTCCTCCTTAAGCGATCATGAATAGCAGTTCCTTTGCCTCTCAGTAGCCCCTCTCTTAACCGGCAAATTATTGGGTGTGGAGATCTGACGTAACCTTGTATTCGGTCTCCAATAAAAATAATACACGTGTATCAACAAAGTGTAATATTAAACAAATATATTTATTTTATGTCTTGTGATTTGCATTTTAGAACCCTGGGTTTAGGGTTGGCACATCAAATTACCTGCGAAAAGTCCAAAATTGAAATATTTATGACCTCAGCTAGTTGTTCAACTAGTTTGTGCAAGGACCATAATATTTAAAGGCTAAATTCCAGAATGATTAAAACCAAGGGCTTTGTCTGTTCAAAAGCTGGATTCAAGAAGAGATTTAATCTAAATTCCCAAAAGAAATGTAGAAGATTTGAGAGCAGAACTAGTTGTCCATCTTTGACCAGGTTAGGAGTTGATGAATCTAGAATTTGGATTGTCAAAAAAATTATTGAAACCCACAATTATGAATTGGCGGAGTAGCCGGGTTCTTTGACACCAAAGAGATCTTCTTCTCGCCAAAACTTCCCTCAAGATGACCCTTGAATCCGATGGTACAATAGTGCAAGTTCGTCGGAGTCACCGTGTGAATATCCCCTCCACACTCCCTTGAAATCCTCTCCAAGGATCTTCTCCCTCTCAAACTCCACCCTTTTCTCTCTCCCTTTCAAGTTCTCTCTTCTAGTTTTCTCCCAAAGAACGAAAACATAATGGCTGTCAAAGATACACTTTGTCGTCCTTTTACACTTTCCAAGTGTCGGCAGAGAACCAGACTGATGTTGTTGAACTTCACTTGAGAGCCTTCAAAGAAGATGGGAAGAAACAAAGAGATCTTCTTCTTCAAGTAACCTTGTGAATCCCTCACAAACCCCTCACTTGATCTCTCACTCTTCACTCTTACAATCTCTCTTAAAATCTCACTCTCAATGATCCCTCTCAAGAGAAAACAACTCCAAAGGCACTTGTAATAGTTTCTAGGACTCCTTGTATAGAAAGGAAATGAAAAACCGCCCAAAAAACTGCTAAAAATATGTTTTTCTGCGCACTGGATCATCCTGTACGAAATTGAGTTAGTACGGACGAACTGTGTAAAAAACTGTCCCGTACGAACTATTTGTGCATCTGTACGACCAATTTCGTCTTGGACGAAATAGGTTTGTCCCGTACGAAAAATTTTGTCCGGTACGAACAGTTATATCAAAAGTTGGTTCCGAAAACTGCAAAACGTTGCCAGAAACTTTCATAGTCGGTTCCCATCATCCTGGACGAATATGACTTCGTCTGGACGAAATTTTTACAGAGAGAAACTCGTCCTGGGACGAAAATGATTTCGTCTGGATGATCATGACTTAGAAAAATTTTCCATTGCTCTTATAAGGTGATAACTGATCTGATCGTCCCGTACGAACAATGTTCGTCCCGTACGATCAGTATAAAAAGTTTTTCAAGATCTCCTTTAGTGTGTGTGAATTTATTCACTCAATTACAAACACTCTATCTCAAATTTAATTCAAATAAAAAGTACAAGCTTCAAATTCACAAAGTATCTCATGCTGAATTTGATTTGAAGTCTTCGTAGTCTGGAGTTCAATTTTTCTGAAATATTAGTACACACAAGAGCAAAAACAAATCTTCTAAAAAATGTTAGGAGATAATAACACATAAAACAATAATATTTGGAATCATCAAAACTATACAAATTGCAAGAATGTAAAACATGCAAATAGCAACTTTCCTAACAATCTCCTCCTTTTTGATGATGGCAAAACAATTATTGTTTGTATAATTTCAAATTCTAAGAATCTCCTAAACTCCCTCTGAATTAATGAACATATGAAAATAAGGAGGCATTAAAATTATTTTTGTTTTCAAAATTTTTAGAAATATAAAACAAAATAAAACAAAACAAACACACATACACTAAACAAAATAAACACACAACGATACGAATACACAAGACACAACAAACAATTTCTCCCCCTTTTTGACAACATCAAAAAGTGAAGAAGAAAAAGACTAGAAATGTAAGCAGACATATGAAAATCATTTAAAAATTTAACCTTTAAAGTGATTGGCATAAGGTATGCAAATAAAATTAAAACATTAGCCAAATCATAAAATTCATAGAATTTAAGAAAAGATATAACATAGAAACTAAAAAGAATTAATTAACACATGAGTATATTTAGACATTTAAGATAGAGAAAATCATTATAAAAATGATGATATAAAAATTTTATATTTCATATTTCAATATGTAATATAAATGTACATAAGATAAATTTGAATTAAGAGATTAAAAAATTAAGAAAAGAAATAACTACCACATGTGGCGCTTTGCGCATCTTTTTCAATTTTGTGGCACATTTTTGTGCATCTTTTTACTTGTTGGACTTATTTTGTGCCTCTTTTTCACATTGTAAATCATTGCGCATTTCTTTAGATTTTTGTACATTTGTACAATTTTCAAGAGTAATTGTATTCTTTCCAAAATCAATAATCTAAAATTTCAAATCTTTCTAAGTGCATAAATATTAATTGATAAGTGAAATACAAAATAAGAAAACATCACAATTGCAATAATAATATTAAAATTAATGTAGTCTAAATAAGAGACATGAAAATGATAATCTTAATAAAATCAAGCTATAAACACAACTTAAATTTAGAAAAATTAGATTTTTTAATGAATTCAATTTTATGTTGCAATTCAAAGTATAGCATTTGTAAGATCAAAAATTTTAGGGATTTTCATATAGGCTAACGAACATTTCAAACATAGAATAAAATCACTTAAATATACAAAACATTTAAAGAAATACAAGTACAAAACACAAGTATATAAACTATAAAAATCTTTATATCACATTCCAAATGTCTTACAAAAAGATTCGTTCTCAACATTTTACCCGTATAGCCATTTATATGCGTACAAAAAAAGAAATACAAATCATCCAGGATGATTAGGAGATCGTACAGTATGATATGTATTGGAAAAATTTAAACAATACGTAATCAGTCAAAACCGACTATCAATTTGCTATAGAAATCGTACAGTACAAAATATTTTTATCCAGTACGAATAGAATACTTAGAAAAATTTACACGATCGATCTAAAACAAGGAATCAGATGTGAAGACATTTCAAAATCATACAAAAATACTAAAAAATAAAGGTATAAAAACACATAAAATAAACAAAAATAAATATACAACTAAAAAAAACATGCACACAAAAACACATAAACAAAGGATTTAAACATCATTTTGCTCCTGGTCTGATGATTCAGAAGCTAGATCTGCCCAGGAGATTTTTTGCTTTTTATTATTTTCCCATTTTATAATTTGATTAGCTTTGCCCTTTTCTTTAGCAGGAAGAGTTCTCAAATTAGGGCACTGACTTTTTAGATGTCTAAATTTCCTACATCCAAAGCAAATAATATTTGAAGAAATTTGAACATTCTTACAATTTTTACCATTATTCCACTTTTGTTGATGCTTATGCTTGTGCTTTAGTGGACTTTTCAATTTGCTTGTTAAGTCATCGCTTTCCTCACCAACTAAGTAACTTTTCTCCATGTCTTCCGCTTTTAACATTATTGTTTCACCTGTATTCAAAAGTCTTTGACCCAAATATTGCTCGTAAGCAATGAGTGAGCCAATCAAATTATCAATAGAATATTCATTCAAATTTTTTTATTCACAAATAACAACAACTTTGGAATCAAACTTGTCAAGTAAACAACGTAGAATTTTATTGACTATTTCAAAGTTTGAAAATTCTTTACCTAAAGCATGCAATGATGTTACAATTTGAATAAATCTAGTATACATGTCTAAGATCGTCTCATAAGGTTTCATGCTAAAGAGTTCATAGTCATGCATCAAAAAATTCAACTTAGATTGCTTGACTTCACTAGTACCTTCATATGTAATGCATAAACTATCCCAAATTTCCTTGCCAGTAGTACATGTAGAGATTCTCATATAATCTTCTGAATTTAAAGTACAGAACAAACAATTCATACATTTAGCATTTAATTCAGCATAAATTTGTTCTACTCTACTCCATTCAGAAAAAGGGGTATCAGTTTTGATTCCATCTATAATACGTGACGGTACAGAATAACCATTTTGAATCATATGCCACATTCGATAATCTATTGATTGCAAGAAAGTAGACATTCGAATTTTCCAAAAAATCAAAAGAAATATTTTCAAATAAAGGTGGTTTTACAATCGAATATCCATCTAATAATTTATGGTTTATAAAATTAGTCATACTCGTTTTTCAAAAAGTAGTCTAAACTTATGATTTTGAAACAAAGCTCTGATACCACTTGTTGGAACTCGTTCAATATAAATTAGGATGTTAAGCCTAATTAATTGTCCCAAGGCTAACCAAGAGGGGTGAATTGGTAATTTAAAAATTATACTTATATAAAACCTTTTTAATTATTAATGCAAGTTAAATTTACGGTTTAAAAAATAAACTTTTCAACCAGAGTAAACAACTTACAATGAAATTAAATGCGGAAGAAAAATAAGAAAATCACACCAGATTTATAGTGGTTCGGTCAAACCTTGACCTACGTCCACTCCCAGGAGGCACCCTCCGAGTATTGCACTAATACCACAAAGTGACTCTCCTTTTGCCCCCACAGCAAGGCGGAGAAGCATGTACAAAATCACTTTCACCTTCCCCAGTGCGGCGGAGTAGCCGGGTTCTTTGACACCAAAGAGATCTTCTTCTCGCCAAAACTTTCCTCAAGACGACCCTTGAAGTCTATGGTACTGAAGTGCAAGTTCATCGGAGCAACCACTACAGGAAAAATGGCAAAAACCGGCGGTTTTCACCGGCGGTTTATAGACTGTCGGTATTACCGACGGCTACGCCGGCGGTTACGTCGTCGGATTCTAACGACGGTCAAATCGGCGGCTTAGCTACGATACACCGTCGGTATTACCAACGGTCTATAAACCGCCGGTAAACTACCGGATATCAACATTAACCGGCGGTTTCTGGCGGTCCAAACCACCGGTGATAAGTGATTTTGTTCCGGCGGTCTAGACCGCCGGAAAACCGCCGGTAAAAGCCCTAATACGAGCCCCCTCGCCCCGCTCATTTCATTTTCACTCTTTCCTTCTCTCTCTCGGTCGCTCGCTCTATCGTCTCCTCCGCTCGTCCGATCAGCCCCCGATGAAGGAACTCCGACCGCCGACCCCATTCCGACCGCCGACCCCATTCCGACCGCCGCCGACCCCATTCCGCCTCATCGCCTCTCCATTAGCACAAACCGAGAGCCACCAACCCTCATTCGTTTGCAAGGTGAACTCTCCACATTCTTCTCTCTTCCTCTTCTTCAATGTTCTTCATATAATCACTTCTCAAATCTTCTTATTCTTCTCAAATAATCATCTCATTTGGTTCAGGTTTCTTAAAGGAATAAGAACATAGATTGTTTTGCTTTATGCTTCTTAAATCAGTTAACATTTCTTGAGATTGGAAAAGTCGATTTCTCTATTTCATTTTTATTCAAATAAATAATATGATACAAATTCTTAAACTCCAATTTTTGATTCAAAATGTATAGGATAGTTTGGATTATTTTGTTCTCTTTTTGCTTCTCTTGGAAGAGAACCTTTATACAATAGAATTTGGTCTTTGATGTAAGTTTTTGTTGAATTATGAATATAACTGCATCGTTTTCTCTAAAAAAAAAAATGTTGTTTGAGATATTGTTTGCTAAAGAATTGTCTTTTCATTTATCTTAAAAATAAAAAGATATGGTTTACATAAAGCCTTATTTTCTAAATATAATAGAGTAATGCCCATTTGAATCTCTTTCGTAAGATCTGGAGGAAATTTTTGGTTTATACTTTCTGTTATGAATGGGATATAAGTGATAAATGGTGAAGTTGTCTTTATTGTTTTTCATTTACAAAATTGAAATATAGAGAGAATTTTTCATACTCTTCATCGAGAACAGGAATTCGGTTCAAGTATGAAATTCATTGGAAATTATGCATATCCTTCGTGATTAAATTTTGAGAATGTATGTTTCAAATGCTAGTTTATATGCTTTACATTGGTAATTTAATGAGTCTTTGAAAAGAGTAGGATGGCATCAATTGTTATTTCTCATATTTATTATTAGAAGGGTTTATGGGAACTTGTATATTACAATGACATTTTTTTAGTATAGAAGCTTAAGTCTATTTTGAGAGGTGAATTGTGCGTTGATTTGTGTAGAAGGTAAAGAGTAAAAAAGTAAAGTACTTAATTTTGTAGAAAGTGTATAATTTTGAATTTTAGAACTTGTGTGTTTTGAAAGGTGAAAAAGTGAAAGGATGGGTTTGAGAAATGAACTTGGGTGATTTGAATAATGAGAAGTATGTATCTTAAAAGTGATTAGCATATGCTTCGAAAGATGATTGTGCTAGCTTTGGAATGTGTAAAGTGTATGAATTTTGAAAAGGTAAATTGTATGTATGCTTAAAAAAAAAAGTGTATGAAAAGTTTTTGTGAGAAACTTGTGTTTGAAAAGTGGAATTGTAAAGTTTGTATAATTTTAGGAGTTGAGAAATGTAAATTGTGTGTTAGAAAAGGAAGAAGCGTATGTCTATAAAGTGACTTGTGTGTATGTTGTTGGAAAGTAACTTATATGTGTTTTAGAAAATGATGATGTGGAATTTGTATGTGTTTGAACTAGTGTGTGCTTTGGAAAGTGAAAAGCATACCCAATGTTTAGATAAAATTATCCTTTGAAAATTTTGTTTTGAGATGGCCTTATTAAAATTCGATTGCTTTGAGATGGTGAACATATAACAGATTGTTTATGCCTCCAACATGTAGGGTACGTTTACTTCAACGTGCAAATGACTATCCAAGAAGAGAGATATTGGATGTATAACAGATTGTTGTCAGGTCGAAAAGGATTGACAGTTGAATTTATACAGGGAGTTGAAACTTTCATTCAAGTTGCATCTCAACTGCCTTCCTTTCAGCTTGATAAAATGTTTAGATGTCCGTGTTCGAAGCATAAAAATCTAGCATTCCTAAAGCTCGATGATGTGAAGCTTGATTTATATCGTAGGGGATTTCTTCCAAACTATTGGATTTGGACATCACATGGCGAGTACGAGCCACATAGAGATGCTCATGCTGGTTCATCTACAGCTTATGAAACATTTAATGAAGATCAAATGAGTAGACCCTATGAAGACCTTATTTTTGATGTAGCAGGTCATAATTTAAGGTCTAATGTGGAAGAGCCACCAAATGCAGAGACACAAAAATTCTTTGAGTTATTACATTCAGCTCAAAAGCCAATTTGGGAAGGTTGCAATACGCATTCGGAATTATCCATTGCAGTGAGGATGCTAAGTATTAAAACTGAGTATAATATTCCCCGTGAGTGTTTTAATGACGTTATTGGTCTTATGAAGGAAACTAATCCGGCTGACAATATAATTCCCTCAGACTTGTACCGAACAAAGAAATTAGTATCCAAGCTGGGTCTCATTGCTACAAAGATTGATTGTTGTATCAATGGATGTATGTTATACTATAAGGATGATGCAGCAGAAGTTATTTGTCGCAACTGCAATGCTCCTCGTTTTAAGCAGAACTCGGGAAAACAACGTCGTCCAAAGAAAGATGTGCCATATTCCCGTTTGTTTTATTTACCAATCATTCCAAGACTTCAGCGGCTCTATGCATCAATGAGTTCAGCAGGCCATATGAGATGGCATAAGGAGAAAATAGCAAAAAGTGATGTTCTTTCTCATCCATCAGATGCTGAAGCGTGGAAACATTTTGATCGAGTGCATCCTTCATTTGCTGCTGAACCCCGCAACATAAGATTGGGATTATGTACTGATGGTTTTACTCCTTATAGTCAAACAGCTACACCGTATTCTTATTGGCTAGTTATATTAACACAATACAACCTGCCACCAGAGATGTGTATGACTATTCCGTTCATGTTCTTAACTCTGATTATACCTGGACCACATAATCCGAAGGCAAAGATTGATATCTATTTGCAACCATTAATTGATGACCTCAAATTATTATGGGAAGAAGGAGTGCTCACATATGACATATCAATAAAACAAAATTTTCTCCTTCGAGCTGCTTTGCTGTGGACTATCGGTGATTTTCCAGCTTATGGTATATTGTCTGGTTGGAGCACAGCAGGGAAATTAGCATGTCCTTACTGCATGGAGAACAGTAAAGCTTTCACATTAAAACATGGAGGGAAAAATACTTGGTTTGATTGTCATCGTATGTTTCTAAATGCTAATCATCAGTTCTGAAAAAATAAAGAAGCATTTGTTAAAAACAGAATTGAGCGATCACCTCCTCCACCCAGATTAAGTGGTGATGAGATACTATAGAGACTTTCCAACATTCCAATAATTATTGATTATCCAATGCTATCAGAATCTAAATTTTCGGGTTATGGTGTTCAATATAATTGGATTAAAAAAAGTATTTTCTGGACATTACCTTATTGGAGAACTAATTTGATAAGACATAACTTGGATGTTATGCACATTGAGAAGAACTTTCTGGATAATATTTTTAATACAATTATGAATGTTAAAGGCAAGAGTAAATATAATGTCAAAGCAAGGATGGACATTAAAGAGTTTTGTCGGCGAAAATATTTGGAGTTGGTAACAACAACTGACGGTAAACTAATGAAGCCCAAAGCTCCTTACTCTTTCACGTTAGAGCAAAAAAGAATGATATGTCAGTGGTTTAAAGGTTTAAAAATGCCGGATGGTTATGGATCAAATATAAGCCGATGTGTTGACTTGAAATTTGCAAGGTTATTTGGACTCAAAAGTCATGATTGTCACATAATTATGGAGGTTCTTCTTCCGATCATAGTCAGTATGTTACCCGATTACATATCAAATCCGTTGATTGAGCTTAGCATTTTCTTCAAAGATTTATGTTCATCTAAACTAAGTGAAAATGCTTTACGGAGGTACGAGGATAACATACCAATCATCCTATGCAAGTTAGAGAAGATATTTCCCCCGGGTTTTTTTGATTCTATGGAACATCTTCCAGTCCATCTACCTTACGAAGCTAGAGTTGGTGGACTTGTACAATATCGTTGGATGTATCCTTTCGAAAGGTAAATGTGTTAAGATTTTTATTAATTACTCAATATTTTTGAATCAGTTAAGATAACATATTTTTATTTGATTAATAGATATCTGAACAAGTTGAAGAAATATGTTAAGAATAAAGCACGACCAGAAGGATCGATATGTGAAGCATATTTATCTCAAGAAACAACTCACTTTTGCTCCTACTATTTCGAGCCACATGTAAGGAGTACAAGAACAAAATGGGTCGTAACATGGACTTCGATGTAGAAGAACAATCACATGCTACACTAACAGTATTTAGAAGGCAAGGAAAACCTAGTGGCAAATGTGTTGAAAGATATCTCAACGATTTAGAAATAAATACAGCGAATTTGTATGTACTGCTGAACTGTGAAGAAGTTGAGCCAATCTTAGAGTAAGTTCTAACATAATGTTAATAATAAATTAGTAATGTTTATTTAAAATACTTATGTATTATTTGTCACCAGGTATTTCGTAAGCAATTTGCCTTTGACAGATTCAAGGGAAATTGAGCAATCTATTGCAAATGAATTTCCAACTTGGTTCAGATCATATGTGAGTACATTTTTTTTTATAAATTTAAATCTTATTTATTATCAAAAATACTAAAATTTGAAAATATTTTTAGGTACAAAATCCTGATAACAAATGTTTCGATAAAGGTTTGCAAGCATTAGCATGGGGTCCAATGCGAAAAGTAAAAACTTGGCCAATATATATAATGAATGGGTTCAGATTTCATACCAAATCGTGGAGTGAAGGAAGAAAAACTGAAAATTGTGGAGTATGTGTTAGAGGAAACACTCATGAAGAAGATGAGTGTGATTATTATGGTATTTTGAATGAGGTCCTTGACTTGGAATACCCAGGCTTAGATGAGAACTTTGTATGCTTATTTAACTGTCAGTGGTATGATCCAGTACAAAATAGAGGCACAAGGGTTCATCCTGTGTATGGTTTAGTAGATGTTAAACATAGTAGAAGATACGGAAAGTTTGATCCATTTGTGTTAGCAAGCAAAGCTATTCAAGTTTATTTCAGCAAATATCCCAGTGGTCGCAGAGACAAACAAGATTGGCTAGCTGTCATAAAAACAAAAGCACGGGGAATAATTGATCAACAATACATTGTAGCAACTGCACATCAAGAGGATGAGATGTCAAGTTATATGCCTGTTGAAATGGAGGATATGCCAACTACAACCTCTACTATTGAAATGGAGTTAGAAGATGTCAATAGTTTAACTAGTTCAGAAGAAGAAGAGAACCAGGATGAAAGTGAAGATACTCTTGAGAGTGATGAAAATAGTTTTGATGATTCTGATTAGTTTCTGTAATTTAGAATTGTAGAATTTAAATGTTTTGTAATTTTTATTACTGCTTAGTAATGATATTGTATTTTGCCACCTTGTCTTTTATTAACTGCTTCATTAACTGCTTTATTAACTACTTCTTGTAATTCATTACCTGCTTCATTAACTGCTTCATTAACTGCTTTATTAACTGCTTTAATAACTTTTTTATTAACTGTTTCTCAATTATTTTTTTTTAATATTGCAGATGGCTTCAGGCGACGATCCTCCTCGTAAATCATTTGCCTCAAAGTTCCGCCGGAAGAAGATTACGACTAGCAGAGTACCCACACAGACTGAGGTAGGTGAGGGGCCTTCAATTGCACCAGATCTACCTACACCACCACCGCCACCACCTGCCAGGAGCCAGCAGCCTTCACCAGAGCAGGGTCAGGGACAGTCAGATCCACCTCTTGTTGTACCTCCATACTTCCCTGGCCACTTCCCTCCCAGCTCGATGAGTCCTCGCTTCCCCTCTCCAGATCAGACACATGCTTCTCCATTCTATCCATATTACCCCCCACCATCATCACAGGCTGCTGGTCCATCCACTGGTCCTCACCCTCCTTACCCTTACCCATATTACTACCCCTATCCGGTGCAGCATGAACAGGGTGGACCATCACGACCACCAGAGGTTGGCGCTACCGATCCTGCAACAGCAACAGATAAGCGTCAATACATCGAGCCTGACGGCGATAAGTAAGTTCAATTTAAGTTATTCAGTTGTTTTTATTTTGATATATTACATGTTATTGATAAACAAAGTCACGTGCAGCTTCAATCCTTCAAGGCCACCTATACATATGATCCGGGATATAATAAAGAATAAGTATGATGCTCCTTACTTATCCTGGAAGAAGATCCCAAAGCTAGTTAGAGATATGTGGTTTGGAGAATTTCAGGTATGTTTTTTTTTGTATGATTTCAAATATATGATTTAATTTGTACTAATCTTTTTGATATTGCCTAAATTTGTACAGAAAGAATTTAGGTGATTGCCTGAGTACAGCACGAGGATCAGATCAAATTTTGAGAGGAGAGGAGCGACCCGTCTCAGAGACATGTTCACATACATTAGAAAGTCCGGGCAGAGGCCTAATTGGATTGGAGAGGGCGTTTGGGCAGATTTGAGTAGTGCTTGGGCTACCCCGGAGTTTATAAAAATGAGAGAGCAGAATAAACAGAACAGAGCCTCTGACTGCGGTGGTTTAGGAAGCTCTCTTCATACTGGTGGATCTGTACCTCGTACAGAACATAGGCGGCGACTGGTAAGTGTTTTGAATTGATTTATTACATATATTTATGTTAGTATAACTAAGCATCAAATTTTTAGAAAGAGCACCTGGGTCGGGAGCCAACACCATTGGAGCTGCATACAAGAACTCATCAACATCAAGCTGACCAGCAGTGGGTTGATGAGAAATCTAAGAAGGCTCATGTGAGTAAAATTTTTGGATTTTTAGAATAAAATTTGTTTGGATTTTTAGAATAAAAATTTATTTTAATAAAACTATTTGTAACTTTCAGGATGATTTCTTACGAGTTAGAGAAAGTAGGCAGTCCACTGGCGAGGGATCATCTTCTGGATCGGCCCATACTTCTGAGTATCAGACATGGTCAGAAGTTGTTGGTGGAAGACAGAGGGGGAGGGTATATGGCATGGGTTCACAAGCTTTTGCTATTGAGGGCAGTTCATACACCTCTGCATTCCATGATCCAAGTGGAGCTGAAGAATCTGTAAGTGAGAGGGTTGCAGCACTTACTAGAGAGATTGAATAGATGAAAAGGGTTCAAGCTAGAGAGATTGAAGAAATGAGGAAGGCTCAGAATGAAATGCAAGCAGAGTTGCAATCTTACAGAGCTGGAAAACAAAGGAAGAAGGACCAACAGGAGCAGCCATCTGCAGACAGTGAGGATACCGATGATGATTAGATGTTTATTATGTTTGATGAATGTATTAATTAGAACTTGTGAACTTCTGAACTGGTGATTGTAGCATTATCATGAACTATCTTGTGAATTTGTGATTGTAATGTTGTGATGAATTTTTGATTTTGTTTGTATTTTCTGGTTGTGATGAATATAGCGGCATGTTGCCCAACATATATATGTTTTTTCTGCAGGTTTAGACTTTAGGGTGAACCTCCCTCAAATAGAGGGGATGCTGTCAATTTTTTTTTTCAGGTGCTACAGGTTTCCGGCGGCTAACCGGCGGTTTAGCCGCCGGAAACTACAATACCGGACGGACAAGATAAACCCGCCGGTTATATTATTAAACCGCCGGTACGTACCGGCGGCTTACCTACGGCTGCCGGCGGTTATACGATGGACGCCCGACGGTTTGAACCGTCGGTAATACCGACGGCTATAACCGCCGTCCACCGCCGGTACCTTACCGGTGGTCTAACGACGCCGTCCGGCGGTCTAATGAACCAGACGACGTCAGGTATAACCGCCGAAAACCGCCGATACTTTGACCGGCGGTTTTCCGGCGGTTAAAATACCGGCGGCCAAACCGCCGGAAGACCGACGGTTAAAATTTCGGTGGTCACCGGCGGTAATGGCCGCCGGAAAACCGCCGCAAAAATAAATCACCGGTAAAACTCCGTCGGAAATGGTTTCCTACGCCGTTTTTGCCGGCGGTTAACAAACCGCCGTGAGACCGCCGGTAACGTTAAAAACCGCCGCTAAATCTACACTAACCGCCGGAAAAAACCGCCGGTTTTCAGCGTTTTTCCTGTAGTGAACCGTGTGAATATCCCCTCCACACTCCCTTGAAATCCCCTCCAAGGATCTTCTCCCTCCCAAACTCCACCCTTTCCTCTCTCCCTTTCAAGTTCTCTCTTCTAGTTTTCTCCCAAAGAACGAAGACATAATGGTTGTCAAAGATACACTTTGTCGTCCTTTTACACTTTCCAAGTGTCGGCAGAGAACCGGACCGATGTTGTTGAACTTCACTAGAGAGCCTTCAAAGGAGATGGGAAGAAATAAAGAGATCTTCTTCTTCAAGTAACCTTGTGAATCCCTCACAAACCCCTCACTTGATCTCTCACTCTTCACTCTTACAATCTCTCTCAAAATCTCACTCTAAATGATCCCTCTCAAGAGAAAACAACTCCAAAGGCACTTGTAATAATTTCTAGGACTCCTTATATAGAAAGGACATGAATTACCGTACAAAAAACTGCTAAAAACATGTTTTTCTACGCACTGGATCGTCCCGTACGAAATTGAGTTAGTACGGACGAACTATGTAAAAAAACTGTCCCGTACAAACCATTTGTGCATCTGTACGAACCAATTTCGTCCTGGACGAAATGGGTTCGTCCCGTACGAAAACTTTCATCCGGTACGAACAATTATATAAAAAGTTGGTTCCGAAAACTGTAAAACGTTGCCAGAAACTTCCATAGTCGGTTCCCATCATCCTGGACGAACATGACTTCGTGTGGACGAAATTTTTACAGAGAGAAACTCGTCCTGGGACGAAAATTATTTCGTCTAGACAATCATGACTTAGAAAAATTTTCCAGTTCAGTTCCTGTCCGTTCCATTGCACTTACAAGGTGATAATTGATCTGATCGACCCGTACGAACAATGTTCGTCCCGTACGATCAGTACAAAAACTTTTTCAAGATCTCCTTTAGTGTGTGTGAATTTATTCACTCAATTACAAACACTCCCTCTCAAATTTAATTCAAATAAAAAGTACAAGCTTCAAATTCACAAAGTATCTCATAATGAATTTGATTTGAAGTCTTCGTAGTCTGGAGTTCAATTTTTCTGAAATATTAGTATACACAAGAGCAAAAACAAATCTTCCAAAAAATGTTAGGAGATAACAACACATAAAACAATAATATTTGGAATCATCATTACTATACAAGTTGCAAGAATGTAAAACATGCAAATAGCAACTTTCCTAATAGCAACTTTCCTAATAGAATAGACTATATGGAGACAAAGAAATTGAATAAAATTTCTTTTTTTTTTCAAACCTGTTAGAAGAGCCACCTCATTAGTGGTAAATTTGAGAAAATGGCCTTTTATTAAGAAGCCTTCATTAGAGTTATCCTAGCATTTCCGTAACTCATATATAAGAGGTATATTTTGCTGGAATGTTGGAAACATTAAGAACTGATGAATGTTAAGAGACCTCAAAGAGTCCTCAACATCTGTAGAATTTATTTCACAAAATGAATCATAAATACGTCTAAAGGTTGAAACATAGTACCGAGAAGTAATAAGACAAGAATAAAGAGGCATTTGTAATAAAATAGAAATAACTCAGTGTAAAAGTGCAGTAAAGCTACAGTAAAAGCACATTGAAAATGCAGAAAAGGTACAGTAAAAGCGTAGTAAAAGCACGGTGAAAGCACAATAAAAGGGTAGTAAAAGCCCAATTAAAAAAGGTGACATAGAAATCTTTTCGAAATAAATAAAAAACACTATAGCCTGAGAATAACTATTTAAATCTTTGAAAAGAAAAGTTTACCTAAACAATTTTCTAGTACACATTAAACTCCTGAAAAATAGAGATGAAAATTAAAATATTGTAATATGTACTGAAAGCGCAATAAAAGCGCAACAATAGCTTACCTTTATGTAGGACAAAGACGATGAGGTTGTGCAAATTAGTTTTATCCTGGAGAATGTTGAATAACCCTGAAAGCAACTTATGGAGAACTGAACAGAAGGAGAGAAGATGAACAACAACAAAATGTTGGGCAAAGTAAAAAAGCTGGGTGAAAAATAAAACACCCCATTTCACATTTTTTCAATTATTTAAATTTATTGGGTATGTCGGGTTGGGCTGGCTGACAAGATATAAATTAAAGATAATTGTTTAAAAAAATTACACTTTGATATTACACCTGTATCATCCTTATTGGAGACCGAATGCAAGGTTACGTCCAATCTCCACAACCAATAATTTGCCCTCTTAACCAACTCATAACAGTAAAAAAAAGGAAGAAGGGAAAAAACCTAAACCCTCTTGCCTTTTCTTTTCCCATTTGTTGCAGTAATTATTCATCTCCACAACCCAATAATAACCCTCCTCCACTTCAAATAGCCAACATCTCAATCATCTATACACTTTTCATTCTTTAATAGTACTTTCACCCATTGCATAAAATTAAAATTTTCACCTCTCCTCCTTTGACTATCATTATTTTTAATATTGTTATTCATAACTATTATTATTATTATCAGTTAAAAAAATAAACAAAAAAAGATGGAATGAAGAAAAAAGAAAAGAAAATTTTGTGCATTATTGTCCTTGTGCCCTTTAAACCAACACCGGTGTTAACCTCATCACTGAGTTACATATAAATATCCCCAGAACTCAAAGAGCCTAAAAATCCCATTTTTGATGCTCGCGGCGTGATGGTGGACCACTTATACACTCTTTTCTCTAGCGTGGTGGGAGGGAATTAAGTGTGAAACTTGCGGCAAGGCATGCAGGCCCTATACACACTTTTATCTAGCATGGTTGAAACAACTTTAAGTACCTATGTATGTGCCTCAAGTTTAGACATCATGAAGGTCTTGCATATCAAATACAATCCATTTATTATAACATGCAATTCTATTACAATTCACAAGTTATAATTCTATATATAATTAAGAATAAGCATACTGGATTATCCTATGAATCTCTTTACTTATGAATATCATGTCATCTTATATGCATTGTAAAGGAAATATAATAAGTTGAATATTGAGCATGGTGTCTGATATTTTCTATATTATATATGATGTGAATATTGAATCAATTAAAAAAAACAAATAATCTAAAACTTTTTGATGATTTTTGTGTTACCCTGTTGGATCAACATTATGTGTTGATCAAGTTAACTAATGATCTTTACTACGGAAGGGTTTTTGTGCATAGATCTTATTACATCAACAACAATTTCATGAAACATATAAGGTGGTCTCCTCTCTTCTATATCTCGAAGGAAACCGCTATCATTCCTGTTTGGATTACCTTCTTCAACCTTCGTCCTCATTTTTTCCCCCCGTGCATTCTCTTTGGTTTTGGATCTATGTTTGGCCATCCAATCCAAACTGATACCGATTCGATTTGGCTTGGCCATAAGAATTTTGGTTATGTTCAGAAGGTGGTATTTGAAACTTTTCCTAGTTTTGTTCACACAGCAAGTCATTTGGGCATCACAATAATAAATGTCGCATTTTACATCCTCATTTGAAGAAAACAAGTTTCCTTTAAATTGAATTCGGTTATGGTTGATAATGAATATATTCATGTGGGGGATTTTGTTATTACGCTTTTATTGGATAATGTTCATTTGAGAAAAGAAGTTTTGGCTCCTCCCATTATTCCTGTTGGGGAAGGGCAATATGTTAATAATATTGTTGACTCTCCTCTGGTTACTCCCACTAATAGCAAAAATAGCAGTGATAATCACTCGAATAAATTTCTTACTTATGACAGTTAAAGCAAGAATTTAATTTTTTTATTCTATGGAGAATATTATGTTGGTTGATGGTTGTGTGGCTAAGGTTAAGAACATGGCTTTTAATTCTAACCATGTACCTTGTTCTAATCTTCCTATTAATGGGTTATATATTTCTAATTGCCTCAATATTATTGATTTACCTGTTTTTCATTGCCTTATGTTGTGGCCCCTTTTGACCACTCTGATTGGTTAGAGATTTCTTTAGGTAACATGTGTCGTGCTGGTGATTCTGATAGGGGTGGTTGTTCTAATGTTTATTCAGAAGATTTTGAATTGATTTTGTTGAAAATAGGCAGATCTTGTTGCTCTATGATCTTTGGGAACAAAAAAAAAGAAGAAAAAAGCAAAAGATATTGAGACTAATCTTAAACATGTTGTTGGGTGCTCTCCTAGATCTAAGTCTATTGTTTAGTGGGGTTGTTTTGGTTTGTTGGCTTTCTGTGAGGGCTGTTGGGGGAATTCTATTCTTCTTTTGGGTGGGGCTTATCCTCTGCTGCTTGTTGTTTGTTATTATTATTTTGGGGCTGGGTGTAGCTCTTATGTTCCTCCTTTTGCTTCTGTTGGGCTAGACTTGTGTTTGTTTTTTCTTTCCTTTTTATCTTAATTTTTTTCTAGTTTTGTTGTAGGTTGCTTCTTGGTTGGTGTCCCAAATATGACGTTCATATAGTCGAATCGAGCGGCTCAATGAGACGAATCTAACAAGCTCAAGATCGCCAAATTCTAAGATCATTAAGACCTTCAAATGTCCGACGAATGGAGCAAAATCAAAGGATTCAATATCGGCCGTCCATTCGACCACTCACTATTTACCCCTGATCTCACACCTATTTACAAGCTATGCCTCTCCGAAATATCTATAAATAGACCCCTCATTTCTCATGAGAGGGAACCTAAGTAAGAATAAGAGAAGAAGAAGAGAAGAAGAAGAAGAGAAGAGAAGGATAGGAGGGAATAACTCCTCCTCGACCACCGTCGGAGCTCTGTCCGACGTCCGAGTGACGCCGGAGTTCTGTCCGACACTCATGTGATAGTAGAGTTCTACCAGAAGCTAGAATTCTGCCCAACTTTTGAATGATGCTGGAATTCTGGCCGACCTCCGAAGGTCAACAAAACTCCGCCCAATCTCCAAGTGAAACCGAAACTCTGCTCGACATTGTACGTTATTTTAAATCCTGAAGAGATTCATAGTAATCTGATCATCCTAAAATTTTAAGGATGAGTCATCCTCTTATATTTCAAGGAAACACTAGTGGAACTCTTACAACTAGGCATGGCCTCATGGTTTTTTCCATTTTAGGGTTTTCCATGTTAAAATCTTGGTGTTGCTATTTCTTCTCTATTTGGGTGCTAGATATTCGTACAACATTGAGACAGAAGTTTTTTTAACTCTATCGCCGTGTATATCCTAGTCCGCAATATTTTTGCACAAGCTATGAGAACATTATCCCATAATTTTAATTATTACTACGATGGTCAATAGACGTAGCAGTCGTATTGTTAGGGCTTCTCGCTCCAACTCTCACCAGTCCAAAAATCAATTTATGAATAATAGATGCCAATGTCTGCCTCTTTTTACCCTGGGGGGCAAAAATATTACTCGAGAAGAAACCTCAGGACCTTCCTTAGATGAGAGAATTTGAAAGATGAAAAAATCTCAGAACGAGATCCTTCAACACCTACGAGAGACTTGGCAGCCGGAACTAGCACAATTGAAGGAAATTCTTCTCGATCGAGATCCACTACTGGCCGAAGATGTTCAACTTGAGCATCTTAAAGTAGAGATTCCACTTCCTCCACTAAGAAGGCATATATAATCACATCAAAACAATGAACTTGCTGATATAACAAGTTTTACCCATCCCTCACACATCAGTTGGCAACCTCGCATTCATTCAGATCTCCCAGAAGACTTAGTCCAACCACACGTTGCTGATCTCCCTCATAATACCCTATGTCATGAACTACAGAGATTAGTGTGGGCAGAGTTCCCTGGATTAGACATGAGGCAAACTCTTTGAGAGCGGAGCTTTCAAGAGTCATCACCTTTAACTGAAGACATTCTTCAACACCCCATTTTGTTTGGCTTCAAACTACCAAGCATTGAGTCCTACGACGGCACGTCCGACCCGTACGAACACATCATCCACTATAAAACCATCTTGCATATTCAGCGAGCCTTAGACGCACTCCTTTGTCAGGTTTTTCCTGCCATCCTTAATTGAGAGTCTCGAGCGTGGTTCTATTCGCTTTCGTCTGGAACGATCCGTTCATTCATCAAATTGGCCAAAATATTTGTTGAACAGTTCATAGCCAATCAAAGAATTGCTAAGGATTCTTCCCACCTCTCCAAGATCTATCAAAATAAGGGAGAATCATTGAAGGAATATTTGTAGTGATTTTCCAATGAGGCTCGACAAATTCCAGGAGTAAATCATGAATTATTGAGAGGGGTCTTCTTGGAGGCCTTCGTCCTGGCCCCTTCTATTCAACACTCATGTAGAACACTATTCATTTAGATACTCATCTGATAAATCATGTGGAGGCACAAATCTTTGTAAATGAAGCCACACTTGCTCAATGAAAACAATTTGAGCAAGTTAATGGGAAACATAAAGATGCACATGGGATGAATAATTCATTCTCACAATAAAAGAAACAAGGGAAGAATAATCTTCCTCCTAGGCCTCCATTGCCATAATGAGAATCTCGATAGGAAAAGGAGTATACCCCAGTCAGCACATCTCAAGCAAATGTATTATTGACCATTTGAGATCAAGATACAGTGAAATGGCTAAATCCTTTAAAGTTGAACACAAAAAATCCAGATCAGTACTGTCACTTTCATCATAGTCATGGTCACACTACTAAAGCCTGTAAGCAACTCAAGGATGAGATTGAAAGACTTATCCGCCAGAGTTATCTTCGATAATTTATTCGAGATCCACCTACCCGAGAGGAAGCTCGTCCCACTAGGGGGGGCAAAATCAACAACAAAGACAATTATTGAATAATATTTAAATGGTTGGTGAGATTGAATGACAATGTACTTTGTTTAGTTGTATTAGTAATACTACTTGTCTCACTGTATTTCTTTTATGTTAAATAGGATGTCACTTTGATATCCCTAATATTTTCTTTAAAGTTAAACATTTTTATTAGTTAAGTACAGTTTGTTGCGGATCAAAGGTTTATGATTTTGATGATAGCAAATATTCTTATTTCTCTATGATTGTCATTTGTACTGACATTTCAGGTCCACATGATCAGACTGCAATTTGGAACCAGCTCAAGATTGGGTAGACTAGATCTGAGTCAGTTTATACACTTTTTCCTTTCTTGAGTCTGTTGTATTTGGTGTGGCTCCAGATGATTTATAACTTGGAAGATTCTCTGTTGGATTTCTATTTTTGGAAACATCGTCCTGGATGATATTTATATCGGCCGGGATGATCTATTCAAAAGCATAAACCCTAATTAGGGCATCCTCATTAAGGCAGCCATCATTAGCTGATCGGCCTGGACAATACCTATATCGGCCAGGACGATAGTCTCAATTCAGAAAAAATCAGCCTCCATAATTAGTTTAGGAATTCTTTGTTTTAAGAAATCGGCCAGGACGATATTCATACCATCTAGACCGATCTAACTCAATTATGCCTAAATTGATCTCGTATCTTTGGAAAGCATTAATGGTTGATTGCTACGATCACATCATCCGAGACAATCGCTGGATCGGCTAGGATGATGTCCTGGATGATCTACATCAGACAGCTCGAATTCAGGGCGATGATCAGGATGATTGAAATCGGTTTTAAACTAATCGGCCTGGCCAATCATGTTATCAGCCAGGACGATGTAACCAATTTTCTTCTGATCGTCCCAAATTATCCCAGGCTGATGAGCTGAATTTGTACTGATTGGCCAGGACGATATACCTATCGTCCTGGATGATAATGTCGGCAACTTGCATTCATGAGCTTATTTTGAGAGCTTTTATTTAAACTTCGTTCTTGTGGGGGAGACTTGAAGAGAGAGCTTGAAAGGGAGTGAGGAACGGGTGAACTCTTAGAGGGAGAAGATTCTGTGAGGGGGAGACTCAAGGGAGTGTGGAGGGGATTCCACACGGTTGCTCCAGCAGGCTTGCATCTTAATACCGTAGATTCAAGGCTTGTCTCGAGGGAAGTTCACCAAAGAAGTAGTTCACTTTGGTGTCAAAGGACCCGGCGACTCCGCCGCACCAGGGAACGTGAAAGTGATTTTGTAAGGGCTTCTCCGCCTAGCTTTGGGGGCTAAAGGAGAGACACTTGTTTTAGTACAATACTTGGAGGGTGCCTCCAAGGAGTGGACGTAGGTCAAGATTTGACATAACCACTATAAATCTAATGTGTTCTTTCTTCTTATTTGCTTCCGTATTTAATTTCCGCATTTGGTTTTCTTTGTGGTGATTTTGGTTTAAGTTTTCTCTTTGGTTTTAAAGTTATCCAATTCACCTCTCTCTTTATTAGCCTTGGGCCAGTTCATAAGGGCTTAACATCCCTAACGAGCTTTCTAGTTCCATCAGAGCACTTTCAAGTGGTATCAGAGCGGGATTTATACACTAAGTTTTTGAAAGCTTTTGAATTTTTGATCCATGGCTGATTTTTGTAATCGTACTGCGAAAGGTTATTCAATCACCAGACCTCCTTCATTTGAAAATATGTCATTTGATTTTTGGAAAACTCGTATGTCTATTTTCTTGCAATCGATTAATTTTTATATCTGGCATATGATTTTAACTGGTTATTCATCACCGTCACGTATTGTTAATGGAGTTAAAAATGATATTCCTTTTAATCAATGGAACAGGGAAGAACAACTAAATGCTCAACTAAATGCAAAATCTTTAAATTATTTTTTCTGTGCTTTAAATTCTAAAGATTTCATGTTAGTATCCACGTGCACTATTAGTAAGGAAGTTTGGGATAAACTACACACCATATACGAAGGAACTAGTGAAATCAAGCAATCCAAGTTGAATATGTTAATGCATGATTTTGAACTATTTTCCATTAAACCTTTTGAAACGATCTTAGACATGTATACCAGGTTCATTCAAATTATAACATCATTGCATGCCTTAGGAAAAGAATTTTCAAATTTTAAAAAAGTTAACAAAATTCTTAGTTGTTTACTTGAAAAATTTGATGCCAAAGTTGTTGCTATTTGTGAATCAAAAGATTTGAATGATTATTCTATTGATAATTTGATTGGCTCACTCATTGCCTACGAGCAAGGTTTGGGTCAAAGATTTTTGGATGCAGGTGAAATGATTATTCTAAAAGCTGAAGATACAGAAAGATATAACTTAGTTGGTGACGAATGCAATGAAGTGTCAAGCAATTCACAAAGCTCACCAAAGCATAAGCAAAAGTGGAAAAAAGGTAAAAATGGTAAGGATGTTCATATTCCTTCTTACGTAATTTGCTTTCGATGTAGGAAGCCTGAACATATGAAAAATCAGTGCCCTAATTTAAAAATTCTTCCTATGAAAGAAAAGGGCAAGGCGAAGCAAAATTTAAACTAGAGAAATAATGAAAGACAAAAAATATCATGGCTAGATCTGGTTTCTGAAGCATCGGACTAGGAGAGAGATAATGGTTAAAAGCCTTTCGTATTTTTGTATTGTGTTTTTGTTTTTATGTTTTTCTTTTTTATTTTGTGTTTTAGTTTTGTTTATTCTTTGATTCGTGAAAGTTTTTCTCTGATCCACACACACATTCACTTTTCTAAAAATAAAAAATGTACTTCCTATTTTTTTTCTTGAAATCTTTGGTAAGTTGTGTTTGACTTCTCTAAAACAGTCAAAGGAACGAAACTCATGTTTTTTATTCTCATTCTCTATTTCCTAAAAGAGGTTGTTCTATTTTTGATTTAAAATCTTTTTCATCTTTTAAATTAGTTTTTGAAACTAAATTTTTTATATCCCTATATTTTATTTATCGCATAGGAATCTTTTGCAAGTTATTTAATCTAACTTATAATTTTCTTAATCAAGAATTCACTTTATCAATAGGATGAGTTTACTTTTGTTTTTAAGATTTCAGAAAGGTAGCATATTAAAAAAAAATTGGCCAATGATGCCAAAAATAAAAGATGTGCAATGACGCCAAATTGAAAATATACACAAAAGTGTATCAAAAAATAAAAGATGCGCAAAGAGCGCCATTCAAATTGACAAGAGGAATAAAATGAGCCCACAAAATTTAATGCTTACCATTTTTGTACTTCTTAAAAGCTTAAGAAAACCCTTGATTTTTTCGATACTTGAGTTTGAAAATCTTGATTCTTGATTCAACAATTCGTGCATTGATCTTCTATTAGATATATTTTATGGAAGGAGTTTTTGAAAAATAATTATTTCTTTCTCTAATTTATTCTTTGAATTAGATATTGAATTAAAAAGTTTTTTAGCCTTTTAAAAGAACTTGAGTTTGGATGATCAAATTCTAGATTTCTAACCTTTTCTGGGCTGTGCGTTGCCAATCCAATTCTACTAAGTTTTTGATTAAAACTAAGGGGTAACTTTCTCATTTTAAGAATTTTTTTTTCTTTTCACTAGATCAGAGAATGTTTTTTCTATTTTTTTTTTATTTTTGTTTGTGGCTCCTCTCTTTTTGATAATGTCAAAGGGGGAGAACGTACTGTTGAATTTGTATCCTTTTTTTTTCTTTCGTTCAAAAAATTTAAAACAATAAAAATATTTTTACCTCCTCTATTTTTTTTTTAAAAAGTGTTATTCTAGTGAGGGGGAGATTAGGAGAAAATGTTCCTTTTTGCAAATTCAAATTGAATTATTTGCCATCATAAAAAAGGAGAAGATTATTGCGGATCAATGATTTATGATATTGATGATAACAAACATTCTTATTTCTCTACGATTGCCTTTTGTACTGACATTTCAGGTCAACATGATCAGACTGCAATTTGGAACCAGCTCAAGATTGGGTAGACTAGGTCTGAGTTAGTTTGTACACTTTTTCTTTTCTTGAGTCTGTTGTATTTGGTGTGGCTCCTGATGATTTGTAACTTGGAATATTCTCTGTTGGATTTTTGTTTTTGGTAACATCATCCTGGATGATATTTATATCGGCCGGGAAGATCTGCTCAAAAGCAGAAACCCTAATTAGGGCATCCTCATTAAGGAAGCCGTCAATAGCTGATCGGCTTGGACGATACCTGTATAGGCTAGGATGATAGTCTCAATTTAGAAAGAATCAGCCACCATAATCAGTTTAGGAATTCTTTATTTTAGGAAATCGGCTAGGAAGATAATCATATCGTCGAGGCCGATCTAACTCAATTATACCTAAATTGATATGGTATCTTTGGAAAGCATTAATAGTTGATTGATACGAACACATCGTCCGGGATGATCGCTAGATCGGCCGGGACGATGTCCTGGATGATCTACATTGGACAGCTCGAATTCAGGCCGATGATCAGGACAATTGAAATCGGTTTTAAACTAATCAGTCTGGCCGATCGTGTTATCAGCCAGGACGATGTAACCAATTTTCTTCTGATTGTCCAAAATTGTCCCGGGCTAATGAGCTGAATTTGAACTGATCGGCCAGGACGATATACCAATCGTCCTGGACGATAATGTCGACAACTTGCATTAATGAGCTTGTTTTGAGAGCTTCTATTTTTTCTTTTTCAAGGCACTTTTGTAAGTGTCTTTGGCAGCCATTGTAGCTTCATTCTTGTGGGGTAAACTTGAAGAGAGAGCTTGAAAGGGAGTGAGGAACGGGTGAAGTCTGAGAGGGAGAAGATCCTGTGAGGGGGAGACTCAAGGGAGTGTGGAGGGCATTCCACACGGTTGCTCCAAGAGGCTTGCATCTTAATACCGTCGGATTCAAGGCTTTTCTCGGGGGAAGTTCACCAAAGAAGTAGTTCACTTTGGTGTCAAAGGACTCGGCGACTCTGTCGCACCTGGGAAGGTGGAAGTGATTTTGTAAGGGCTTCTCCGCCTTGCTGTGGGGGCTAAAGGAGAGACACTTGTTTTAGTGCAATACTTGGAGGGTGCCTCCAAGGAGTGGACGTAGGTCAAGATTTGACTGAACCACTATAAATCCGGTGTGTTCTTTCTTATTATTTGCTTCCGCATTTAATTTTCGCATTTGGTTTTCTTTGTGGTTATTTTGGTTTGAGCTTTATCTTTGGTTTTAAAGTTATCCAATTCACCTCTCTCTTTGTTAACCTTGGGCCAGTTCAGAAGAGCTTAACATCCCTAATGAACTTTTTAGTGCCATCATAGCACTTTCACAGTTTAACTTGTATATCCCTAAGTCATACTAGGGAATTTTTATACTATCTTATATAATACAATAATGTGATATTCATGTTGTTGTGATATTATTTTCTCTTAAAAAAGATAAAAAACTTCTAAAACTCTTTTATCGTGATTCAAGAAATACATAATCTATATTGTATCTCAATCACCAGATGATAAATCCCAGGGGGATTTGATCCAACCGCTTTCACACAAGTTAACGTCATCAAGCAGGGCTCTGACATACAACCTCGAATAGGTCTTACATCCTTGGTGGATTCTCTTGACCTCTTCCACACAGGTTTACATCATCGAGCAGGGCTCTGATATACAACCTCGGATAGGTCTTACATCCTTGGTGGATTCTCTTGACCGCTTTTGCACAGGTTAACGTCATCGAGTAGGGCTTTAACATATAACCTTGGATAGGTCTTACATCTTTGGTGGATTCTCTTGACCTCTTCCATATAAGTTAACGTCATCAAGCAGGGCTCTAACATAAAACCTTGGATAAGTCATTTATTTTTGATAGATTCCTCCAACCTCTTCCATAGAGGTTAATATCATCAAGAAAAGCAAGTGATTGATAAAATCATTACTCATATAAAGACCTTAGGAGTCTAACAGTACCTCCAAAAATATGGGGGGCAATATATCAAAATCATGTGTTAAAGATACAATCACAATTCAGCTTTCTCTAAGGAACAAGTTCGCAATTTCATATACAACATCAATTGAGTTAGATAAATTCATATTCAGATGTATAATTATTCTCATAAGAAGTTAAATTTAAATAGTACATTTATATTATCCATACAAGGATATATAAGGCCAGCACACTTTCATATGGATACATATTGCCTTTGTAAAATGCCACTGAATACCTTCCATCATCGACCTTTCATCTGGAGTATGTCGATGGTCCTTTACTTCATATCAGTCATTACTGGCTTCTCACTCAACTAATGATAGCAACATATCCTCCAACTCTCTCCTTTAGCTCTACACTCAACCATTGAGTGCCGATAAATTTCTTCTCAAATAGTATAAAAAGTTTTCCTGTCTACTCTCCACTTCTAGTTATCCTATTACCACAGGACTTCTGCACATTGCAAAAATTTTATCAAAATTCCACCTGACACAGGACTTCTGCACATCACGGGACTTTCGTTGGAATTCTGCACGACATTGAGTTTCCTCCCGTCACTGGAAGAAGAGAAGGGTCTGCAAAAAGGCTAACTTCTAGGCAAGAAGAGGGGCACTGATTTTTAGTTGGGAAAATCACCTACAAAAAATAGTAGAAGAATGAAAATAAAATTCTAACTTCTATACGAGAAGAGGGACTCTAATTTTGCATAGGAAAAATAACATACAAAAAATAGCGGAATGCCTCCCCTATTAGAAAGTTAGAGAAAGGGAGGAGAAAGGAAAGGAAATGCTACAAAAATTCTAATTTCTATATGATAGGAGGGGCAGTAATTTTGCATAGGGAAAGTCACCTACAAAAAATAATGGAATGCCTCCACCGTTAGAAAGTTAGAATGATAGAGGAGAAATAAAAGAAATGGCTGAAAAAATTTCCTTCTACATTAAAAAGGAGCGCTAAATTCAAGTAGGGAAAGTCACCTACGAAAGATAACGGCTCTAAAGTGAGAAGAAAATAGGGGAGAAAGAATGAAGATAAGGGTGAAATCTCCAACTTTTGTACAAGAAGAGGGGCGCTGATTTATGTAGGGAAAGTCACCTACAAAAAATAGCAGAAAGCCTCAACTGTCAGAAAGCCTGAAGAAGAAAAAAGGAGAATAAATTCTAACTTCTGTACAAGAGAAGGGGTGATGAGTCAAGTAAGGAAAGTCACCAACCAAAAAATAGCAGAAAGCCTCAACTATTAGAAAGCTAGAGAAAAAGAGGAGAAGGTGTAGGTTTCTTTCAAGCCCTAGGGGTGGTATTTATAGTTTTTTGAAGAAAGGAGAAGCTTCCAGAATTTTCAAGATTTTTCCAAAAACTTTCAAATTTTTTTTGGATTTTTTGGAATTTTTTGTATTTTTTTACAAACTAAAAAAAAAACCATGTCAATTTGGCCAATCGCCAGCTCGAACCGGCACCTGGCCGACCTAGTCTAAATGGGCCGAAGGCGGGCTTGGAGCGAGGCCAAGCAGGCCGAAAGTAGATGCAGGCAGGCTAGAAGCGCGCGGAGCGGGTATGGGCCACAGGCGCACCGTTGCGCGGAATAGTGGGCACGGTACTCAGTTCCACGCTGCCGTCAGCGGTGGCGGCGGCCGGCCGGCATGTTCGATCGGTTTGATTGCCCACTCATATTCGGGTCCGATTTTTTCCCCGAAAAGGATAAATTAGATGTTTTTGGGGTCCCCGGGACCATTTTTCGATGTTCCGGACTCCATTTCGGCACTTTTAAAGTATTTGGAGCTCCTATATGCAAGATAGGATTTTGAGTCACATAAAAAATTCTCCAAAGTCTGTGATGCATATTTTTGGTCTCCTAGAGCTTTGACGTCTGAAAATAGGGGGCAATTCATATATTCTCAAAAAATTATTTTGATCGGACATGAATCTCAAGGCAAAATTGAGCTGGTAACTTCAAATATTAAATCTGGGATCACCTGAACTCCAATTTTAGTGAACATACAGTCAAACTTAGCGTCTCAGAAGTACAAACTCAACGACACCAAATTCAAGTCAATCCGAGCCCAAATGAGTCCAAATTAAGCACCCAAAGCATTGTTGGAAAGTTTAAATCATAATTTGAGTTGCCAAATGATTTCCAAATATGACGTTCTTATAGTCAAATCGTGCGGCTCAATGAGACAAATCCAATGAGCTTAAGATCGTCAAATTTCAAGATCATTAAGACCTTCAAATGTCTGCTAAATAGTGCTCGATCAAAGGATTCTATATTGGCCGTCCATTCGACCACTCCCTACTTACCCCTGATCTCACACCTATTTACAAGCTATGCCACTCCAAAATATCTTTAAATAAACCCCTCATTTCTCATGAGAGGGGACCCAAGCAAGAAGAAGAGAAGAAGAAGAAGAGAAGAAGAAGAGAAGAGAAGGATAGGAGGGAATAACTCCTCGACCACCGCCAGAGCTCTGCCCGACGCCCGAGTGATGCCGGAGTTCTGTCTGACGCTCATGTGACAATAGAGTTCTACCAGACATCGGAATTCTGCCCAACTTCTGAACGATGCCGGAATTCTGACCGACTTTCAAAGGATGCCAAAACTCCTCCCAATCTTCTAGTGAAGCCAAAACTCTGCTCGACGTTGTAACTGATTTTCAATCCTGAAGAGATTCATTGTAATCTGATCGTCCTAAAATTTTAAGGATGAGTCAGCCACTTGTATTTCAAGTAAACCCTAGTGGAACTTTTTCAACAGGGCATGGCCCCGTGGTTTTTTCCCTTTCAGGGTTTTCCACATTAAAATTCTGGTGTTGCTGTTTCTTTTCTATTTGTGTGCTAGATATTCGTACAACGCTGAGACGGAAGTTTTTTTAACTCTATGGCCGCGTATATTCTAGTCCGCAAGAATCTTTAAAAATTAAAAAAAGTTACATATTATTATATATATAAATATATAACTAAATTTAGCATTCAAACAATGCTCAAGCATTTTTTCAGAAGAAGATTTAATTTAAAGGATTTTGACGAATAATTACAATATATTTCCCAAAAGAATATATTACATTTACCTTAACAAAGAAAAGTAAAAGCAGAAAAATCAGATAAAAAATTCTATGAGTATTTGATTTTTGCAATTCTTCCCTCACAGGAAAAAAATGTTTGTGAGGATTTTCTTTATAATTAAAGTCTTAAAAAATAAGCAAAGCAAAGTTATTTTCTCTGAAATGTCTTATGAAGAATTGCTTAACGTCAGAACGAAGGTCTAAGAAGAATATTAGTATATTACCTTTTGATTCCTCATGCTCAAATGTAAAACTTTTTAGTAGAGAAAGGTTTGTCCGTGAAGAAAGCAGGTTTATGTTTCCACCATTAAGAATGCAGGTTTCACAAATCTCCATGAAAGGAGCAGTGATGGGTTCTTACCTTGAAGAAGAAGCAGGCTTCAAGCTTGCCTTTTATTTTCGGTCAGTCCGACTACCCACCTAAAAGATGAGCGGCTGTAATTTTAGAACCCAAAAATAACCCTAAAAACTGCTTTTAATTCTACTTTTAATTGTAAATAAGCATTAAAAATACATTTAATTAAACATTAATTAAAAAGTCGGTGGGGCTCATGCCCCTAGGACCCCTATGGTAAATCCGCCCCTCGCCATATGGAGTTGAATTTAAAAAAATTGAAACAATTTCTGATTATCATAGTTCTTCATAAAACCTCATAATAAGCGTATAAAATTTATGTTTTCACAGTCTATAAACTTTTTAAGTAATGTTTTTTAGGCATCAAGCATTGTAGTTTTAATTTGAAATCTTATAATTTTTTTAGATAATATATATATATATATATATACATCAGAATCTTGAGCTTTTTGTATGTACTTGTTAAACCTTTAATTTTATGATTATGAAAGGCTAAGAAGCAAGGCTAGCTGAGTTTAGTCAGTTGACTGATACATTTTAAATGATTTTGATGTCTTCTCGAACTTTGATGGTTTAGGATAGTTTGGTTTTGTTCTTATAAAGCAATTTATGATTGGATTCAAATTGAAACACACTAAAGAACCAGTTTTCAACTCTTAATGTTAACAAAATTAGTCACTTTTTAGGTAAAACATCAAATACATTTATTGCATTCCAAAACATATTTATTTGGTTTGATACCATTATGTTTTAAAGTTTCTTTTCATTGGTCTTTGTCAAATTTTTATCCTAGTAATGGACCTTGCAAGTTTGAAGTTCTAGTTCAAATATTTACTGTTAAGTTAAGGATTGCAGAAATTAATTTTTTTCATTTTCTTTGCATTTTCAAAATGTATTTCCTTGCAATTCTTAAATGTGATCCCTACCACTATTTCGATTTTTGTTTGGCGTGCTTTACATAAATTTCTTCCTACTGATGATAATATGATTTATAAGGGGCTTAGTCTGGCTTCCAAATGCCAATGTTGTGTGCATACTGAGAACATTCACCATGTTTTGATTTCGGGTCCTGTGGCTGTGAGGACCTGGGCTTATTTTGATGATCTTTTCAGACTTAATTGCTTTAACTATCATCTTCCTCTTAAAGTCTTCTTGAATTGCTGGTTGATTAAAGTTAAAGGTCATATTCGTAATGTTATTCCTTGTCTGATCTTATGGTTCCTTTGGTTGGAGAGGAACAATTCTATTTTTAACAATGTGAAAATGAACCACCTGAATGTCATTCAAAACGTCAAAGATAAGGTGGCGGCTCTTTGGGCTATTAATTTGCTTTCTAATAAGGATTTTGAAAATTACTCTCAGGTTTGTGAGCATTTTGGTATTCCTATGGCTATTTCGATTCCTCTTATGCGTTCTTATAAATGGATTAAACCACCTTACAACTTTTACAAGTTAAATATTGATGTTAGTTTTAAGAGTAATGTTAGTGGCTTTGGTGGGGTGATCAGAGATAGCAATGGCTGTTTCGTTGCTGCCTGTGCTGGGCCTCTTTTTAATGTTGATTATCAGAAAGCTATTTGTATGGCCATTCTTTTTGGTTGTCAATTGTGTAACAGCATCAATATTGTCAACTTGGTAATTGAAGTCTCTGATTCTGTTAATCTTTCTATGTTTTCTATGGAGGAGGATGGTTGTTGCAATGCTAACTGCTTTTACCTTATTCGTGAGATCAAACAGTGCATGTTGGGTTTAAATTACTCTTTTATGCATAGTACGAACGGTAGAAATGATTGCGCTATTTGGCTGGCCAGTTTGGGCTGTGATCTTACTGAGAATAAAGATTTTGTTTGGGCTAATTGTCCTAAACAGCTTAAAGGTTATCTGATTCTTGAAGAAAGGGAGGTCCCCTATGTTCTTTATTGAGTGTTTTTTTGGTGTTGTGTTTGCCCTTTTCTTGGTGGTTTCTGCTGGTCTTTTAGCCTCTTTGGTTTAGTTTCTGGTTATTTCTTCTCCTATCTGGTGTCATGGTTTTTTCTTCTCTGGAGTTTTGTGCTGTGTGGGCGTTGGGGTGGACTGGTTGGATGTACAGCGGGTGTTGGTGTTGGCGGTTCTTCTTTCTTTTGTTGTTTGTTGGTTGTTTTTTGGGTCTGCGGTATTTTCCCGTGCTGCAATTGGTGTGGGAGGATTCTCAGTTTGACTTCCTTTTCTGCCTTCTTTCTCTCGTCTCAGTGGGTTTCTCCTTATGGTTCCAGGTATCATCTTTATTATATTGTTTTTGAGCCCAGAATTTTGCGGTCCTCATTTTATCCTGGATGTATGTAATGGACTATTTTTTTCTTTTATTTGCTATTTCTGTTTATTTCATTTTTGCTCTAGTATCCTTGCAGGCCTGTTTTGCAGGTTTTTGGAGCTTCGCCCTCGTTTTGGGAAGGATACGCGTGATGATCGTGGGCTTTGCTGATAGTGATCTCTCTATCCCTTTATTTTCTGTTTCTTAGAATGTTACTAGATATTTATGTAATTTTGTTTAGTAGGGAACTCCGGCTCTTAGGTTTTATTTTGACTTTGTTTGTAGCTCTTTGGAGCAGTAGCGGGCTAGAGATCCCTTTAAGGATTTTGTATCTTTTCCCTTTATTTACGCGTAAGCCCGAAGGTGGGTTTTAACTATAAAAAAAAATGTGATAGACTACATGATTTTACGTATTGATTATATCTTTTTTAGAATGGCCTTCTACTAAGAATCTACAAAAAAAATTATTTAGGAATATATCATGGATATTATGAGTATGGAGCTTGCTAGGCTAATTCAATATTATGTCTCAGTTTTACAATCTTTCAGTGCTTATATATAATGGAAAGATTGAATGTAGTCATTTAAATAGATAAATTAAATTATTACCATTTATAGCTTTAACATATTAGAATTATAAGTGAAGGTTTTTGCTCAGAATTTGACCAGTTGTAATTTGCTTTGAGAATTTTGATCATGCATGGTTTTATCTATTTCATAAGAGATGCTCTAAGAAGTTAGAGTTGTTATATTTGTTGCTATTTTAAAATTTTATTGAGCTAGATTTGATAGTGCCATGTGATTTCACAGTGGTTACATAACTTCAGTAGAAACAGTAATGCTCGAGAAGCAAGTGCAGTTCTAAGCAATATCAAATTAGAGGAGGCAATTATAGCGTTGACCCCAACATCAAATACATGCAAAAAGAGGCAAAATTGGTAAGCTAAATGAACTGCATCATTGGGACACGCAACTTGAAGGACCAAACTTTTGGATTTTAATATCCATAAATAAAATGCGAAAATGAAAATCAGGATTTTAGAAAATTAAATTGAGACTTTGTTCATATTAACTTTCTTAATAAATAATAATTTTAAAATATAAAATAAAAAAATATTTCCGAAAAGTTGATTGAGATCGTAAATCTTCTTCGACAAAATGTTGATTGAGACTGTGAGTCATCTTCTTCTAATCACCTCACCAAATATATATTAGTGAGTGGGCACAATCAATCTATTATTGATGAACACTCTTTCCTTTGAATGTAAATTATGTTCTTAACAAAATTTAATCCTTTTAAGGAAAAGGTTAAGAGACTAATCCATTTCTCATATATCATCTTCAATCTCTCATGAAAAAATCATCTATTCCTTTCATTTAGAATTTAATTCTTATTTATAAGAAAAATTCTCATCTTTTCAATTTTGAATACATCTTTTCATAATCACATCTTTGTAATTCACAAAGCATTTTTAATCAATTTTAAAATGATAATTATCATGACACATCATCAACCTTATTTTTAATGACACATCATCATCTTTATCTTCTAATATTAAAAGATATTTAATGATAATTATCATGATACATTATCAACCTTTTTCTAATAACATATCATCATCTTTATCTTTTATTATTAAAAGATATTTAAAGATAATTATCATGACACATCAGGACACATCATCAACCTTATCTTTCATGACACATCATCATATTTATCTTTTAATATTAAAAGATATTTATGATGCGTCATGATCATCTTAAAAAAAATTATATAATAAAATTAAGGGGTTTTTACATAGCTCACACTTCAAACAAGTCTATTTACTCATTTAACACCTAAACTTTCTTATTTGCCTATATACCACCTTAAAATACTTATCCTCATCAAAATTAACATTTCGTTTCTCTGTCGTCAACACGAAACCCCACCATATGCTACGCCTTCACATTCTCATCATCTTGCTTGGTTGGATCATCAATTTGTTTCGTTATTTAGGTATGCTCTTCTCCATCTTGCAACGTCGTTTTGGTGCTCTAATAGCTTCTTTCACTCACAATCGGCTTTGGTCTCTTGCCAAATCTTTAGGGTAAAGCTCAAACTTTACCTGTATCTCATCCACCTGAAAATTCGCCTTTAGTTAAGTGAACAAACTCCTTTCAAGTGAAAGTTTAATTTACCTGTAGCATCTTAGTTCGATTTCCTAAACTGCTTTTCCTGAGATGCTTTGATCCTCTCAAGGCGAAGCTTGGGCAAACAAATGATTTTGGGTTTATACTTATTTGTGATAGTGTTTGAAACTTCATAGAAAGTGAAGCATGTGAAAGCATAAAAATCTATGTATAAACTGAAAGAAATATTTTCAGCATTTTTAGAAAAATTTGAAACTTCATGGAAAGCGAATTGTGCAATTCAAATCGACAGAGGTAGAAGGAATGTATGTGTCACCATTTGCTGGAGAAGACGATGCCAACCTGTTAGAATCGTGAAAGGGAGAAGACGAGCGGCTCTTTTACGGTTTCATGTTGACGGGATAGAAACGGAAGGTTATTTTTTATGAGGGTAAGGGTTGTAAGGTGGTATATAGGTAAATAGAAATGTTTAGATGTTAAATGAGTAAATAGGGTTATTTGAAGTGTTAGTTATACAAAAACTCTTAAAATTAAAAGGTAATCATAAAGGCGTTAATAATATAAACATAATTGAATATTTATATTATGTCACATATGTTGGCTCAAGAAAAATGGCACGAATGCACGTATCCTGTTTTGCAGCTGTAGGATTCCATTTCTCTTAAGTCAGATTGAAATTAACCATATTTCCCCTGAGGGTGGTATCAGGGTTTATAGATCTGGGGTTCTAACTTCCTATGGACGCAAGCACTCATAGTTAATTACCCCTCTTACTACGTAAGAGAGAACTCTCGATTAAGGATGAAATAATTTTAGATAAATTTTAGTCTCAAATGGTGGGAAGATGGAGGTAAACCCGATGAAGATCCCATGGTTCCGTCGTCCCGGGTATACCATAAATTTCAGTCTACCAACACTAACAATCATTGATTGTAGTGTCCAGGGAATCTGATTAGCAGCCATGGGTTGCCTCCTCTCAAGGATCCCGAATAGACTGAAGTGGTTAGGTGTGGATTTTAATCTAGTTTAGTTTGGGTTGGGGCTTACGGCTCCAATTAGGAGTTGCCCAGATAGTTTATTTAGTTTGGGGCTTACGACTCCAATTAGGAGTTGCCCGGGGATTTTGATTTGGGTAGGGACTCATGACTTCCTTAGAAGTTGCCCTGATGATGGGTCTTACGACTTAGCACTGTAAGCTAAGTGTCCCGAGTTGTGTGTCTTACAACCTAGTCCTTTTTAAACTAGGATGCCCGAAATTTTAATTGTTTGGGTAGGACTTATAGCTTCCCTTAGGAAGTAGCCGGAAAAGCGGGTCTTACAACTTAATCGTTCAGACTAAGATGCCCTTAGGTTTAAATTTGCTTGTTTAAGGTTTAGGATCATTGTTATTTATTTTTACAATTTTCCCAAAATGTGGGGCTTACGACTTCAGGTAGAAGTTACCCGATAGCGGGTCTTACAACCTAATCCTATAGATTAGGATGCCCATGTGAGGGGTCTAGGTTTATGTTATCATTTAAACACTTCCCTCAAAGATCGGACTTACGGCTTCTATTAGAAGTGGCCGGAGTTTTAATTGGGTTTAATTAGGGGTTAGGTTAATTTTTACCTAAAACTTTTCCCTAAGGTCGGTCTTACGACTTTCGTACGAAAGTTGCCGGATAGTGGGTCTTACAACCAATTTCTTATGAACGAGGCTGCCCAAATAGTTCATTTAGTTTGGTTTGGGGCTTACGGCTCCAATTAGGAGTTGCCCGGATAGTTTGCTTGGGGGTTTGGAGTTAGGTCAGTTTTTACCTAAAACTTCCCCTTAAAGTCGGCCATACGACTTTCCTACGAAAGCTGCCGGGTAATGGGTCTTACAACCTAATTCTTATAAATCAGGCAGCCCGGTTTGAATTTGATTATGTGTTAAGAGGATGTCAGTTGTTTAGGATTTGCTATTTAGAGAATTTGAAAGGGACACTGGATTAGTGTTTTTGTTGTTTTATTTTGTGCTCGTAGTCTTTCTCCAACTACAGTAGTCCACTGCTCTGCCTGATTCTAGCATTTTTGCTCTATTAGATTTTTCATACTTTCCAGTACTCTGTTCTACCTTAATAGCTTAGATTTATCAGTATTCATTCAATTTATTTATGATATACTGACTTTTCATTTGCTTGTTTGCAGGTGTTCGTAGCCAGAGTTTGCAATTGTAGAGGATAGGGTCCACAAGTTGCTGTAAGAGCTTGTATAGGGGCGCCTTGAAGAGCATATAAAGGAGTTTGAAGTTTTCTGAGTTGTTTGAAGAATTTGTACAATTTGTGAGAGCTTTTGTCTGAGAGTTTTGGAGAGTTTGAGAGTCAATGTTTTATATATCATTTAGTGGAAACTTCCCTCCCTCATTCCTTTTATTTATTGTATTTTTATTTTAAAATTGCTCCAATTTATTTAGTTAAAAATGCTTTTGAATATTAACTAAAATTTTAAATTTCTTTTAAATTGCTTTAGATTTTTAAAACATTTGTATTTACAAAAACCCCCATATTTTAGAACTCCCCAAAAAATTTTTTTTAATGCTCTCGGATAATCAATTTGATTTAATTTGTTAATCAATTGATTTAAATTAACAAAATTTAATTAGTTTCAACCAAATAATTTTTTCAATTAATTAATTCTCATTAATTGAAAATTAACTAATTAAAATTCGTTCCTTTCTCCGGTTATTTCAAAGTAAAATTTCAGGAAATTTCGGCAGCCTCCCGGCGTCTCCTCCCCACCGAGGGAGAAATCGGGACGGCACTGCCGTAATTTCTTCCTACCCAGACCTAAGGTCGACGGCGTAGGGTCATTGATTTTATTCCATCTCACCAGGATCTAAGATCGACTGCGTGAGGTCTTCAATTTGGAACCATCCCGGCCGGATCTAAGATACGACGGCCCCGGGTCTTCAAATTTAAAACCATCTGCCCGGATTAAAAATCAACGGCGCAGGTCTTCACTTTGAAATCATCTCGGTCGGATCTAAGATCGACGACGCGAGAGCTCGAATTTAAATCATCCTGACTGAATGTAAAAATCAACAGTACGAGGTCCTCATTTGATAATTCTTCTTTGCTTATATATATAATTATTTTAATTTTAATTTGATAATTTGAAAATCATTATATATATTAACAAAAAGTAATGATTAACTGACATTGGATTAGACGTTTGACATCAGGATTAAAAGAATATGATGGGTTTGGCTTTCTCAACAAGATAGAGTAGTAATTTGAATTCTGTATTCAAAGAAGATATTTAATAAAGTGGGATCAAGTGTACTATTTGCTTATGAATACATCACCTTAAGGCATTTAAATACTTATTTAAATGCTAATGGAGATGGAAGTGGCCAATAAACTTGAGAAATTGGAGGCAGATTAGTACGAATTGAAATAGTTTATGAAAAACAGTTCCCACTCAGTGAAGGTGACAGGTACTGTGTATGAGCAAAGCAGCAAACGTAGTGAAGACACAAAACAAGCAGCAGATTGGTATTGGACGGCAAGGGAGATCGGGCTATTTCAGCCGACGTGCTCCAAGTGAAAGACGGAGTAGATGCTGGCTTGCCGGTGTGAAGACGAAAGGCGTGGATACGAAATCGACTTTGAATGCGAGGCGCAATTGCAGGCAGTAGAATTTTTTTCTCGAGATATTGAAAGTGTTCCTCCATCTCTTTATCCTCTTTCCCTTTTTATTGAATGCATCGCTGAATAACCGTTACCAAATCGAAGAACGACGTCGTTTGACGAAGTGGGGCAGGCTCGAGAGCGTGAAGAGATGCAACTCTTCGATTTGCTGTATATTATTATTTTTGTTTCATGTATATTTTTTCTTCCTTTTTTTTTTTATTCAACATAATCCTTCTCAAGAGCATATACATATTCAAGTCTAAGAAGCTTGATCATTCAATCACAATAAGCCCTAGCCGCCTCCCTTGGCGATTTTAGGGTTCCTTGCTTTCTTTCCTTCGTGCGATCATTTTCTTCTCTGTGTCTCTTCGGTACCCCTCCGTTTTTCGACTCTGGTCTCGTTGGGTTTCCTGGCCTCGTGGAGGCAGGTTGATTATTGGCGGGGATGTCTTTGTCCAATGTTTGGGGGAAGGCGTCTAGCCCGACTGATGGAAAAAGGAAAGGCTTTTTCGAGCTTGATGAATCTGCCAAAATCCCTTTCTCGTTCATTTAAAGATGTTCTTGCTGGTAACTTAAGCCAAGGTGATAACGCTCCTAAGTTTACCCAATCTGTTGTTAATGGAGTTCTGGCTGTGCTTATTTCTGATGAAGATGTTCTTAAATTAGCTTCACCTTTTCAGTTTACTTTGGTTGGAAAATTTGCTCTGCGTAGACCTAATCTGGATTTTGTGCGATCTTTTTTTACGAATCTCAAGCTTTCGGGTTTTTATTCAGTGGGTTTGTTGGATTCAAAACATGTTGCGATTCAGTTGTCAAACGATTTGGATTACAGTAGAGTCTTTGCTAGGAGATCGTATTTTATAAACAACTGTCAGATGCGTGTTTTAAAATGGACTCCGTTTTTTGATGTGCATGAAGAATCGCCTATAGTTCCAATCTGGATTTCGTTCCCTAATTTGCGATTGCATTTTTTTAATCCTCAAGTGTTGCATGCTATTGGTTGTGTTTTTGGTAGGCCGTTGCAAACCGACCAGGCGACGGCCTCCAGGACTCGTCCATCTGTAGCTCGGGTTCTCGTGGAAGTTGACATTTCTAAGAAGCATCCTAAAGAGGTATGGGTCGGGTCAAAGGCTTTTAGGTATTTGCAAAAGGTTGAGTTTGAAAAAGTCTCTGAATTTTGTTCTCACTGTAAGATACATGGTCATGCGATGTCTGACTGTTTTAGATTACATCCTGAACTTAAAAAAAAGAGTTCGATTCTGGATAATGATAAAGCGAACTCACCTATTAATGTTTCTGCTTCTGAAAATGAGTTGGAAAAAGATGTTTCTAATGCAGGAGGTGATATTGTGGAGGAAATTGTTGCAGCATCTGAAAATGAGTTGGAAAAAGTAGTCTCAAATGTTGAAGGTGAGACGATGAAGAAAACGGTGGAAGATCTTAAGGTGCCAGGTAACAATAGAATCTCGGAGCCTGGAAGGGCCGAAAAAAATGTTGGTAATGATCTTGAAAAATCCCCTGATTTATTTATCTCTATTGATTCTATGTTACAAAATACTAATCATGATAACTTAGACCCCCCGATTGCTACCTTAATTCCTCCGGCTGCTACTGGATCTCTACATGTTGAGGCTGAGTACAGAGAAAATGGTGAAGAAGGGGAAATTTTACCTTCTAATGTTAAGAAAGGCAAAGCTGTACATAATGAAGTGGAAAAGGCCAATGGGTACAAAAACTCGGAAGATTGTTCTTCTGTGTATAACTTGGGGGAAGAATATTTTACTAAAGTGTCCAAGAAAAAAGGTAAGAAGGCTAAGGAACCTTCAGCTAATTTGCAGTTTCCTAATAAACCCCATACTAAATCTAATAGTTCAAATGGTTAAGTCTCTTATTTGGAACATTAGAGGCATTGGTGGGAATGATTCTATTATTAGAGTTAAAAATATTTGCAGGATTCACAATATTCAACTTCTGATTATTATTGAACCTTTAATCTGCATGACTAAGCTTGATAAAACTGCTTCGAAATTAGGCTTTTCTAATAAGTTTGCTAATTGCTCCAATAAGATTTGGATTTTTTGGAACAATGTCATTACTATTACTATTCTGAATGATTTTACTCAAGTTGTTCATGTTTCTATTTCTATGTTTAACTTCGAGTGCAATGCTTCCTTTATTTATGCTGCTTGTACGAGAGTAGGTCGTTTGAACTTGTGGAATCAATTAAAGGATTTTGCTGCTAACAGTCTTGGCCCGTGGTGTGCTGGTGGGGACTTCAATATTATATCTAATACATGTGAAAGTTTGGGAGGTAATAGCCCTAATGTCCATGCTATGGATGATTTTAATGCTATGATTTCTAACTGTGGTTTACATGATATAGGTTTTTTTGGTAATGCTTTCACTTGGAATAGAGGCACTTTATGGTAAAGACTTGATAGAATTATGTTCAATAATGATTGGATGGCTAAATATCAAATGACTCATGTCGAACACCTTAGTAGAACTGTTTCTGATCATGCTCCTTTATTACTTACTATTACTGCTACTAATTCTTATATTCCCTCTGCTTTTAAATTTCAAAATATGTGGTTATCTCATCATAATTTTATGAATGTGGTGGAAACTAATTGGTGTGCTCCTATTTTCCCGAATGCTGATATTTCGGGTATGGCTAAGTTATGGAATAAACTTAGTAGATTGAAGCAAGTCTTGAGATGGTGGAACAAGAATGTTTTTAGAAATTTATTTTCTAATATTAAGCTTGCTGAAAATGAGGTTTTGGATCTTGAAAATGTTGTTATGCTGAATCCTGATAGTGCCAACATCTCTGAGCTCAATAATGCTAAAATCAAGTTATTAGAGTTACAAAATCAAGAAGAAACGTATTAGAAACAAAAAGCTTCTACTAAGTTCTTTGTTGAGGGTGACAGAAATACTAAGTTCTTCCACTCCTTAGCCAATAAGAAAAGAGTTAGAAATCATATTTTCAAAATAACTAATGCTAATGGGTGTATTTTGGAGGAGGAGGAGGCTATTTTACAGTCCGAGGTTGATCATTTTTACAATATTTTTAATAAGGATATCAATCAGGAAGGTACTTTAAACCCTTATATTGTGTCTTGTGGTATTTCGGATACTGATAACTTACATCTTTCTATGGTTCCTTCTGAGGATGAAGTGTGGAAGGTGATGCAGGCTATGAATGGTGATTCTGTTGCTGGTCCTGATGGCTTTACTACTACTTTCTTCATTAAAACTTGGCATATTATCAAAAAGGATATTTTGGATGCTATTTGTGATTTCTTTTCGGGTAATCCTTATATTAAGTTTTTTTCTACTACTAATCTTGTTTTAATTCCTAAGAAGGAGGATACCAACAACTGGAATGATTTTAGACCTATAAGTTTATGCTCTTTTCTGAATAAGCTTATATCTAAAATTATCGCTACTAGGCTTATTAATATTCTTCCTAGAATTATTTCCCAGAATCAAACTGGCTTTGTTAAAGGTAGGAGTATTTTTGACAATATTTTGCTGGCTCAAGAACTTACACATGATATTAATACGAAAGCTCAAGGAGGTAATATTATTTTCAAATTGGACATTACTAAAGCTTATGATAATCTGTGTTGGAATTTCCTTTATAAAGTGCTTTATCTATTTGGTTTTAGTGATAGATTTATTTCCCTCATTAAGAATAGTATCGAGCATTGTTTTTTTCTATCATCATTAATGGTAAAAGAAACGGTTTCTTTAAATCTAGCCATGGGTTGCGTCAAGGTGACCCTTTGTCCCCGGCTTTATTTATAATTGCTGCTGACTATCTTTCTAGAAGTTTGGATTGGCTCTGTAAAAGACATCCTAATTTATTGTACCGGACGGGGGGTGGCTTTCCCATTACCCATTTATGTTTTGCAGATGATTTTATTATTTTTATGAATAGTTCTTTGACTAATATTAAGCTTCTTATAAAGCATTTAAAGGAGTTTCAAAATTTGAGTGGGCTTTCTATCAATAAGAACAAAAGTTCTTTTATTGTTTCTAAGTATGCTAGTCAAGGGAAGATTAATGATATTAAACGGGTCTGTGGGTTTAATTGCTCTACTATGCCTTTCAAGTATTTGGGAGCTCCTATTTTCAAGGGGCGGAAGAAACGTGTTCTTTTTGAGGATATGGTCATGGCTTTCCATAATAAGATTACTAATTGGTCTACTAACTTTCTTTCATTTGGTGGTAGACTTGTTTTGATTAAAAGTGTTTTAAATTCAATTCCTATATTTATTTTCCATACCATTAACCCTGCTTCTTCTACATGTCTTAGATTGGAAAGAATTATCAACAAGTTTTTTTGGGGATCTAATAATAGCAGGTCTTGCATTTTGTGGTCTTCTTGGTCGAATATTTGTGGCCCTTATGAGGAAGGTGGTCTAAACTGTAAGAGCATTTCTGATATGGCTAATGTTTTTTCTTATAAATTGTGGTTCTCTTTCAGATCGAATGTCAGTTTATGGGCTAAATTTATGCATGCTAAGTATTGTCATGATAGGCATCCTACTATTTGTACTGTCAAGGCTTCTGATTCTTCTGTTTGGAAGCGGTTAATGAAGGTGAGGAGATTAGTCGAACCTTTTATCCAATGGGGTTTGGGTAAAGGGGATATTTATTTTTGGCAAGATAATTGGTTAGGGATGGGTTCCATTGACAATTTAATTTCTTCTCATACCATTTGCTCTACCAAGGTAAGTTCTTTGATTGACAGAGGTTCTTGGAATGTTGATATGTTGAGACCTCTTTTACCTGAGGCTATTTTTAATCAAATTTTAAGCATTCCTTTAAATATTATTGAGAACGACCGGATTTTATTTAAAACTGCTACTAATGGTTTTTTTAGCATTAAAGAGGTTTGGAATGATTTTAGAATCATAAAGGATTCTTCTAGGATTTTTGCTAATATTTGGCATAATAATATCCCTATGTCGTATTCTATCCTTACTTGGAGGTGTTTGAAGGGTTTTCTGCCGGTGGATGTCAGGCTTTGGAGAAAAGGTTTTTACTTACCTTCTAAATGTCATTGATGTGCTGAGATTGAAGATATTAAACATGTTTTTCTTTTTGGTAAGATTGCTCAAAAAGTGTGGACGTATTATGCGTTTTTGGTTAATAAACCTGTGCCTGATTTAATTTATTCCGATCAGGTGACTGTTTTGTCGGTTTTAACTGACTGGATGTCTAATGTTAGAGGAAATGTTCTTAATATTCTTCCTATTTGCATTATTTGGTTTCTTTGGAAAGCCAGGAATGAGGCTAAGCATGATGGGATTAAAATGAAAGATACTGTTATTATCTCTAATATCAATCATAGATTATTACAGTTTTTTAATGCTAAGCTTATTACTTCTTATAATATGTCCAACTGTCAGGATTTGTGTGTTAAGCTGGGTATGAGTATTCATTTGGAGGACGTTATTAGGAGGGAGAGAATTGTGAGATGGTTAAAACCCAAGGCGCCGGCCATTAAGTTGAATTCTGACGGGTCTGTTGATACACTTTCTGCTGGGTTTGGGGGTATTATCCGGGATTCCTTTGGTAAAGTCATTGTGGCTTATGCGGGCCCTCTATCTCCGTGTATGGTCATTTATGCTGAGTTAATGGGGCTGTTAAAAGGGCTGATTATTTGTATTAAGAGAGGGTTCATTTATGTTGAGATTGAGGTGAATGCTTTAAACGTTATTCAAATTATCAATACTACCCATATTTCTTACCCGCAATTTTTTTATCTCATTAGAGAAATTAAGTTTGCCCTGTCTAATCTTAATTTTACCTTGGCTCATCTGCTTAGAGAGGGTAATGCATGTGCTGATGCTTTAGCTAAACTTGGCAGCACGCTGGAGGAAGAGAGGGAATTTGATATGGAAAATTTGCCTATGCTGGTAAAAGGTTTGGTTAATCTGCATAAGTCGAGCATTCCGTATATTCGTTTTAATTAGTTCATGTTTTTGCTGTTTCTTCATTTTATTGGCCGGTTCTTGCGGATGTTTTTGGTTCTGCTGTATTCTTCACAGCGTCTGAATTTGTTGGTTAACCTGGGTTTTTATTTTGAGATCGGGATGACTGTTTTTCTTTTGGATTTCAAGTTCCTGGGTAAGTATCTTGAGATCGGGATGGTTGTTATTCAGTTGATTTTCAAGGTTTGGTTGTTCAGCTACCACAGTATGTTATGTTGCAAAATGGGCTTTAACTTCAAAATTTGGTATCCTATACATTTGTTGTTCATGACTGATAGTTTTTTTGGAGTCTCCCTTGCAGGCTACATTTCATTAAAAGCCTATTTACGTGCAACAATTAAACTACTTGATCAAGTGGGCATATTGAACAACTGCAAGGTACTCTTTATTTCTAGTGTTTTTGTTTTTCTCTGTCGTTTTCTTCACTTTTGCAGGAAGATGGTGCTGAATGCTGATTTAAGGATCTTCCTTTTTTGGGTGCTGTCTACTTACAGCCCGAGATTTTTCCTTTATTATTTTTGTAATCTTAGATCAACGAACCACCGGCTCTTAGGTTTTATTTCTTTTAATCTTGTAGCTCTTTTGAGCAGTAGAGGGATGGAGGTTCCTTTTAAGGACTTTGTAACCGTTTTTTTGTTATTAACACGTAGGCCCCTCCGTTGGTTTTAATTAAAAAAAAAAAGTCTAAGAAGCTTGAAATGATATAATTTGTTTCTTCTTTTTTTTTTAATCTTTTAAAACTTGTGCCATTTTCTTTTTAATATTAAGCTTATTATTGCTTCTAGTTTTTCTGGATTAAAGAACTCTTCTCAAATTAAAATTGTAGAAGATCACTCGTTACCGGTTGTTGTATAGAAAACTATGTTAATATAAGTTCTAACCCTTTTCCTTTGTTTGCTTGTTGGGTCAGTAGTTTTATATTAACTGCACTATGATTACGACCATAGGCTCCATATTCAAGATACCATCACCTCTTTATAACGCTTTTGTTTTACTTCTTTTTTTATATTCTATTAGGCCTTTTTTTTATTAGTCAACACCTTATCTTTGCTACATCCTCCCAAAGCTGAGCAGATGTATAGATATTTAAACATTGACTTATAATTCATATGTTAATTCGGTTCCATGCTAAGAGATTATCCGTTGCCCATTTTGCTAGCTAGTTCAGTCCTCTCATGGACCTTTTGTCAACTAAAAAAAATGTCTCAAGAGTATCTGCATTTGGTTTCATGGCATTTCAGATATAACGTTATAAGCTTCACAAACATGACCTTCTCTTCCAAGCAGATCCACTAAACAAGCATAATGTTCTTCATATAATTTGCTTTGATATTCCTTAGCCATATATTTAAAATTTTCCAATCTAGTTTTCACTAGTTCAACATGGCTGCAAGTTCCATGGTGGAGGAAGAGTGATACAAATCTCACATCTTATGTTCAAATATTTTGTTTCAATTTTTTTTTTTGGGAATTTTAGTGGTTGGAGCATTCATACTTTTCATTTTTTTATCATTTTAAATCTGTCAACAAATTGCCTCCCAACGAATTTGTTGTGTGACTTTCACACAATGAATTCGTTGTATTATCTTTGGATATTTAGCATTTTTGTTCAATGCTACCGTTTATTCTTTCTTTCAATCATTTAGATTTATTAAAGTATCTCGACCCTTAGATTTATGAGGATAGAAGATTTCAAAGTTCATCCTTTAGGCTTGTTGAACTTTATGGTTTCAGCCCGACTCTTAGGTTTATGAGCATTGAAGATTTCAAAGTTCGACCCTTAGCTTATTGAACCATCGAGTTTTAGCTCGACCCTTAGGTTTTGAGTTTAGAAGATTTCGAAGGTTCGACCCTTAGGCTTATTGAACCAACGAGTTTTAACTCGACCCTTAGGTTTGTGAGCTTAGAATATTTCGAAGGTTTGGCCCTTAGGTTTATTGAACCAACGTATCTAGCTCGACCCTTAGGTTTATGAGCATAGGAGATTTTAAAGTTCAACCCTTAGGCTTGTTGAACTTTATGGATTTAGCTCCACTCTTAGGTTTATGAGTATAGGATATTTTAAAGTTCATCCCTTAGGCTTGTTGAACTTTATGGGTTTAGCTCGACCCTTAGGTTTATGAGCATAAAAATTTTCATAATTCCCTTAATTTTATTTGGTAAAGGGAATAAAATTTCCTCCTAATTTTGTAAGAGGGGATTGAATTTATCTTCTATATTGCATGATATAATATAAAAAAAATGCCTCATGTCTTTCAGGAGGGGAGTGAATTTTATTTCTCCCATTATAGGAGAATATTAAAATTGCCTCCTGTCTTTCAGGGGGGAGTATATTTCATTTTGCTCCTTATAGGGGAAATAAAAAAATTGCCTCTTGTCTTTTAGGAGGGAATTTAGATGACTTTTTTTTTTTATAGGCAGATTTTCATACATAATATTTTTATGTATGATATTTCTTCAAATATTGATCATTAATTGGTGGCATGGGCCTTTGCCCATTTAGATCTATGAGTTGATAGGCACCTCCTTCATACACTATTTCAATGATGAAGGGTCCTTCCCATATTGGATCAAATTTACCGCCGAGGCGACGGTGAGGGATTATAGGTCTTCGGCGGACTAGAACAAGTTCACCTTCTTTGAAGCTTCTAGGACGAACCATTCTATCATGTGCCCTAGTCATTCTTGCTTTATAGGACTCTAAACTTTGCTGAGCCTGAAGTCTAACTTCATCAAGAGCTTCAAGTTCTTCAAGTCGTAGAAGATCATTTTCTTCTTTGGTTAATTCGTATTGAACAGTAATACGAAGAGACGGTAGCTCAACCTCGAGAGGTAATGTTGCCTCGGTTCCGAAAACAAGCGAATATGGGGTGGCTTGCATTGCAGTTTTATAAATAGTACGAGACACTCTTTACCTATCAAGGCTTCAGCAGTTTCAAAAGCAATAAGTGTTTTGACTTTTTGGCTGATAAGATCTTCGATGTGGTCTTACTAACCATCTTATCCACTTAATGTTGACCTTCTAGTCCTTTGTTAGGAGTATCTAGATCAGAAAGAATAGTTTGAGGGTCTCCAACATTTATTGCTGGATGAGCCATGTTGTTTACATTTTTACAACTTATACTTGGCCAACTGCAATTGCTGGGCCAAGTTGCCCAAGTAGTTCTGTGATTATGATGCTCATTTCAACACAACATTTCATCAAGAAGACGCGAATGATTAATTTCATGATCTTTCTTCTGTTGGAGAAGTTGTATTTCATGTTACAACCTTCTCACAACATATTCAGTTTCTCCCTTATCAAACTCTTATGAATGTGGGGGTGTTCTATTCACAACTGTTGCTTGTTCTTGATCATCTCGTAATTGTTCTTCGTTTTGCAAATTCAACACTGCACTTCTACGAGTATATCACTAATTAACTCGATCAGGTATATGATCAACCATCCGGACAACTTCAATTTCCATGGGACCAATATTCCCTTCAATTTCTTCATCATTGTCATATTCATTATCATCTTTATCCAACTCATAATCTTCTCCAAGTTGGGACCGCCGCTTCCAATGTATGACTGGAGAGTTGGCGAATTTTTTATAGACATAATGACTTTCATCTTTTGGTGTAATCACATCAACAAAAGTCTCGTTATTAGGGAATAACTTCTGGACATGAGATTTAAGTCGTCCTTCATAGATTTCCTTATGGAAGTCATCTTTCTGAGCTTGAGGAAATTTGGTTTTTTTTTTTTTTGGAACCCAAACTTGTTGTCTTCTTAGAGTCACATATCGATGACCACCAACATCGGAATGTACCTTCGAATGTCCAGATTCATGATACCATTGTTGGGGCCTTGATTCATCATTTCTTATATTACGGTGTCTTGCATTCAGACTATCAGAAGGCTCTCCCGACTGCTTTCTTCCGAAATATGGGTATCGATCCATATTAGGATAGAATTTTCTTGGCTCTCGGTAGTAGAGACGACGTCTAAACTCTTCTCTATAAGGTCTTGTTGAAAATTTGTTACTCTGAGGTCGAACTGCATTTGACGACATAACTTCAGTGATAGATTTCCTCAGTCTTCGTTGCAAATTTCTATCTTTAACAGTCTTCAGTACTTTGTATATCTTGGAAGAGGCATATTCTTCCTTTTTTGACAGTAGTGTCTGCTGACGTGAAGTCTCCCAGAAAGACTTCTTTAATTGACCATCATTTCTTTTTAACCACTTTAACAGTTCAAAGCCATTATTGGTTGGTACATTTCCTTTTACATGCGGTGATGACACTTGAAGGGTATCGGGCACCCAACCATTAGCTCGTAGGAGAGCATTGGCCTTCCTTCTAGCTTTCCTGAAAAGTTTAGCACTTGCATCAGGAACTTCAGCATTGTACTTTTCAGGCACTTCATCATGAATTATGTTTTGACTGGTTGTATTCATGCCAACAGATGTCAACTTGTATCAGGAACTTTCTTTTGAATTATTAGAGCAGCAGCAGGCACCATGGAGAGTCATGAAAATACAGAAGCTCTCGTGAGAGTCTTCTCATTAACAGCTTCAGTGGTAAACTTCTTAGCGACACCTTTGACAGTAGGTACGCTAACATCATTCTCAGGAAGGAACTACTGGAACTGTATGACTTTAGAAATGGTTTTGAACTGAATGGTTGCTCCAGTATAGCTCGTGTTCAGAACAACTTGAGGGAACTGCACTCTAGCTCCCTCACCATGGTTCACAGTCATGAAGGATTACACAGGCGTCATATTATTAACCTGTCAACAGAACTAACAGGGGTTCCAGTCAACATGAATTCTATTGAATAAGAAAATATAGAACTGTGTTGAATAAACATCTATATTTATTTTAAGATGTTTTATTATTTGAGACTAAAAATAAATTATATTGTCATCCAAAGATGGAGAGAAAAGTAATCCCCAGTGGAGTCGTCAGAAATCTGTTGGCTCAAGAAAAATGGCACGAATGCACGAATCCTGTTTTGCAGCTGTAGGATTCCATTTCCCTTAAGTCAGATTGAAATTAATCAGATTTCCCCTAAGGGTGGTATCAGGGTTTATAGATCTGGGGTTCTTACTTTCTATGGGCGCAAGCACTCATAGTTAATTACCCCTCTTACTACGTAAGAGAGAACTCTCGATTAAGGATGAAATAATTTTAGATAAATTTTAGTCTCAAATGGTGGGAAGATGGAGGTAAACCCGATCAAGATCCCATGGTTCCGTCGTCCCGGGTACAATAAATTTCAGTCTACCAACACTAACAATCATTGATCGTAGTGTCCAGGGAATCTGATTAGCAGCCATGGGTTGCCTCCTCTCAGGGATCCCGAATAGACTGAAGTGGTTAGGTGTGGATTTTAATCTAGTTTAGTTTGGGTTGGGGCTTACGGCTCCAATTAGGAGTTGCCCAGATTGTTTGTTTAGTTTGGGGCTTACGACTCCAATTAGGAGTTGCCCGGGGATTTTGATTTGGTTAGGGACTCATGACTTCCTTAGAAGTTGCCCTGATGATGGGTTTTACGACTTAGCACTGTAAGCTAAGTGGCCCGAGTTGTGGGTCTTACAACCTAGTCCTTTTTAAACTAGGATGCCCGAGAATTTTAATTGTTTGGGTAGGACTTATAGCTTCCCTTAGGAAGTAGCCGGAAAAACGGGTCTTACAACTTAATCGTTCAGACTAAGATGCCCTTAGGTTTAAATTTGCTTGTTTAAGGTTTAGGATCATTGTTATTTATTTTTACAATTTTCCTAAAATGTGGGGCTTACGACTTCAGGTAGAAGTTGCCTGATAGCGGATCTTACAACCTAATCCTATAGATTAGGATGCCCATGTGAGGGGTCTAGGTTTGTGTTATCATTTAAACACTTCCCTCAAAGATCGGACTTACGGCTTCTATTAGAAGTGGCCGGAGTTTTAATTGGGTTTAATTAGGGGTTAGATTAATTTTTACCTAAAACCTTTCCCTAAGGTCGGGCTTACGACTTTCCTACGAAAGTTGCCGGATAGTGGGTCTTACAACCAATTTCCTTTGAACGAGGCTGCCCAAATAGTTCATTTAGTTTGGTTTGGGGCTTACGGCTCCAATTAGGAGTTGCCCGGATAGTTTGCTTGGGGGTTAGGAGTTAGGTCAGTTTTTATCTAAAACTTCCCCTTAAAGTCGGCCTTACGACTTTCCTACGAAAGCTGCCGGGTAATGGGTCTTACAACCTAATTCTTATAAATCAGGCAGCCCGGTTTGAATTTGATTATGTGTTAAGAGGATGTTAGTTGTTTAGGATTTGCTATTTAGAGAATTTGAAAGGGACACTGGATTAGTGTTTTTGTTGTTTTATTTTGTGCTCGTAGTCTTTCTCCAACTACAGTAGTCCACTGCTCTGCCTGTTTCTAGCATTTTTGCTCTACTAGATTTTTCGTACTTTCCAGTACTCTGTTCTACCTTAATAGCTTAGATTTATCAGTATTCATTCAATTTATTTATGATATACTGACTTTTCATTTGATTGTTTGCAGGTGTTCGTAGCCAGAGTTTGCAATTGTAGAGGATAGAGTCCACAAGTTGCTGTAAGAGCTTGTATAGGGGCGCCTTGAAGAGCATATAAAGGAGTTTGAAGTTTTCTGAGTTGTTTGAAGAATTTGTACAATTTGTGAGAGCTTTTGTCTGAGAGTTTTGGAGAGTTTGAGAGTCAATGTTTTATATATCATTTAGTGGAAACTTCCCTCCCTCATTCCTTTTATTTATTGTATTTTTATTTTAAAATTGCTCCAATTGATTTAGTTAAAAATGCTTTTGAATATTAACTAAAATTTTAAATTTCTTTTAAATTGCTTTAGATTTTTAAAACATTTGTATTTACAAAAACCCCCATATTTTAGAACTCCCCAAATTTTTTTTTTTAATTCTCTCGGATAATCAATTTGATTTAATTTGTTAATCAATTGATTTAAATTAACAAAATTTAATTAGTTTCAACCAAATAATTTTTTCAATTAATTAATTCTCATTAATTGAAAATTAACTAATTAAAATTCATTCCTTTCTCCGGTTATTTCAAAGTAAAATTTCAGGAAATTTCGGCAGCCTCCCGGCGTCTGCTCCCCACCGAGGGAGAAATCGGGACAGCACTGCCGTAATTTCTTCTTACCCGGATCTAAGGTCGACGGAGTAGGGTCATTGATTTTATACCATCTCACCAGGATCTAAGATCGACTGCGTGAGGTCTTCAATTTGGAACCATCCCGGCCGGATCTAAGATACGACGGCCCCGGGTCTTCAAATTTAAAACCATCTGCCTGGATTAAAAATCAACGGCGCAGGTCTTCACTTTGAAATCATCTCGGTCGGATCTAAGATCGACAATGCGAGAGCTTGAATTTAAATCATCCCGACTGAATGTAAAAATCAACAGTACTGGGGCCTCATTTGATAATTCTTCTTTGCTTATATATATAATTATTTTAGTTTTAATTTGATAATTTGAAAATCATTATATATATTAACAAAAAGTAATGATTAACTGACATTGGATTAGACGTTTGACATCAGGATTAAAAGAATATGATGGGTTTGGCTTTCTCAACAAGATAGAGTAGTAATTTGAATTCTGTATTCAAAGAAGATATTTAATAAAGTGGGATCAAGTGTACTATTTGCTTATGAATACATAACCTTAAGGCATTTAAATACTTATTTAAATGCTAATGGAGATGGAAGTGGCCAATAAACTTGAGAAATTGGAGGCAGATTAGTACGAATTGAAATAGTTTATGAAAAACAGTTCCCACTCAGTGAAGGTGACAGGTACTGTGTATGAGCAAAGCAGCAAACGTAGTGAAGACACAAAACAAGCAGCAGATTGGTATTGGACGGCAAGGGAGATCGGGCTATTTCAGCCGACGTGCTCCAAGTGAAAGACGGAGTAGATGCTGGCTTGCCGGTGTGAAGACGAAAGGCGTGGATACGAAATCGACTTTGAATGCGAGGCGCAATTGCAGGCAGTAGAATTTTTTTCTCGAGATATTGAAAGTGTTCCTCCATCTCTTTATCCTCTTTCCCTTTTTATTGAATGCATCGCTGAATAACCGTTACCAAATTGAAGAACGACGTCGTTTGACGAAGTGGGGCAGGCTCGAGAGCGTGAAGAGATGCAACTCTTCGATTTGCTGTATATTATTATTTTTGTTTCATGTATATTTTTTCTTCCTTTTTTTTTATTCAACATAATCCTTCTCAAGAGCATATACATATTCAAGTCTAAGAAGCTTGAAATGATATAATTTGTTTCTTCGTTTTTTTTTTATCTTTTAAAACTTGTGCCATTTTCTTTTTAATATTAAGCTTATTGTTGCTTCTAGTTTTTCTGGATTAAAGAACTCTTCTCAAATTAAAATTGTAGAAGATCACTCGTTACCGGTTGTTGTATAGAAAACTATGTTAATATAAGCTCTAACCCTTTTCCTTTGTTTGCTTGTTGGGTCAGTAGTTTTATATTAACTGCACTATGATTACGACCATAGGCTCCATATTCAAGATACCATCACCTCTTTATAACGCTTTTGTTTTACTTCTTTTTTTATATTCTATTAGGCCTTTTTTTTTATTAGTCAACACCTTATCTTTGCTACATCCTCCCAAAGCTGAGCAGATGTATAGATATTTAAACATTGACTTATAATTCATATGTTAATTCGGTTCCATGCTAAGAGATTATCCGTTGCCCATTTTGCTAGCTAGTTCAGTCCTCTCATGGACCTTTTGTCAACTAAAAAAAATGTCTCAAGAGTATCTGCATTTGGTTTCATGGCATTTCAGATATAACGTTATAAGCTTCACAAACATGACCTTCTCTTCCAAGCAGATCCACTAAACAAGCATAATGTTCTTCATATAATTTGCTTTGATATTCCTTAGCCATATATTTAAAATTTTCCAATCTAGTTTTCACTCGTTCAACATGGCTGCAAGTTCCATGGTGGAGGAAGAGTGATACAAATCTCACATCTTATGTTCAAATATTTTGTTTCAATTTTTTTTTTTTGGGAATTTTAGTGGTTGGAGCATTCATACTTTCCATTTTTTTATCATTTTAAATCTGTCAACAACATAATTTATGATAGTATTTGATTAATATATAATAGTGATTATGTAATGAAGAAGGGACCTATGGACCTATAATTCAAGCACCAATATATTTGACCATTAATTTAACTCTTAAATTAATAAATAAAAATTATTAATTTCAATATTATGCCACTATAAATATGAAATTGCATTCTTGAAATTATAGTAAAATTTACTCAATTTAAAAAAAATTGAATTGTCAACTGATTTAATCAATAGATATAAAATAATCATCCATAAATAGTTCATAATTAGAGCAAGGTAATTCTGTCACCTAACTAATTATCTCTTGATCCTTGAATTCCAATTAGTTCTCTAATAAAAAATAATCTTTGTGACCTCATCACAAAATTTGAGCCCTCAATTATTCAAGTTTTAAATTAATTATTGAAGAAAAATAATTTTTCTAATTTTTAAAAATGAAAAGAATAGATTCCATATCTATAGATTAACATTCCCAGCCATTTGTTTCATTATGTTTATGTGATACAAGGATTGAGTTTATTTCTTCCAAACTATTATGGAGTAAGTCAAAAAACCAAATGTCACAAATTGGAGTTTATTAATAACTCTGGATTAAGATTGTTTTATATATGATCATCTTTATGATTACTTTTAAATTTTTTATAATAAAAATAGAATTTATTAGAGAATTCAAAATTTATCTGATCAAGTTCTATATAATCATATTATATACCTCCATCCTTAATATCTCCATATTGACTAATCCGGATAAGATTATTCTATTCTTAATATTGTTGGACCGTACTAATAATATTTAATTATAGATTCCAACTATAATTAATAATTATGAACTTGTTTTGACTATTATCCATAACTCAATCCTCTTGCTTATAGTTATATACTGAATTATGATTATTACCCCGGTTTTTAAAGAGAGAAAATCCAAAAAAATTTTGAATTCTTAATTCTCGGTTTTCAATCCTTTAGATAAGGATTTGTCAAGTTGATGGCGGTGGATGGCTGTCGGCCATCTTCGGCTGCGGTGGCAAGTAGTATTGTTGGTAAAGGATCTTTGAGTCAGAATCTTGGCGGAATTAATCGTAAGAAGTCTGGTGAAAATCTGAATGTAGTGAATCCTGCTACCAGATGTTTGAATGGGCCTTTGCTGATCAAGGAGAACATTGCGGATACGTCGATGAAAGTTTTGTTTATTGAAGGTAAAGGAAAATTTATTGTTGAAGATGAAGGTTTTTTATCCCCACGATTGGACAAAAGGTTTTCTGATCAAAATTCTTTTGATCCAGCGGCAGCATCTTCTAAAATGAACATCTTTATTAACAGGTATTGTAATTCAAATGCAATCTCTGGACAAGTCCATGGGATAAATGCGAATGCTTGTAATATTGTTAACAAAATTGGCCATTTCTTGGAGGGGTCGGATTTAGTTATTACAGATATCCTGGACAAGGTTAATGAGGTAATGCCAGTTAAAAAATGGTTGAGATGGAGGCAAATCCGTGGAAGAAAAAGCCTTATATAATGCTGGATTTCAAGGATTGGGATATGGCCTTCTGGGTAGATGGTAAGGCTATGAAAATGAAAGAAGAAGTAGAGATTTCAAATTCCAATAAGCTTAAGAATTCTTTGGTGATCAAAGTATTTGGAAAGGAAATTCCTTCACATGTAGTAGCATGGGAAATAAAGAGACAGTGGAAACTATTTGGGAACCTTCATTTTACAAATCTTGGAAAGGGTTGGTTTTTGTGTGATTCGACAAAGATGATAGAATGTGTTCTGTCAGGAGGGCCTTTGTTTGTCAACGGCCAAATTATGGGAATGGAGAAGTGGATGTTAGAATTTTCTACTCTATCTTTGAAAGGTCTAACCTCACCTATTTGGATTAGAATGCCTCACTTACCCTTGCAATGTTGGGATAAAGGTAATGTTCCTAGAATTGCTTCATTGGTTGGCAAGCATATGATGATGGATGGAAATATGTTTCGGTGGGGGAAAAGAGAAATTGCCAGAGTTTGTGTGAGAGCAAAGTTGGATCAATGTCTTCCTTTAGGAGTATGGATAGAAAGTATCCCTGGAAGGTTCTTTCAAAGATTTGAGTATGAGAAAATCTCTCCTTTCTGTTATGAATGTGGATTGCTGATTGCAAGGTAATAAATTCTGGAACTTCTGATAAGATTGTGGATGGAGGGGAGTCAAGGCAAGATAAGAAGGTGGAGAAGGTTCAGGAGGAGGTTATTGATCCCTCTTATGGACCTTGGATCATGGTCAAAAGGAAAACTAATAGAAGACCTGTTGTACAAAAAGATAATATGAAATTTGTTAAAAAATAGTGGAAGAGAACGAAGGAAATTCATGATGATGTTGCTTTAAAAGAAATACAAAGTGTTAAAGAAATTAAAAGTGTTGATATTATTGCTATAGTGGAATCAGCTGCTGAAGGAAATCATTTGGAGGAAGGGGAAATACCTGAGGATGAGGAGGTGATTAATCTCGGAAGGAATTCTACTATTACGGAGGATGTTGCTGTGAAGAACATGGCTTCTGCTGAGGCTGCAGTTTTTAAAGATGGTATGTTTTATGGTGTTGATAAACCATTTATTTCAGTAAATATGAACAAGTTTGATGTGTTGAATGGGGTGGAAAATGATGGAATTGGAGATGCAAGTAAAAATTCCAAAATTGTTATGTGTGATAAAAATAACAGTGCAATGGTTCCTCTTTTAGATGTGAATTCTGATAGAGGTGGAGGTATTAAGGGCTGTGAGGGGAGCCTGTTTGTTTGTGGAAAATGAGAAAGAGGTTGTCTCAAACGAAGAAATGGTGAAATGCAAGAATGCAAAAGAGTTCAAGGATTTAGGTCCTATTAAGAGAAATTCTAGAGGCAGATTTCTAGATGGAGGAAATAAGAAAAGAGTTGGGGACTCTTCCCCCAAACCTTTTTAATGGAATCTATAGTATTATGGAATTGTAGAGGGGGAGGGAGGCCTCTCTTTATTTGAAGGAAATTATAAAAGACTATATGGTGTTTTTTGTAGGGTTGATTGAAACTACAATCACTTCTCTGGACAGAGACTCTTTTGTAAGGATGATGGGCCTTGGTTGGGATTTCTTTCTTCTTCCCTCATAAGGGCTTTCTGATGGAAATATGGTTTTATGGAGATTTGATATGGCTTCTTTTTCAGTTTTAAAGACTTCAGATCAATGTGTAATTGGTGAGCTTAATGTCTTCAATAAATGGGTGTGGATGATTTCTACAGTTTATGCTAGCAAAGAGGCTCTTAAGAGAAGATTTCTTTGGGAGTATGTTCAGGAGGTTTCTCATTGGAAAATTCCTTCTATTGTTGGAGGGGATTTTAATTGTATTTTGACTCAAGAAGACAAGAAGTGTGGTAGAAGATTTACTTTCTCACAAGGCTCCTTGGATATGGTGAAGTTTATGAATGATAATGACTATCATTAAGTTGGATTTATTGGTCCAAGATTTACTTGGTGCAACAACAAAATTGGTGGGGACAAATTTTGGAAAGACTTGATAGGTGTATTTTAAACACCTTGTCCATCAACAAAATCCAAATTACTTTGGTAAGACATCTAGCCAGAGTGGCTTCAGATCACAGTCCAATTGTATTGAAGATTTATGATTCGGTTTTTAGAGGATGAAGATGCATGAAGTTTGAAGATACTTGGTTGTCTTCTAAGACAGTAGCACATATTGTCTCTAATAGGTGGAATAGGCCCTGGGGGATGACATGGAAGTGCTTAATAAAAAATGCAAAAGAACTTTGAAAGATTTGTTTTACTAGAGCAAGGCTAGATTGAAAGATTTCTCTAAGGAGAAAGAAAAAATGAAAGCTGAAATTGTTCTTTTACAGGAAGAAGAATCTAGAGAAGGTTGGTTGAGTGAAGACAAGTTATGGTTACTTAAAGCTAAAGTTAAAGAACTTAATGTCATCCTTCATAACTTGAATACTTGATGGAAGCAAAAAGCAAAGGCTAAGTGGATTAAAGAGGGTGATACTAATACCAAGTTCTTTCATTCTTTTGCCAATTCAAGGAGGAATGTCAACTAGATTTCTCAAGTAAAGGATTCTAATGGGGTATTGACTGAAGATCCAAAAGAAGTGGAGGAGGTGTTTTATAAAATTTTTCAAAATAAATGGAAATCAAGGAATTGATGTTTTTATGATTGGCCAAAACCGTGGATGGTTTTGCAAGGAAGTGACAAGCTTTTACTAGAGAAGGAGCTTTTTGAAGCTGAGATAAAGGAAGTTGTTATAAATCTGGGCAACAATAAGGCTCCGGGTTATGAAGGGATCACCTATTCTTTTTTCAAAGCATTTTGGAGCATTATTAGGGAGGATGTATTAAGAGCACTGCAGCAGTTTTCTTCACTGGTATTATGTGCAAGGATTGGAAAGATACCTTAGTAGTTTTGATTCCCAAGTCTTCTAATCCAAGTGTTCCGACTGCTTGCCATCCTATCAGTCTTTGCAATTCAATCTATAAGATTGTAGCAAAGGCCTTGCTTAATAGAATGTTGGGGGGTCATTCCAAGGATTATTTCAGAAGAACAGGCGGCTTTTGTGAGGGGAAGATTGATCTCAGACCATCTTCTATTGGCTCAGGAGGTATTCAATAAATTAAGGCATGCTAAAGTTAGTAATGGATTCTTAGCAATTAAAGTGGATATGGAGCAAGCATATGATAGTATGTGTTGGGAAACTTTGAAGAAGATGATGGCAGATTTGGGTTTCCCAACCAAGTTTGTAAATTTGGTGATGGAATGTATCCTAGATCCCAGATATTCTATCCTGATTGATGGTTCTAATTCTAATTGGATTGAGGGGAAGAGTGGCTTTCGTCAAGGATGCCCTCTATCACCATTTCTTTTTAACTTATGTTCACAACTTCTTTCAAATGCTTTCCATTGCAAAGGTGCAGAAGTGGGTATTAGAATTTCCTCCAATTCACAGAAGATATCACATCTTCTTTTTGTAGATGATATTTTGCTTTTAATGGAAGCTAAAGTGGGTAGTATGAAGAAGGTTAGAGAGAATGTGGAGGGATATTGTAAGTGGATAGGCCAAAATATCAACTATCATAAATCTTCCTTGGTTTGTGGTAGTTCGGTGGAAAGGAGGAGGAAAGAGCAGATTTCCAGATTTATGGGAATTAAACTAGTAGAAGAATTTGAGAATTAAATTGGCCTTGAAAATATTAAGGAAGTTGGACTTTCAGGTTCTATTGGATAAATCTAGTAAAAAAAATCAATGCTTGGGGGAATAGATATATTTCTCTTGTAGGTAGACTGGTTTTGGTAAAATAAGTTTATCTTTCCCTTCCTGTTTTTATCATGACTCAGTCTCTTATTCCTTTGAAGACTTTGATGGAATTTGAGAAGCTTTGTAGGGACTTTATCTGGAACAAATGTGATGGCAAATGTGGCATTCATTATGTGGCATGGGAGTAATTGTGTTAACCAAAATAGTTTGGAGGTTGCAATATTCATTCAGCAGTGGCTAGGAGAAATGCTATGAGAGCTATGTTTGCATGGAAGATGATTGAGAAGCCGAAATCTTTTTTGAGCAAGAACCTCCTTGCTAAGTATGGAGTTAATTGGTGGAATTATGGATTGCATAGAAGCAGTTCTTCCACTTGGAAGATTATTTTTTCTGGCTCGATGGATCCAAGATTAAAGTTTTGAAGGATATCTGGATTTTGGATAAAAATTTACTCAAATGGCCAACGTTTGTAGGACCTTTTGAGGATGATAACACTACTCTGGATTTCTTCATTTCTGAGGGAAGTTGGGATCGTGAAAAGCTTAGTCTGTTTTTTGGGACAGATTTACTGGAACTGATTTGTAGAGTTCAGATTTTTCCAAATATGGATGAAGATTGCATGGAGTTAAAATATAAGATGTCAGGGAAATCTATCTCTGCTTTACTTATGGAGGATGGTTATAAATATATGGAGGATGTTGTTCAAATTAATTGGGTTTATAAGCTGAAATTGAATGCAAGGCTGGATATCATTATTTGGCGATTGTTCTTGGATGCTATTCCCACAGGAGCTTTTCTCTACAGAAGGAAACTATATGATTTTCTTGTTTGTCCCCTGGGGTGTGATGTAGTGGAAGATATCAACCATGTTTCCTCCAATTGCTGCAAGCTACGGAAGGTGATGGATATTCTTAAAAGCTGGGGATTCCAATTACCGGAATTCAATGACTGGAATGACTGCTTGGCTGGCTTAATGAGGCTTAAAGAAGGTAATGTGATGGTGGTAAAATTATATTTTACTGTTATATGGTTTGTTTGGAATCATAGAAATAGGGTTAAGCATGTGAAACCTGAAGTGAGCAATTTGTTTATTGCAATTTATATTCTCAGTATTATCAGCTCTGATAACCTGTATTTAATTCAATCGGACAACTAGGTTGTTAATCTGTCCCATGGACTGTTCTATGATAAATGGCAAGCTCCTCCAGCCAATTGGATTAAGATTACTCTTGATGCTTCTCTTGAAGGAAATTATGAGGCTAGTATTGGTGGCATTGTGAGGGATTGTAAAGGAAGATTTCTTTTAGCTTTTGGATTGGGCAAGATGCATTGGGATATTGCTCAATTGGAGTTTTCTTCTTTTTCTGCACTTAAAGAAGTTTTACAAGGTAGATTTAAAGATGTTAAAGGCATTATTGTGGAAGGTGACAATAAGAACGTTCTTAATATTCATCATAAACTGCACAACATACCGAAGAATATTGATTGGAGCATGGATAGTGAAGATTCTTCTTTTTTTAGTAATGTCAATAATGTGATTTTTCATTGTTTTAGTCGCAATTGTAATAAGTTAGTGGATTACTGTGCCAACTTAGCTTTATCGTTTGATTTTCTTTCGGACTTGTTTTATGAGAGTGAACTTCCTTCTTCCTTTATTAATTTAGTAAAGGAAGAATGTAATAGTTTAGGTCACTCTCAGTAGCTTGTACCTAGGGGCTTTTTCTTCTTTCTATGCAATTTTGGCATTCTTCAAAAAAGAAAAGAATTATGATTACATAAATAATCATGAAATAAAAAAATTATATCCAATGATAATATCGAAAAATGCTAAATTTATTTCCATAGAAAATATATTACAATAATATTTCTTTAGGGAACATTCAAACAACATCCGATAGCCAAACATATTATAATGTTGCAATCAAAGCCTCGAATTCAGCTAAGAGGGAGCCTCTCGTAGATAAATTAAAAAAATGGTCAAAATCGACAACCGATAATCGAAATCGATGTGCGTCATTAACTAAATGATGTCTGATCCAAAAACAAATTTCGCCGTTGCATTTAGAATGTCGATAATACCCAAAATAGATTATAATTTTGCCTAATAAAAAACACGCGCATAAATCAAAACGAGTTTTGAGACAAAGGCCAACGAATTACTAGGAAATATGCACGAATAAAAGCAAAATCAATACTTTGAGCTATATTGATTAATGATAATAATAATAGTATATTATTATTATTATTATTATTATTAGAATTAAAGTAGGCAAAGTAGAATTTTAGCATACCTCGTATTTGTGGAATATATCAAGCAATTCCCGGTAAAATCTTTGATGCTCTACACTGCTTCATGATCGCTTCCCGTAAATCCTGCAGATTACGTCAATAAACATTTGCTATCGTCATAAAAACAAAATTAAACGAGACTCCACTCATTTTTCTTCCTGTTTCCTCACACTCGAACTTCTGTTACTCTTCTTCCACGCTCAATCCTTACTTTTCCCTATTAGTCGAACATTACCCATGAGTAGATGCACCCTGCTTTGCTTTAATTGCACCTCCTCTTTACAAGATCCGTCCGTAAGCTTCTATCTAACCAAACCACTGACTCTAGCATCCAATAAGCCATCCGTCGAACCAACTGCCTCCCCCCCTCCTTCCTTGTTCGAACACCTCACGCATGATGCCAAGCTCCAATCCCTGCTTGAATTCCCCAAGCTGAACCCCAACCTCATTGTTGAACCACATTTGTGTCTCCCATCTTCTTCTACTAAACTACACATCCTTCCTTCCATGAAGTCCACTGATCTCATCACTTACTCGATACTCCCAGCCTCCGCCTCTCCACTAAACTAAGACCACTATCCCTACCAGCTGAACGATTCTCCTAAGACCTAGTAAGCTAAAGTCAACCTGAGCTTCCAACTCAACCGAACTCACTATACAACCATCCTCTTCAACCCACACCAGCTACACTAATTTCTAAGTCCTTTATCTATTTGCATCCTAACACGATCATGAATAGCAGTTTCTTTGCTTCTCAGCAACCCTTCTCTTAACCTACTTATAACAGTAAAAAAAGAAGAAGAAGAAGAAAAGGCAAATGTTAAACCCCTCTTATTTCCCTTTTGCCATAAGTAGTAGCAGTCATCTATCTCCACTACCCGACAATATCCCTTCTCCACTTCAAATAGCCAACATCTCACTCATCTGTACACTTTTCGTTCTACATTAGTACTTTCACCCACTACATAAAATTAAAATTGCCACCTCTACTCCTTTCACTGTCATTATTGTTAATATTGTTATACATAACTATCAATATTATTATTTTCAAAAAAAAGAAAAAAAAAAAAGAAAAAAAAAATGGAAAGAAAAAATAAAAAAGAATTTTTTTTTGTGCATTTTCATCCTCGTGTCCTCTACAAAAAATTGCCGTCGACCTTATCGCTGAGGTATAAAATATCCCTAAAACTAAAAAAGCCTCCAAATCACATTTTTGGCTCTCGCGGCTTGCCAGTGGACCACCTATACATGCTTTTCTCTAGCGTGATGGGAGGGAATCCGGTGCAAAGCTTGCAAAGAGACGGGTATGCCTTGTACACTTTTCTCTAGTGTGATGGGGATAAATTTAAGTACCAGTGTATGTACCTAAATACTTGCTAAAAAAACTATTATTCAAATATGTATCCCTGAAGACACATAATTGCCTTTTTCTGACATTGTGGGATCGAAGATCATGGTCGCGGTGTCAATACACATCTACCGTACACTATTTTCTTTAGCATTGCGGGAAGGCCCATTCTCCCCAAATTTACCCTAAATGGGGGAGATGTTGGAAGGCTGCCAAATTTCCTAGTGATAGGGGATTGGAACATAAACAATTGATAGTGAACTTGAATGGATAGCAGGAGATAAAACTTAATTGAAATAATAGGGAATCAAACTTTAAAATTGATAAATGTAAGATCGAAATGAAAACATAAAAACCAAATAACAACCTTGATCATTGAAAAGCATTCAAATAAAAACCAACAAATGAACAATGTGCTCGTGGGCGATGAATTTCTGAGTATAATCAACTTGCAAGTGCGCATGGGACTTTTGGGGACAAGATGACAAACAAAAAAAACCTTTAATATATACCATAACACACCTGCAAACTACGATCAGGGTGAGCATGTAATTTGATTATAAATAATACTACAAAGACCTCCAACATGCACATAAGCAATGTTAAGCCCTTATTGTTCATGCAAGGAGGCTCGAGAACACCCACAAAGGGAGCTCCTAATGAATGCAATAATTATTTAAGGGAATAATATAATAAAAGTTTATGCATACTGCAAATCACCTCTAGGGATTATAAAGAGCATGCAAACACATTATCTATAAATAATGACTCGAGGTGGATGAAATCCTTACATCTCACCCACTAACACCAAGAAATATGTACATTAATGGGTAATAAGAGGACTAGTGATGAACAAGCTATCAAACATCATTTGCTTGCATATGAATATCAACAAACTGCAATAAAAATTTTTTAAGGGAGCACATAACATAAATATAGCCAATCCATCTTAATCATGGATAACATATTCGTTAGACATGCAATGAATGTGGTGATGTATCAGTAATCACATATAGTGAATGCAAATATCTGCAACCAAATGTGAGAGACTTATCATATACACAGAAGTCCACCTACAAATGACGACTATCAACAAGCATGAAGAAGTTGATGACAAATGCAGCTCATCCAATGCTCAATATCACTTTGCAAATGAAAACGTTAATTTACATGAAAGCATTGATAGTAGATATGTTGTAGGAGTACAACAAATGCAAGATCCTATGAATTACCTAGGAAAATGGTCTTGTGTAAAACATACTACTTACAAGCAAATGTAGAGGAGTGATAGCAAATGTAAATGTTTACGCGCAACAATAAGAGATTAATTAGGGTGTTATAATCTACCTATGTGAATAAAAAAATGACCCATAGCGCAATGTTATGATTTACCAGTTGTTAAAGCCAGGGAATTAACAGTAAAAAAATGTGGCCCACTATTAGGCTGAGGCAATAAATTTGTGATGCCAGGCTATTATACCAAATAAATAAGCTTATTTACAAGTGACAAGCACTATAGGAAATATAGGTATTACCAGTGGCTATTACCGGCTGTCCTATAGCCGCCGGAAATATTGGCAGTTTATTCGGCGGTTAGACCACCAGTATTAACCGGTGGTTTTTCATAAATAGCCGTTGGAGTTAGCAGCGGTTTAATAACCGCTGGCTATGATGATGGTTTAATTTAATACTAGTGCCTTCGACTGTTGGTACACCACAGGTAATTAATCAGCGGCACCTGCTTTACGACTGCTGGAAATTATTTGCCATCTCCATCGCCGATGATTAAAACTGCTAGAAATAGGCCGCTCAAAATTATTTCTTACACGGTTTTTTCCAGCGGTTTTTGAACCACCAAAAAGCCACCAGTTTTTTACAAAACTGCCAAAAATCTATAATTAACCGCCAGAAAAAATAATTGGTAATGTCTGAATTTCCTGTAATGAAGTATAAGGTCCTTTATGCACCAAATAGTTTATTGACTGAAGTACATTCCCACGAGCTGAATGATAAGGAAAATAGTAGCAAGTAGAAGACATGATGAATAAAATAGTAAGATGAACTAAACAACAATACTGCCAAATACATAATAAATGAAGTATAATGCCACGCCACAAAATTTGCAACATGCATATGAGTGGAAAGAAGGCGTTTATAAATTATCAAGAGGAGTTTTGTGCATTTCTCAACAACAACTCATCTTTAAAAAGAATAAAACAACCATAGTGAAACCCCACGCCACCATATCTATAACACCCTTAGAAGCAGAAAAAAAAAGTTTACCTATTTCTAAATACTGAAAGTTCAATAGGGATGTTAAGCCCTTATGAACTAGTCCCGGGGCTAACCAAGAGGGGGGTGAGTTGGTATTTAAAAAATTTATCCAAACAGAAACACAATTACAACCAAACAAGGATTCACCACAGAAATCAAAGTGTGAAAATTAAATACGGAAGTACAATAAGAAAGAGCACACCAGATTTTATAATAGTTTGGTCAACTTAACCTACGTCCACTCCCCGGAGCATCTCCTCCAAGAATTGCACTAAACACAGTGACTCTCCTTTTGCCCCCATAACAAAGCAGTGAAGCCCGTACAAAAACATATTTCCAGAAACCCCGGTGAGGTAGAAAACCTAACTCCTTTTACTTCCTCCTAAAAAAGGCAGTGAACCCAACTCCTTTTGCTTCCTCTAGAAGCAGGCAGAGAACCCAACTCCTTTTACTTATTCCAGAAGCATGCAGAGAACGACCTCTCTAGAATCCCCAAGGAACCAGGGACGATGACCAGAGAAGATTACATGGATCCTTACTTGGAGCAACCTTTATGAAACCCGTCTTAAACTCCCCCTCACAAGATCATCTCTCTCTCTCTCTATCTCTCTCTCTCTCTCTCTCTCTCTCTCTCTCTCTCTCTCTCTCTTTCTCTCTCTCTCTCTCTCTCTCTCTCTCTCTCTCTCTTACTCTCCCTCTCCTCTTGACTCTCTCAGGCCAGGATAACAGCAAAAGATCTTTTCTTGAGAAAATAAGAGATCTTTTAGACAAGGGCTCCAAATTAGCCCTAATTAGCACCTAATCAACAAATATCTTCCAAGATTATAGTATATCATCTTGTACGATTAGTTCAACTTGACGAATATCATCCAGACCATCGCCCTGGATGGATGTCTTGATGATGGAAAAATAACTAGATTATTTAGGACGATCTCATGATCATCCGGACCGATTAGTATAAAATGACAAATTTCATCCAGAACATCGCTCTGAATGGATGTCTAGACGATGTAAAAATAACTTGATCATCCAAGCCAATCTCCCGATGGTTCTGGATGATTAGTTCAATTCTGTATATATTGTCTAGAGCATCGTCCTGAATAGAGCCAGACTAATTTTTGATCATCCAGAAAGAACTATGGTTTGTGAACTGGTTGTCCCGATCGATCCTGTAATCATCCTAGATGATATGATCGAGCAATCAAACCTTAATTGTATTCCTTAATTATCAAATTAATTTAGGCATAATTGCACTGTAATGTCCAAGATTATCTTCTAGACAATGTCAAAAAATAAAAGATGCATAAATAAATCTGGCGGCTTATTCTTTCTGATTTGAGCCTATCATCTTGGCTGATACTAATATCATCCAGGATGATTTGCTTAATTGCAGCTACCTTAACCAGGATGCCCTAATTAGGGTTTTTATTTTTAATAGATCGTTCAGGCCAATTTGTGGATCATCTCGGACGATGTTATCAAAAATAAAAAACTCTAAAATAGTTAAAAAAATTCCCCCAAGAGTGTATATGCAAGGTTACTTAGCTCATGACCCATATTATTCTAATAGACTCAAGAAAAGGTAAAAGACACTTGCCGTATATTACAAACTAACTTTGTCCTAATCTACCCAATCTTGTGCTGGTTCGATTTGCAGTTTGATCTTGTGGACCTGAAAAGTTAGTAGGCAAGACAGTCATAGAAAAATAGAAGTATTTTCTATCATCAAAATTATATTCCTTGAAATTAGATTCATAATAAATACAATGTTATACATAATCAAATAATGATCCTTTATATAGCTTATTATTGTCAAGCATTTTAAAATACCCTGTTATGCATAAAAAAAGTATTGATGCATTCATACATATTTACCAAAAATATGTTGTATACATCTATGGGATTGGATATACACAACTATTATACAAATATGTTTTGTAAAAATGCATGTTAAAGTATACAACAAAGTGGGCCCTGACAAGCATGTTGCGTGCACACATGTGATGTTAGGGGATGGTGCATGGGTCAAGAAATGAACCAAAGTTTGAGCCTGATCCTTCCATGTAAATAGATAAGAGTTGATATCGCTCAAACAAAAAAAATAAAAATATTTTATTTATTCATATTAGGTCTCCAAGGCCCTTAACAAAAAAAATCACTACAAATGTATAAAATTGATAATGAACTTAATCCTAAGTCGACAAGTTGATAGAGTCAACAATATTCAACTAATAAAATTAAATTGCCATTGAATACCCTGATAATTGTCATGTTGAATGTAAATCTTAACTGGAGGGGACAACAAACATAAAAAATGTCTCCTAAATTCTCATGAAAATACAAAACAAAAAAAATCACCAAAAGCTTAAGATGTTTAGAATTGAAATTAACAATCAAACACTTAAATCAAAACTCATCTATCCTCCGCATCAATTTGCTGAGATGATTAAATTTGAAAATTACTTTAGATCATAAAGAGCTAATTTTTGGTTAAGAATCACTAAAATTCATTATCAAATAGTCTCTTACAAGTAAGGATGTGTCTTATGTACTCTAATCATTGATTTTGTTGCCAAATTGCACCATAGATAAATAGTTATGACAGGGACCCTCTAGAATGAGTGGCTTTGCAACTAAATGGCACCACTAAATTCAGCTCTTTGTTAGAGCCTTTATGTTCCCTAATGACTTCAAATCTTTGAGAAATGAATCGATGGGACATAATCAATAGGGCATTAAGCCCTTTATTAGCTAAGGCGGATTTAGAGTTGTCCCCTTAGACAAATATTCACCCTAGGTCTACAAGGTAACCTTGGATGAAGCAAACCATGACTACCGATAAGGATCCTTATGTCAAGTTAGGTCAACTACAACCTCTTACTAAGTAGACCTGGGATCATGATGATCTGAGATGATAGAATCATGGGTTCTTAATCGAGTTCATCATTATTTTGCCCATCATCATCTTTAAGAGAAAGGTGGTCAATTTTTAATTATAAAAATTAAATTTCAAATACCAAACCATGCTGCTATTATATACCATATACTATGTACCTCTATATATATATATTGAATGACTAGCCTTAATCAAACATACTCTCTCATTATCGAGAGGGGTAATTAACTAAAGGGGCTTGTGCATATAGCAAACCTAAACTTAGATCATGAAGTACTTATAAAATGAGGGAGAAATCTCTATATAGTGTCTTATTTAAAACTCAACATGTCTTATAAAATTTACCTTTGAACCCTACTTATTAAAACTTTCCTAGATGACCAGAACAGAAATAAATAGATTTACAGAACATACCCGTTACCATCCAACAGGGATGCAATGCTTTCATTTAAATAGTGAATGTCATCATCAATACTGACAATACTAGAGCCAACATCAAATTTGGTGGGCTATAATTCTTTGCAACTACTTTAAGGGAAACCCCTATTCTAATGTACAACATGGATTTTGTAGGGAACTCTAGGAGGGTCCATTATATTGGAACCACCATATGTCGTGCACATCTGCTAGTGCAACAAGCTTCCACTGCTAAAAATCCTCCTCCACAGAAGTATTTCTATTTTTTATAGGCTCCTTAAGTTAAAAACTTTAGCTACGAAGAGGGTTGTAGCTGTTGGAAGGATTTCTATGATGACTGCTAACATAATTGCATTTCCTAACAAGCCTTTTTTTTTGGAGGTATAAAGCTAAAGCTTTTTTATATGGAGGAAAACTTTTGAGGAGGCAACAAAGAAAGAAGACTACTAAGATTCAATATCATTAACTACTACTAGTCATTTATTAAACCTACTGGCCCAAGAACTAGAAGCAACCATTCCTACCAAGAACAGATTTGCAAGCATGAAGTGGGTGAAGAGGAATAGCTCCATATTGGTCTTAAAAGACCATTGTGGGACTATCAACCCCCATGCCCCAAACCCATAGAAGAAAAAGGATCCTGATACCCTTTCTACTATAGCGTATATGGTGTTGAAAATGATGAAGGAGAAGGGGTTAGCTAAGAAGAACTTCCATAAACCATTGTTAATCAAGGAAAAGAGATTTCCACTGAGAGAGATACCATTTATTGTGGTAGTAGAGAAGAGAAAGAGAAGACAACTCAATCATGTGAGCATCAGGGTGTGACACCTAAACCACAAGTTGAGGGATCCACTGCTGAGATATCTCAGTGTAAGGGAAAGCAAGTATGGAGGCTAAGGCCACATAGAGAAAAAAATATCTGGAGAGAGAATAGATACGAGCATGACATATGGTGTAGCTTTTTGTAGATCCAATCTTGTTAATAAAAATCATCAAAAGTGGGTTCTAAAGAATGCTCATGTTGACAGTCGCCTTTTAAAGTTCAATAAAGGGTATTAAGCTTTATTAAATTGTCTCTAGGCACATCAAGAGGGAGGGGGGGGGGGGGGGTTGAATTAACTGAACAAAAATAATTTTTTTTTTAAATTTTTTTAATAACTTAAAATAATAAACTTTATCATCCAATGCAAAAGCAAATTAACTAAATAATAATTACAATAATGGTGAAGATGATTTAAATTAATCAATATAATATCAACAAAAAAAATTCAATGTGTAATTTTAGTTAAATAAATACTATAAAAATAAAATGAAGAAAATAAAAATTAGAAAGAGCACACCAGAATTTTATAATTGTTTGGTCAAACAATAACATACATCTTCTCCTTGGAGTCCTTCACTACAGGTATTATACTTACTCCTAATGTCTCTCCTTTAGCCACCATATTAAGGTAGAGAGCCCTTACACGATTCACTTCCACCAGCTCGGTTCGGTGGTGAACCAAAATCTTTTTCACCCTCCCAGTGAGGCAAAGAATCTTGGAAGCTCTTTTCACCCTCATGGTAAAGGCAATAAACTTGGAAGCTTTTCACCATCTTAGCAAAGGCAGAGTACCTGCCAATCCTTTTTCACCCTCAAGGTAAAGGCAGAGAACCTTGAAATTTGACCTTGAAGCCTTTTCTTCATAGAGCAGCCAAAGCAAATCCAAAGTGCCCTGTGGAGAAATCACGATGCAAGCTTGATTGGAGAAATCATATGAAACCCCCACACTATTTCTCTCTCACACAAACCTCACCTTCTACTTCTCCACTCTTTAAGATATATCTTTAATTTCTTTGAGAATACATTCAATAGCGAATGTCTCTCTCTCTTAGATAAAGGAGAAAAGCTTTTATATAAGGTCTCTGAAAATCCTAAAGTTTTTAATTTAGCCATAACTATTCGTATAGTACGAACGATGATCATACAACATGATTGCTTAAAAAATTAGACGCCAAATACTACGATGGAAGAGCCCTCATATGAATAATTAAAAATATCTATGCATGATCGTACGATATGATATGAAGATTGTACAATATGATTTGTTTAATATTTATGACATCATTCAGTACAATTAATTCAAAAATTAAGGTTCTATTTAAGATGATAGTTGGGATGAACATTCTTGGTACAATATGATCTAAAGATCATATAGTATGATCTACTACGTTAATTAACCCTTGATTTGAAAAAATACGTAGATTTTCTATGAAAAAATCAAGATATTTTTGCATGGATTTTGGCATATATGCTTGGAATTCACCTTGAAGATATTATGCACTCCCTCCAAGTCAAGCAGACATTTAAGCTAGTAATCCAAAAGAAATAAAATTTTGTGCCAGATCATCAACAAGTAATTGAGCAGGAAGTGGACAAGCTTTTGGATGCTAGATTTATATGGGAAGTGCACTACCCCACTTGGTTGGACATAATCATCATGGTATGGAAGGTAAGTGGATCTTTGAGAATGTGTGTAGATTATACAGATCTCAATAAAGCCTTCCCTAAAGATAGCTTTCTGCTTCCTCGTATTGACCAGTTGATCGATACCACCTCTAGATACCAGATGTTGAGCTTTATGGATGCATACTGGCTATAATCATATAAAAATGGATCCTACCGATGAAGAGGTGACATATTTTCAAATAGGCAAAGGGTTATACTTCTATCTGGTGATGTTATTCGGGCTCAAAAATGCTGGAGCCACATATCAATGCCTAATGATTAAGATTTTCAAAGACCTTATTGGGCATACTATGGAGGTATACGTTGATGATATGTTGGTGAATAGTCTTAAAAAATCTCAACATATCTCAGAATTGGAATAGTGCTTTCACTTATTGTGATGTTATAAAATGCGACTCAACCTTGTTAAATGAGCTTTTGGAATCGCTTCTAGAAATTTTTTGGGGTTTATGGTAACCCATCGAGGGATTGAAGCTAATCTCGAGAAAATTAAGGCACTAAGGGACATGGTGCCACCAAAGAATATTAAGGAGGTCCAAAGACTAAATGGAAAAATTACGACACTATCTCATTTCCTTGCATGTTTAAGAGACAAATATCTACCCTTCTTCAAGATACTTAGAGGTATTAGTAGCTCTGGATTCTAATGGATCGATGAATGCCAATAAGATTTTGAATATCTATGAAAGTATTTGGCATCCCTGCCACTATTTTCTAAACCAACACTGGGAGAAAAGTTGTATTTATATATAGTTGTTTCTACCCAAGCCATTAGTTTGGTCCTGTTATAAGAAAAAATTATTGTATAACATCTCATCTATTATGTAGATAAAATCTTATCTAAAATAGAGAGACGTTATCCTCTACTAGATAAGATAGCATTGTCCTTATTTTATTTCGCCAGAAAGCTATGCCCTTACTTTTATGCCCATATAATTGGAGTTTACACAAATCTGCCACTAAAAAGTATCCTACAAAAGCCAGAAGCATCTGGTAAGCTAGTTAAGTGGTCTGTAGAGCTGGGAGAATTTGACATCCACTACTTGCCTGGGCCTGATATTAAATCTCAAGCACTTACAGATTTTATAGTTGAATGTATCATCCAAGTATTCAATATTCAACCTGGTGCTTCACCTTCTCCTCCATACTTGATGTTGAATGTTAATGGAGCTTCTAGAAGTTCCAGCACTAGGGGAAAAATTCTTTTGATCTCTCCACATAAAGTTACCCTTGAGTATTTGCTCCGACTTAAGTTCCTGACAACAAAAAACACAATAAAGTATGAAGCCCTTATTACTAGATTGAGACTAGCAATGGATTGTGCGGTACAAAACTTAGTAGTCCACATTGATTCACAATTAGTCACCTCTCAGGTGGAGGGGGAGTTTGATATCCACAACCCTCAACTGGCCCAGTATTACAACATTGTAAAGTTACTCTTAACCCATATAAGAGAATATCAGATCATCCATGTTCTCTGAGAGGAAAATGCATGAGCAAATGCTATTTCTAAGCTTGCTACATCAATGATAGGAGATGCCTATAAGAGAAACTGTATCAAGGAGATCCACTTTCCAAGTAACCAAGGTCAGTGGTCATACAATCAATCTATCAACTAAGAGAGACTTCTTGGATTGACCCCATTTTATCCTTTTTACAAGATGGAGTGTTGCTTGAAGACCGCACGACTGTAACAACTGCAGAGACAAGCAGTAAATTTCATCATTATTGGTGGCGAGTTATATAAATGGGCCTTTATCGAACTATATCCAAATGTTTCCCACCTTCAAAAGCTGCTTACGCACTCTGAGAAGTTTATTCAGGTAAGTGGAGAACATCTGTGAAGAAGAGAACTAGCTTATAAGATCATGAGACAAGGATTTTATTGGCTTGCAATGAAATAAAACGCACTTGAGTTTACTTAAAAGTCCAAAAACTACTAATTACATTTCAATCTCACCCATACACCCGCTCCGGAGCTTGCATCACTTTAGAGCCCTTGGCCTTTTGCCCAATAGGGGATTGATATAATGGGACTCTTCTCTATAGCCATTTGATAACAAAAATTCATTATCCTGGCTATAAATTACTTCAGCAAATCGGAGGAGGCAGAACCTTTGGCAATGATTACTGAAGCTAATGCCAAACAATTTTTATGGAAGAATATAATCTATCGTTTTGACATTCCTGCAAAGATTGTCAATGATAACGGGACATGATTTATTGGGAAGATCTTTACATCTTCTTGTAGTGATTTTTATATTCAGCTATTCTATACAACTGTTGCCTATCCTCAAGCGAAAGGGCAAACAGAGGTCATAAACTGAACAATTCTGAAAGGACTGAAGACACACTTAAAGAAGACTGGGGGGCAATGGGTTGAAGAAGTCCCAAATTTCCTTTAGGGTTATCGGACAACTGCCATAACTCCTATAGGAGAACCCTATATAATCTATATTTTGGTATAGAAGCAGTCATACAGGTCGACATTGGAGTCCCGAGAAATAGAGTTCAAACTTTTGACTTCAGTAATAATGACGAAAAGCTCAGAAAAAATTTGGACCTCCTCTTAAAAGTAAGAGATGTAGCCTGACTCATGACCACTGCATACCACCAAAGGATTGCTCGTTTCTATAATCAAAGGCTAAAACCTCATTCTATCTCTATTGGAGACTTAGTTTTGTTTAGCATCTAAGCAGTTAGAAAAAGGCCCTCAGCGTAACAAGTTCTCTCCCCTCTAGGAGGGTTCTTATTTGGTGGCTTCTATGATTAAGCCTGGTACCTTCAAACTGAAGGATGCTAGTGGAAAAATGCTCCCCCAAACTTAGAATATTAGCAACCTTCACAAGTATTATCAGTAGGTATTAATAGTACTATCTATCTTGTGTTGATAATACTGTCTGTTTTGTTATTTGCCTTATCTTATGTTCCCCTAAGTTGTTATGTTGTGTATCCTTCAAATATTATCATGCCAACCTTTTCTACATCCCTTAAGTGTTGATTGGGGTAGAACTCTCCTACCCACTGTATCCCTGAGTTATACTAGGGAATTATTATACCGTCTTATATAATACAGTAATTTGTTATTCACTTTATTGTGATATTATCTTCTCTTATAAAAGATAAAAACCTCTTAATCTCTTTATCCATGATTTGAAAAATACAAAATCTATATTGTATCTCAATCACCGGGTGATCAATCCCAGGGGAAGTTGATCCGACCTCTTCCATATTGGTTAAAAATTATCAAGAAAATACTTTAATTAATAACATCAGATAGGTCAAGATATCCAAGGAGGATGTCTCTTGAAATAACTAGATGGACAAGAGGGGGGGGGGGGGGGGTGAATTGTGAAAACTTTTTGACAATAGTTAAAACCTAAGCAGGAGTTCTAATATTTTTGATGTTTTAAAATTTTAACATGAAAATTTTAAAGAAAAAAATTTTACAAATTTTTTCAAGCAAATATTGAAAAAGAAAAAAAAAATAAAAGCACGCAGTAATGAAAGACAATAAGAAAAATCACACCGAGATTTTTATTGTGGTTCGGTCAAACCATGACCTACGTCCACTCCCCGGAGTCCTCCGCTCCAGGTATTTCACTACAAGAAATAGCTCTCCTTTTGCCCCCCTTGGAAAGACGGAGAAGCCCTTACAATACTCCCTTTCACCAACCCGGCGTGGCGGAGTGCAAAACTCTATTTTCACCCTCCTGGTGACGACAGAGAACTTTCTTATTTTTCTCCCTCCTGGAGAAGGCAGAGTACCTCGAGGTCATGGATGTAGAAGAGCCTTTCCCCTTGTAGATCCTCCCACAAATTCTTCTAGGGCCACAGGAGTAAGATGCAGCATGTTCGGAGCAACCGTGTGATCTCCCTCACAACGCTCACCTTCTCCTTCCTCTCTCAAACCCTAAAGAACTTCTCAAGAGCTCTCTCCCTCGGAATCCCTCTCTAACCACGTTCTCCTCTTCTGATTCACATATCAAAATATGACAAGTTTTACCCATAAAACGGGCTCCAAAATCCCGGAGATTTCAAAAGTAACTGTTACTATCGTACAGTACGGTTTCTAATCGTACAGTACGATATGTATAAATAGACTTCATCCTGGTACGAAGTGGTATGAACAGTTCAAAAACATTCGTACAGTACGAATTAAATCGTACGGTACGATCCACAACAATTCTGTTCGTACAGGACGATAGTCAGGACGATCAAACATCGTCTCTGTTCATCATATGGTACGATGTACTTCGTACAGTACGATGAGACAAAATCCAAGAGATTGTCCAGGACGATCTTTGGGATGATTATAATTCATCTCTGTTCATCGTATGGTACGAACTGGTTCATACAGTACGATGTTAAAATTATAATTAAGCCTGGATTTATTGCACTAGTCATGGGTTAAATTAAGTAAGTATTTATAATAAATCGTACAGTACGAACGTGTTCGTACAGTACGAGCGACGCAAAATAACTTACTTAAGTTAAAACAACGGCTAGGGTTTTGGATTTGAACATATCGTACAGTACGATTATATTCGTACGGAATGATCTATTCGCAGAATCGTTCTACAAAGCTTTGATTGTTCGGTACGAAATAATATCGTACAGTACGATCTACAGAAAAAAAAACTCTAAATTTTTCATTTAAAAACACTCTCCCCCTGTGTGTGTGCATGGTTGCTTAGACTTTTATGCATTTTGTGGCCAGACTCAAGAAAATAAAAATAAAATAAATAATAAAATACATTGCAGACTCATACTCCTAATCTACCCATTCTTGAGTCTTCCTGTCGTCCTGAGTTGCTTTTGATCTTTCCTGAAATGTTAGTACTCACGGATAATAGCAAATAATATTCAATGATCTCAAGATAATTCAAACGACATTATTTGTCATCATCAAAATCACAAACTCGGGGTCTCGGGGTCATGAGTTGCAACAATCTCCCCCTTTCTGATGATGTCAAATAATGTTTGTTGTAAGCAAGTGTTAAAGGCATTTTTTTAAAATTTAATTTAAACATAAGAACAAGAAAAAATGAAATAAAAGAAAATGCAGTACGAAAGAAAAAATACGCATTTAACCATAGAAACAAAATACAACAACCTTCTCCTCCTTTTGATAGCACCAAAAAGAGGAGCAAACACTAAAATAAAAAGAAGCTATAATACAAAGACAATCTAAAGTAGAGGATCCTGATCAGACGGTGGTTGAGGTGGTTGGAAGTACTAAAAGAGAGTGTTAAAGCGCTAATCAATAATAATAAAGCGTTCTCCAAACCATTGCATATCTGTCTCATGTTGCTGATGTTGTTCTTGAATGTGAGTATCGAGATGAGTCTGAAGTTGGTTGAAGCGTTCGACCAAATCATCGTGTGCTGGTGCAGGTGCTCGAGGTGGTGCATGTCATCGTGGACGTGCTGGAGCTACGGCTGGGGCATCTTCTCCTTCTTCTTCGTCAAAAACATGTTCTTCTGGCTCGTGTCCCCCATGGAAAAGAATACGGAAAGAGGCATCTGTATAAAAAATAGGAATATTGTCGGGTTCACCAGGATAGGTCAATTGATATTTATTTTGGAGAATATATCCTATAAGGTGACTAAGAGCTATATTTTGTTTTTGGCGAGTGGTAGGGAGACGAACGAAGGTCATATGATGAATGTAGTCAACAATTAAATCGACCTCGTCGAATTTGGTGTTGGACATGATGAGATAGGTAGCGATAGATAAAACAGGGGTCATGTTGATTTGGTTGTCAGCTTTGGGTATTATAGAGGTTCTAAGAACAAGTTGAATAATTCTGGCATTCCGATTTAGTGATTTGACGAGGGGCTGGTGTTGATAGAAAGAGGCGTTCCTAAGGAATCGATTAACATCTCTCCAATCAAATTCATTTGTGAGGAAGGAACAAACCCTAGGACCTTCAATGGATAGCCCAATATATTGGGCGATGTCGGCTCTGGTGATTTCTATGTTTTGACGACAAACAAAGGAGTGGAAAGTTGTGTTGTCGACAGTGTAGGTGAGATTTGCTAGAAATTCTAATAAAAGTTCGGAGTTGTAGGGAAAGGCCAAGGTGAGGAGGAACTGAAAGGTGGTGGAAGCGAAGAGGTTCAGTACCTCGAAATTCAGTGCAGGCTGATTGAGCATTTTGGAAGGAGTAATTTTGCAGGCCTTATACTTATGGTAGGCTTCCTCATTTTCAGCACTCAGGAACCGAGCGCTGTGATGGCTAGAAGAAGACGAACTTCCAGTTGCCAAACGGCCTCTCTTGCTAGAGCTAGACATCGTGTAGAGTGAAGTGAGGAATGTGTGAAACGTGAGAAGGATATGGTGTGAGTGAAGTGAGGAAAGTGTGAGTGAAAACAGCAGCCTAGTCGGGCAATTTATAGAATTTTCCCAACATCGTACAGTATGATAGTTTATCGTACAGTACGATATGGCATTAATTATTCTGACGGTTCATACCGGGAAAAGGAGGTCAAAACGTACAGTATGATGCATATCGTACAGTACGATAAGAGGAATATCGATCGTCCCAAGGAATACAGTATGACTTTTGACCAAACATATCGTACTTTATGAACAGGTGTATCGTACAGTTCGAATTGCATTAATATCATACCGAACTCCTTTATTTCGGTCTTAACCATTGGCTGAGGTGGATCGTACAGTACGATGTATGTATATCATACAATACGATCGGTAATAATTACGTACCAGCACGCTTAAATTTGTCCCAATCCGTTCGTTGATGTGGCACGTACAGTACGAAGAGGAGATATCGTACAGTACGAGGACCAATAATGTATCGTACAATACGATCAACAGAGACGAAATTTACTGTTTAGGTGTGTTCTGTGTAGATTATAGTATATCGTATAGTACGATATATGTATCGTACAGTACGATATATGTATCGTACAGTACGATATATAGAGTCAAGGTTTAGTGCTTCTTGTGTAGTGAGTGTGTGATGATCAGGAGCAGCCCCTTTTTTTGTTTTTGTTATTTTTTTAATTTTATTTTATTTATTTTTTTATTTATTTATTTTTTATGCAGTTATATCTATGAAACCTAATCTAGTCCTCAAGGTGCTAAAGGTGTCGAATGCTAGAGGTTTTGTGAATATGTTAGCTAATTGATCTCCTGTAGCGATGTGACGCAATTCTATATCTCCCTTAGCAATGTGATCTCTAATGAAATGGTGTCTAATGTCTATGTGTTTTGTTCGAGAGTGTTGAATTAGGTTCTTAGATATGCAAATTGCGCTTGTGTTATCACACATGATTGAAATGGTTCCTACAGGTAGGCCAAGATCAATAATTTGTTATTTTAGCCATAGTACTTGTGCAACACAACTTTCTACTGCAATATATTCTGCCTCGGCTGTGGAAAGTGCTACTAAGTTTTGCTTCCTTCTGGACCAAGAAACTAATGAATGTCTTATGAATTGGCAGGTACCAGATGTGCTTTTTTTTATCTATCCTACATCCTACAAAGTCAGAATCTGAGTACCCTAAGATTTCAAAGGAAATGCTGTGCCTAGGATACCAAATTCCTAAGTTTGGGGTGCCTAGTAGATATCTAAGAATTCTCTTGACAGCAGTTAAGTGAGACTCTTTAGGATCAGCTTGAAAATGGGCACAGAGGCACACACTAAACATTTGTCCGGTCTACTGGCAGTCAGGTAAAGAAGGGATCCAATCATTCCTCTATATTTCTTCTGATCTACTGATTTTCCATTAGGATCTTTGTCTAATTGAATTGTTGAGCTCATTGGAGTGTTCATGGGTTTAGCATTATCCAATTCATATTTTTTCAAGATATCCTTAATGTACTTTGTTTGGCTAAGAAAAGTTTCATTATCCATTTGTTTTACACTAAAGCCAAGAAAGTAATTAAGTTCTCCCATCTTGCTCATTTCAAACTCATTAATCATTGTTTTGAAAATTCATCACATAACATTTTATCTGAAAATCCAAATAGAATGTCATCCACGTATATCTGAACAATGAGAATTTCTTCTTTGACCTTTGTAAAAAGAGTGTAGTATCTACACTACCTTTTTTAAATCCTCTATCCAATAGAAATGAGCTAAGTCTTTCATACCATGCTCTAGGTGCTTGCTTTAATACATAAAGTGCCTTCTTTAATTTGAATACATGGTTTGGAAATTGTGAACTTTCAAATCCGAGGAGTTGCTCAACATAGACATCTTCCTTAATTACCCCGTATAGAAATGCACTATTTACATCCATTTGAAATAACTTAAAGTTCTTGAAGCAAGCAAAAGCTAAGAGCACTCTTATGGCTTCTAGTCTAACAACAGGGGTAAAGGTTTCTTCAAAGTCTATTCCCTCAATTTGGTTGTACCCCTTAGCTACTAGTCTGGCTTTATTCCTTATTATTGTTCCTGAATCATTCATCTTATTCTTGAAGACCCATTTTGTTCCAACAACACTTTGTTCTTTAGGTCTCTTGACTAACTCCCAAACATCATTCCTGGTGAATTGGTTCAGTTCTTCTTGCATTGCTAGAATCCAAAATTCATCTCCTAAGGCTTGATCTATATTTGTAGGTTCTGTCAAGCTTACGGGGATGAAAAAGGGGGGGGGGGGTGTGCTTATGACCTTCCTTTAATTTTAATGTATCCAGAGAACTTAGAAGGTTTGGTATCCTATGTCTAAATAATCCAATATTCCATTTAATACTCTTATTTATTCTAATATTCTTATGTGGAGGAATTATATCACACAAGATATTAACTATATAAATGATCATTTTATGTATTAAATTTAGAATGGGAGAATTGAAATTATCGATAATTATATTCAAGACACAAGTGTCTACATTAGTACTTGCATTATATTTACATAATTAGTCAAAAACTAAAAAATTTGCTAGACATAGATAAAATTAAAAGCAAAATACATCTTCATTTCATTCATAAAATAAAAGATAAAAGAGAAACAAACCATAAAATAAAATATATAAGAGAAAAGATAAGAAAAAAAGTTTCATCAAGATAGTACAAATGAACTTCTCCGTAATCCTTCCTCCTCCAATGGTAGGATTTGTTACACAAGACATGCTAAGATCTATAATGAAAGTATCTAGCACTTACTTAGCCTCCCTTAAACTTTACTTTAGAGGAAACTAAAAAACTACACTAAAATTATAGCAATCTACTAAAAAATGCTAGAACTCCTAAATAAAAGAGCTAAATAACTATTTATAGTAAGTACAAAAATAGCTTCAGGCACCATGGAACTTAAAAAGGTGGCTTCATGATATTATAAGATGAACTTGTGCCACATCCTTGCTAGGCTTCCTCCGTTGTGGCGCTGCATTGACTAGGCACATACATTTGCTAAACTAATGCATTTCTCGACTAATTTGGCATGTCTCAGTCTTTCATCAATAACTCTACCATGCAATAGAAAAATTCAAGCATTGTAGTGCTTAAATGTGCAATCCAATGTTGTGGCATTATAATGCTTGGCTCTTTAGTGCTAAATTTTGTTAGACTTAGGTATTTTATTATGAATTTTTGGTGTTGCGGTGCTATGAAGCATTGAAGTGCTATCCTTGATTCTATAGTGTTGTTGAAATATTTACCATTTTATCGAGGCTCTGATGTTATGATTCCTTGATTAGGCACCGAGGCGTTGAGTCATTATGGGTGCTGGTAGGTTGAATGCTGCGGTGCTGGTTTAACACTTGTGAATTTTTCAACTTTTAAAAGTATTTTCTGCATAACATCAACTAATAATCATATTTTTCTCTAAATTTAAAGATTAGAAATAGCATAAAATTTATTCTTAACAAATTTTTCACAACTTAAACTGTTGCTCATCCTCAAGTAATGGTGTAATCACCTATTGATTTTATTAGCAGATGAAATAAAATTTGGTAATTCAAAATTACTAAAATGTAAGATAATATATCAAAATTTAGAAGTAAATTGGAAATGATCAAAGTTGTAATGCTAATTTAAAAATCATAATAATTAACCTAAGTAATCATCGTTGTTATTTCTTCAATTTAGGTTTTCCACTCTAGGCTTATGCGCAAGTTTTTACTTTTGAATTTATTATTAAATAATATATTATTTAGAGATTAATTATGCCTGTAGCTAAATTAGAAGTACATTAGTTAATCAACATATGTATTAGTTCACTTTTCATGTCTTATTTTATTTAAGTATTAAGATACTTTTTGGACTTGAGCTTCAACAGATACCAAATTTTGAATCTACTCTTTTTTTTTTCTTTCAAATTTCTCTTTTGAGTCTTCTTGTTTTCACTTTTTCATACTTAGAGTACATATTAATGATTTTAAATATAAGCTTTCATTTTATCCCTCTAGTAATCCTAATTAAATTTATGTAAGAATTTAATAAAATCACCAATTCCATAGGTTTATAATTATCTTCATAAGTCAAGCTACACAATTTCTTTTCACTAAAATTCAACTATTCAATCCTTAATTCAAGAGTTAGTGCAAGTGTGTATAGCTTTTAAGTTCATGACAACTTGGTGACCTAGTTGGTTTTTCTTAATTTATTAATAAGGTTTTCAAATTATGAATTTCTAGACAATCTTTATGCAAAGAATCATATAAGGATTTATTATTATTCTTAAAGTTAGATAAGTTAAAAAAAAAATCAAACTACAAGAATTTTATAAACAATAATTTTCAATAGTTAGGAAAGTGAGAAAAGTTTAAACAAATGTAAATTACACATACAAAAAAATAAATTAAACAAAAGTAAATAAAAACCATAAAAAAAAAAAAAACATAACACATAAGAAAAGAACTAGATTCTGAAATGAAATTTAAACACAAAGCACGTTTGTGTTTCCTCCCCTTTACACTAAGCTTATGGTCTTCATCCTAACTTACCTAGTTTTATCATTTTGGTTTTGGTGCATCACTACCACTCCTCATGTGGTCTACACTAAGATCCTTCCTTTTCACATTTGGATTAACTTTGGTATTGCTGGGCAACAATCAAAGGGGTATGTTACTAAAAGATATTGTAAGCTATCATAATTAATTTTCGAAGTTTTTTATTAAGGTAGCTTGACTTTATAATTTAGTTCCCAATTAAATCAGTACCTCTTTCAAAGGTATCTTCCTATCTATAAATATATTATTTTAATTAAAACTTAGGGGATAATAATGTTTAGGATTTGCTGCTGGTTGTTGAGGATTATTCTAATTTCTTTTTTAATTATTTAACCTACATTACACAGATTGTTACCACCAACATTATTATATAACATAATTCATTTGAGAACTAACTCCAATAGTATGTAATTTACATATAGCAACTACTTGAGCAGTAAGAATTGAAAAAAGTATCTAATTCATAAACTCCAACTACTCTCCTAGAATTCACCTTATCAAAAGGGCAGTGAAAATTATTTATAGCCATTTATTTTATCAATTCATAAGCTTTCTCAAATGAATTAGATATTAAATATCCTTCAACTACTCTTTCAATAATCGACCAAAAGGATCCTACCAGTCCCTTATAAATAGTCTGAATAACCAAATAATAAGGAAAAAAGGTCATTTCCTAAGCATTTACTTAAAAATCTCCTAACTTCCATAAATTAACATTCTTTTAAACTTGGAAAAAGATCTGATATCATTCTTAAGCTTAGAAGTTTTGGAAGGTGGAAAATACTTAGATAGGAAATTATGTGCTAACTCATTATAAGTGGTCAAAGAGCCTGGGGAAAAAAGAATTTAACCACATATTAGATTTTTCCCTTGGCAAAAATAGAAAAAAATTAAGTCAAATAACATAATTGCTATTACCATTATACTTGAATATTTTACTAATTTTTAAGAAGCTAGTTAAGTGTAGGTTGGGATCCTCAATAGGAGTTCCCCCAAACTAGAAATTTTAAACCTTCTGAATTATGGTGGGTTTTAATTCAAAATTATTAGCAATTACAGTAGGTCTATTAATACTTTGGTGTATTCCATCTACTACATCATTAACATACCCCCTAATAGATTTTGGATGGTTCAAATCTTTTACTAGTTCAGACATCTCTAAAGCTAAAATCTTTTAGTTTTTATTATTTTTCAATGGGTCATTTCAATTTTAAAACCAAACAATAAGGCTCTGTACTAAATTAAATATGCAAGCAATAACAATACTCTAAAAAGTAAATAATAAAAGCTAACAAAAAATAATTTTTTTTCTTTCACAATAATTTTAATAAAAATTTCAAAATAAAAGTATAAGATTTAACTAGATCTAAATATGCAGCATGGTTACTAATATAGTTTAAATTTATGATAAGCACGTTACATCCCCAATAATGGCACCAAAACTTATTGCGTGGGCGCTTAAATCACTAAATGTGTGTTTGAAATAAAATATGCATTGGGGCTAATTGATGCTTAGGGTTTCTTTGATATAGATTGCCCACTAGATAAATAAGTTTATTTATCAATCAAGTAATAAAGTGATTGAGAGAGTGTTGATCCAATGAGACTCTTAAATATTGATGTGGATTAGAGCATATGCATTCTTAAATATTTGCCAAGCTTATAGGGGTGGAATGGAAAGTTTATGGCCTTTTATAATTTGAATATCTCCATAAAACCTATAAGGTTTAATATCTATGTCTAAGTATGCTAACATTCCATTGCAACACTCCTATTTATTCTAATATTCTTCTGTTGAGGTAGCATATCGCACTAAATATTAAATATACACTTAATCATTTTATGCTTAAAGTAAGCATTGGAAATATTAGAAACATCCATAATTTAACTTAACATAGAAGTGTCCTCATTAGTACTTGCATTTTATTTACATCATTAGCACAAAACTCAAAAATTAGCCAAACATAGATAAAATAGAAAGTAAAAATATCTTCATTTCAATCATTGAAAAAAAAAATATAGGAGAAATAGTAAGGAAATGTTTCACCTGAATAACACAAATGAGCTTCTCCACACTCCTTCCTCATCGAATGGTAGGATTTCTTATAAAAGAAAGGGTAAGATCTCTAATAAAAGTATCTTGCACTTCGTTAGCCTACCACACACTTTACTCTAAGGGGGAACTAATTAAAATAATCTATTAAAAATGATAGAAGCCCTAAATGAAAGAAATGAAAACCATTTATTAGCAAGTACAAAAATGTCTTTAGGTGCTAGAACACTTGAAATCGTGGTGTCACAATGTTGTAAGATATGCTAGCACTTTGATGCTGCTGGGCTCACTTTGTTACAACATTGTACTTACTAGGTGCCTCTATTATCTGAATCGACATATCTCTCAACGCATTCAATGTGGCTCTATCTTCTATCAACCACTTTGTCATAACACTACAAAAGTTGAGTGTTGTAATGTTTAAATGTGCAATCTAGCACTATGGAGATGTAATGCTTAGCACTCCGGCGCTTAAACTCCTCTGACTAAGGTTCTGTCGCACAGATTTCTTACACTGTGATGCTATGAAGAACTACAATATTGATCTAGACTTTGTTGAAGTGTTTAAATTCTTAACATTTTTTCTTGAGGTTCACAACACTGTGATTCCCTGATTTGGAACTAAGGAGTTGAGGCAATGTGGTGCTGATAGTTAGAGCATTGTGACATTGGTTTAATTCTTGCAAATTTTTTGTCCTTTACATGATCATTTCATGCACAACATCAACTAAAATACTATATTTTAACTGAATTTAAATGTAAGAAGCATTGTATAATCTACACTTAACAACTATTAAATAGAGGGAAAATGATGGGGTTGGGGGAGCTACTCACAAGCATGAGTAGGAAAGAGACTAAAATAACTACAAAGTAATTACCCCTTGTTTATTTAGCTATGAAAAATTGCATCAGTCTTTTTAAGTTGAATTCTTTTATTCAAATAAATATTTTTGTGTTAGGAAAAAAATAATATTTTCTCAATATAGAAAAACCAAAAGTTAATTTTCAAAGTTTTAAACTTATTAAATTTAAATTTTCAAAATTCGAATTCCTCATTTTCAAATTATAGTTTCAACTAAAAAATCAAATTACAAAAACATATTCCAAAAGAAAATTCATAATGCATATAAAATATATGTTTTACTTAAAAGACTTCAACTTGTTATTTATCATGCCACCTTGAATATTATGAGCCTTCTCCTTGTTGGGAGATCTATTGGTTAGCGTACTTCTTCATGAATGAGTATGTTTTGGAATATTAAATCCCCTAGGCCTCAAAGAACTTTTCCTTAAAGATTTAAAATTAATGTTGTCCTCTTGAAGATCTAGTATATATTTGTCTAAGGCTTCGTTTGGGACGGCTTTTTTATTGCTTTATAAAACGGAGTTTTAGTATAAATTTTTTTATTTTTGTATTAAAACTCCATTTTAGAAAGCGGTAAAAAAGCCGTCCCAAACGAAGCCTAAGTCTTCTATAGTTATGTAATTTATCTATATTGGTGGTTTTTCCTTCACACCATAAGAAACCAAGCCTCTCTATGTATAGATGTTGAATCCACTAATTTTAAAATAAAGATCTACCTCAGAAAAACTGTTAGGTAGGCACATATAAATAAAGGTCTTGTCCTTAAAAAAAATTTTTTTTTGTCCAAATACAAACATGATGATGAATTTAAAGTTAAAATTTTCAAGTACAATGAAAAATAGTTACCAATCAACTACGAGTAAAGATAACATCGCGTTTGCATGACAAAGCAGTATATATATATATATATATATATATATATATATATATATATGGCCACTACTAATAAATTAGGCTTTAGCAGCACATTTTCTAACCTACAGCAGCGGTTTAAACACCTGCAAAATTATTTGCAAGGGTTTAAAATATGCTGCACATCCGCCGCATCTGCGTTCGCTGGTAAGGACTTAGAAGCGGTTTTGGAAGCACTGTTGTAGAAAGGCTATAGCAGCAGTTTGGAAGCGCTGCTGTAGAAAGGCTATAACAGCAGTTTTGAAGCACTACTGTAGGAAAGCTATAGCATCATTTTTTAACAGGTGTTAAAACTGTTGCTAAAGGATAGTAGTGATTAAAAAAAATATAATGAAAAAAATCATTTTTTATGATTAAATAATACATAAGCAACATCAAAATTGATGCTTCAACATATATAGAGTTAAATGAATACAAGCAGTTCTATGTAGTAAATACAATAAAAAAAAATCTCCAAAAAATCTCAAACTATTAAAACAAGACATTAATTTGGAGAAATATTAAAACAAAAAATGGAAATAATAAACGTGAACTCAGTAGCTAATAAATTCCCAATTCAGAAAAAAGCTTCATCATGAGCATCTCCAAACTTAAACGTTAACTCCTGCTTGTGGCCTTCCAAGGATATGCGAACCTCGACTAGCAGTCACTTGCTCAACCCTAAACCCTTGCTTGATTAACCTGAAAAGAAAAGAAATATAGGCTTATATTAACTGCTAAGTATATTATAATTTTATAAGAATATAACATATTAAAAAATTTATACTTGCTTCAAACACTTGAGGCATAAACCTCTACGCATGAGATGTGGTAAAAAAAAGTTATAAGCCTCACTTGAATCAAAGAAATGTTAAGCCTCACATCCCCACGGACCACGATAGATTTTTGAAATATGTTGTTAGGAGATGCTCCGGATGAAACAATGACCACCTTTGAGTAAGAGCATTAAAAAATCTTGCAGCCATCACACAACTGCATTCAGTTAGACCTCCCACCCCAGCATTGGTACACATCACAGTTGGTGTAGCAGTAAAATATATTTTGGATTGATAAAATGAAAATTTGATCTCCTGCACACATTGCTATTTCTGTCAACACTAATGGATGCCACTTGGAAGAGAACATACCTATAAGCTTCATCCTTAAAGCAAATCGTCATTGCCTTTGTAATTGACCAAAGATATACCAACAAGTGTAACTACTGCACCACCTAATTGTGAAGGAGAGAATCTCTCACCCAGATAGAGGAACCCGAAATTCAGTTGATGTCTTCGACTCAAGATGGATGTTTTATTGTCTTAAAATCCTATCTATTCAAAAGACAATCAGAGCCAATAATAAAAATAGAGCCAATAATTAAACAGGATGTTCTTTTAATGGTAAGAAAAAAGTTTATTCCGTAACATTACATAAGAATCCAACATAGAAAAAATTGAAGGAAAATAAGAGCTAGCAATCAATGGTAAACAAGTGGAAAATGAACCATAATCAATGGCCGACAATCAGAATACTTTTCATTTGATTCATTATTCAATCACTGGAAAACAAGAAAGCGTAATAAATATTGGATGTAGAAAGATTGCAGTAACAAAGGGGAAAATTATGGCTCTTTTTTTTTTCTTACCAACAAAAGAACATATATGGTTTCGATGAGAATCGACAGTCAGAGCTAAAAATAAAGTTTATTTCGGTTATAAAATAGTAACAGCAAGGAAATGTGGCTGAGTTCATATATGCATTATTACCCAAATAATTATAAACATTATCTAAACAAGAAAGATCACCTAGTGAAGCCTCAAAAATGCTTAACAACACTCTTAATGACAAAAAAAATCAGTTAACTTACCCAAAATAGAGGCAAACATTGGAGTTAGGAATGTGAAGGAGCTTAGCTTCGTCAAGCTACCAGCATGAATAATAACAAAAAGGAAATTTAACTTGTAAATAAGATAAATAACTATTTGTAATAAAGAAAACCTATTTAACAATTAGAATCATTGATATTGGAAGGTACAGTGCTTAAGAAAAATTCACAAACAAAATTATGGAATCACAAGAGCAAACCAAGCCAAACTGCATATGAAATGCATTTAGACAAGAAGAAGACCTATAATCATGTAGAAGAATACACCATAGCTAATGGAACTTCCAAATATTGAAGTGTATAGAAGAGGAAACAACACCTTATAACAATGACATTACCATTAGGACATGCTAAACAATGCAAAAATAGTTGTATCTTACCTCGAAATTTGCATGTTAAGGAAAGTAAGCAGTTGAGCCAATCTGATGGCCCATAAGCAAATTATGTAAATCAGAAAACCTGGGAGTTTTAATACCTCATTTCTCCAACACTTCCATCACCATATTTAGTGGATTACAATGAACAATCACTCTGAGCAAACAACCACCAAAACATGCTTTCTCTCGGATGTAATCTGAGCTTCAAAACAATAGTCTAGCCATAGATTAATCCATTCATGAATTCATGTTCACTATATGCCACAGATTAATCACTAGGTCCAGCCCAAAAAAAACTATAGCAATGTGCAGACGTCCCAATTCCCTTCACTATTAAGAAGATCCTTCACCACAAGAGAATCAGAAGCCTCCATATTTAAAAAACTCGTCCATTTAAGCAACGACTGATCATGAATCCAAATATGTTATATCCAGCAACCTTGTCTTACAATGATCATTGGATGTTAAATAATGGAGGCCCCAAGTAGAGAATGTTTATCCCATAAAAAGACAAAATTTGTAGAAATGACAAAAGTTGTTAAGAAGAATTTAGAAAAGAAGTGACAAAAATTTTAACATGTATCACAAAAAATAGTAAAACTTGGCTCAAGTAGTAACATAAAACATTGCAACTATTTTGATAAAATTATTTAAATTATCATATATCAAAATATTATATTACTACCTAGAGCCGAACATAAAATCAAAATTCTTATAATATTTTAAAATAAAAATATCGTGTCCATTTATACTATGTATTCCCTTCTTCTACACCTTGGATATCAATTAGACAAAAATTGATCATTATCTCCTTGTTATTAATATAGAAATTATCAGTAAAAATGAAGGTGATAAATAAATTAATAAATGAAAAAATATATATTTTTTAATTTTACATACCATAGTTGAGCTTCGTGGTGGTGGATGATATCACTGGTAATTTTTCATGAATTGTCTCACCTTACTTTGTAGTTTTTGCACCACCTCCTCAAGTCTTACAACTACCTCAAGTGCAATATTGCTTACACTGCTGTTGCCTGGAGTCGTGGTGCTATGAGGAAAATATCTGCTCGGGTTACACCAAAACCCTGTGTTCGTACCCTTCCCTGCGTGTTCTAGCCCCATGATTGTCTTGAAGACTTTCTCATTGGCCTCAAAATTTCCATCTTCTAATGTCAACCCTTCCTAAGCAAGCATTTCACAAGCTTGTAACTAGATTTAGAAAAAAATACATACATAGTTAGCATTCATTAAATCGATCATGTGAAATGCTTACGATTTTACCCATTTTTTCTGGCCTCTCAGATGACCATGATCCATCTTTACACTTGCGATTGATTTTCTATAATAACAGGCGATCTCGTATAGACTACAAAAAATTAAAAATTAATTTTCATAGTAAAAACATAAATATATTGCTCTTTTGATTACGTGCTATTTCTTCCTGCTCCATATATGCGGACACTTTTCTTTTTTTTTTTTTTTGCATTTTTTGCATTTCTTGCTGCTCTCTCCTACAACAAATAATCATATATTAATTTCATTTTTGAAAAAAAAAAATGCGATTAAGTTTGTTAACACACCTTGTCCTAGGGTTGTGACCACTTATTAACTAGTTGACACCACTACACTAGGTCTACTCCTAAAGGGACAGCCTCCATGATCTCTTGTAGTGGTCTATTATCCCTATAATTTGCATTCAAATTGGTTTTTATAATTGTGCCACTTGACACTAATAGATTGTAGCATCCAATATTTTATATTTACAGGGAAATCAAATTTGGCCTAAAGAATGTTAAATGATTTTAATTATCAAACAGACATAAATAACATTTGACTATTTGTTATGATATTTACCTCTGCTTCAGATAACATCCTTTATAAAAGGGTTCCATGCCTTTATTACGCCAATCTGAGAATGAGATCGGTGCCAAATAGGATCTCTGGCTACAACCCCTAAGTATGAACCAAGCAGAATAGACTCTCGTATATTACATGGCACCATACTCTCATTGACTTCAATGTGAACCCGTGTACTTGGTGGCATGCTTTATAATGTCTTCACAAGTAGTTCAGCCTTATATGTGATAACTAAATGTAGTAAACTGATGGATTTATTATAGAATTTGAGATGTTGTGGGTTCAATGTCCCTTCATTTCAAAGTGTAGATAAATGCATTGTGGGCTTGAAACAGAATGCTGATAAGGGATTGGCGAAGATCTATGCATTGGCGGTTTACTACCACTGGAGATCAAGGAATATGGTTAAGCACGACAAAGAAGAAATTCCAGTGCTTACACAGTTGCGGAAATCATCTCCCATGCTTCTTACATTCAGTCAAATCCAATCAAGCGGAACTGGAACACTAATCAGCCTATGCTATCTAAAGCTTGGTGTCCCCCTCCCGATGGTTGGATGAAACTGAATGTTGATGAGGCTCTTGCTGGAAAACAATGTGGAGAGAATTGCCGGTGTGCTGAGAGACTGCAAAAGAGACTGATCTGGCTTATGGTAGGAAGTTAATACCATAGGATATTGCATACTTGGAACTAAAAGCTATACTTTCTTTTGAAAGGTATATTCAAGATTATTTTTGTGAATACAAAGGAATAGTCATTGAAGGAGACAATGTGAATATCATTAGATTGCTCCAAGATACAATCAACATGAAGACTAATAAAGGTACAAAGCCGGACCTTTCTTCTTACAAGTTTTCAATAATGTCATTTTTCTTTATACTCCTAGAAACTGTAATAGCACGGCAGATTTTTGTTCCAAGTTTGCTTTATTAGGTAATTTCTTTTGGGACTTTTTTGTTGATTCTGAACTTCCTACAAATTTTGTTCACTTGTTTAGGAAGGACAACCTGCTGTAATTTTTGTTTTTCCTTTTAATGCATATTGCATCCTTTTTTCAAAAAAAAAAAAATAGTTTCGGCCTCTCTTTTTTATTGAGCACCCTCATCATCTAAAAAAAATAAAGATGTAAAAGGAAATTATATTAAAAAAATTATTGAAATAGACATATATAATAAATATTTAAGTGAACTCAGTACTAGGAATTTGTACCTTGATGGATTAAAAAAAAAATGATCCTGTAATAAAATAAGTCAGGCATATCTTTAGAGCAAAACCTGATGACACAAATGGAACATGAACAAAATAACATCTAGGAACAATATAAAATTTAAGTTTCCCAGCTTAAGACATTAATAGCTTATTTAATCTCAAAAATAGATCAAAGACATATGGTGTAGCTTTTGTAGATCCAATCTGTTAATAAAAATCATCAAAAGTGGGTTCTAAAGAATGCTCATGTTGACAGTCGCCTTTTAAAGTTCAATAAAGGGTATTAAGCTTTATTAAATTGTCTCTAGGCACATCAAGAGAGGAGGGGGGGGGGGGGGGGGGGGTTGAATTAAATGAACAAAAATAATTTTTTTTTAAATTTTTTTAATAACTTAAAATATAAAACTTTATCATCCAATGCAAAAGCAAATTAACTAAATAATAATACAATAATGGTGAAGATGATTTAAAATTAATCAATATAATATCAACAAAAAAAATTCAATGTGTATTTTAGTTAAATAATACTATAAAAATAAAATGAAGAAAATAAAAAATTAGAAAGAGCCACCAGATTTTATAATTGTTTGGTCAACAATAACATACATTTCTCCTTGGAGTCCTTCAGTACAGGTATTATACTTACTCCTAATGTCTCTCTTTAGCCACCATATTAAGGTAGAGAGCCCTTACACGATTCACTTCCACCAGCTCGGTTCGGTGGTGAACCAAAATATCTTTTCACCCTCCCAGTGAGGCAAAAAATCTTGGAAGCTCTTTCACCCTCATGGTAAAGGCAATAAACTTGGAAGCTTTTCACCATCTTAGCAAGGCAGAGTACCTGCCAATCCTTTTTCACCCTCAAGGTAAGGCAGAGAACCTTGAAATTTGACCTTGAAAGCCTTTTCTTCATAGAGCAGCCAAAGCAAATCCAAAGTGCCCTGTGGAGAAATCACGATGCAAGCTTGATTGGAGAAACATATGAAACCCCCACACTATTTCTCTCTCACACAAACCTCACCTTCTACTTCTCCACTCTTTAAGAAATATCTTTAATTCTTTGAGAATACATTCAATAGCGAATGTCCTCTCTCTCTTAGATAAAGGAGAAAGCTTTTATATAAGGTCTCTGAAAATCCTAAAGTTTTTAATTAGCCATAACTATTGTATAGTACGAACGATGTCATACAACATGATTGCTTAAAAAATTAGACGCCAAATACTATGATGGAAGAGCCTCTATGAATAATTAAAATATCTTCTTGCATGTCGTACGATATGATATGAAGATTGTACAATATGATTTGTTTAATATTTATGACATCATTCAGTACAATTAATTCAAAAATTAGGTTCTATTAAGATGATAGTTGGGATGAACATTCTGGTTCATATGATCTAAAGATCATATAGTATGATCTACTACGTTAATTAACCCTTGATTTGAAAAAATACGTAGATTTTCTATGAAAAAATCAAGATATTTTTGCATGGATTTTGGCATATATGCTTGGAATTCACCTGAGATATTATGCACTCCTCCAAGTCAAGCAGACATTTAAGCTAGTAATCCAAAAGAAATAAAATTTTGTGCCAGATCATCAACAAGTAATTGAGCAGGAAGTGGACAGCTTTTGGATGCTAGATTTATATGGGAAGTGCACTACCCCACTTGGTTGGACATAATCATCATGGTATGGAAGGTAAGTGGATCTTTGAGAATGTGTGTAGATTATACAGATCTCAATAAAGCCTTCCCTAAAGATAGCTTTCTGCTTCCTCGTATTGACCAGTTGATCGATACCACCTCTAGATACCAGATGTTGAGCTTTTTGGATTCATACGGCTATAATCATATAAAATGGATCCTACCGATGAAGAGGTGACATATTTTCAAATAGGCAAAGGGTTATACTTCTATCTGGTGATGTTATTCGGGCTCAAAATGCTGGAGCCACATATCAATGCCTAATGATTAAGATTTTCAAAGACCTTATTGGGCATACTATGGAGGTATACGTTGATGATATGTTGGTGAATAGTCTTAAAAAATCTCAACATATCTCAGAATTGGAATAGTGCTTTCACTTATGTGATGTTATAAAATGCGACTCAACTTGTTAAATGAGCTTTTGGAATCGTTCTAGAAATTTTTTGGGGTTTATGGTAACCATCGAGGGATTGAGCTAATCTCGAGAAAATTAAGGCACTAGGGACATGGTGCCACCAAGAATATTAGGAGGTCCAAAGACTAAATGGAAAAATTACGACACTATCTCATTTCCTTGCATGTTTAAGAGACAAAAATCTACCCTTTTCAAGATACTTAGAGGTTTAGTAGCTCTGATTCTAATGGATCGATGAATGCCAATAAGATTTTGAATATCTATGAAGTATTTGGCATCCCTGCCACTATTTTCTAAACCAACCTGGGGAGAAAGTTGTATTTATATATAGTTGTTTCTACCCAAGCCATTAGTTTGGTCCTGTTATAAGAAAAAATTATTGTATATACATCTCATCTATTATGTAGATAAAATCTTATCTAAAATAGAGGACGTTATCATCTACTAGATAAGATAGCATTGTCCTTATTTTATTTCGCCAGAAAGCTATGCCCTTACTTTTATGCCCATTATATGGAGTTTACAACAATCTGCCACTAAAAGTATCCTACAAAAGCCAGAAGCATCTGGTAAGCTTGTTAAGTGGTCTGTAGAGCTGGGAGGAATTTGACATCCACTACTTGTCGGGCCTGATATTAAATCTCAAGCCTTACAGATTTTATAGTTGAATGTATCATCCAAGTATTCATATTCAACCTGGTGCTTCACCTTCTCCTCCATACTTGATGTTGAATGTTAATGGAGCTTCTAGAAGTTCCAGCACTAGGGGAAAAATTCTTTGATCTCTCCACATAAAGTTACCCTTGAGTATTGCTCGACTTAAGTTCCTGACAACAAAAAAACAAATAAAGTTGAAGCCCTTATTACTAGATTGAGCATAGCAATGGATTGTGCGGTACAAAACTTAGTAGTCCACATTGATTCACAATTAGTCACCTCTCAGGTGGAGGGGAGTTTGATATCCACAACCCTCAACTGGCCCAGTATTACAACATTGTAAAGTTACTCTTAACCCATAAAGAGAATATCAGATCATCCATGTTCTCTGAGAGGAAAATGCATGAGCAAATGCTATTTCTAAGCTTGCTACATCAATGATGGAGATGCCTATAAGAGAAACTGTATCAAGGAGATCCACTTTCCAGAACCAAGGTCAGTGGTCATACAATCCATCTATCAACTAAGAGAGACTTCTTGGATTGACCCCATTTTATCCTTTTTCAAGATGGAGTGTTGCTTGAAGACCGCACGACTGTAACAACTGCAGAGCAAGCAGTAAATTTCATCATTATATGGTGGCGAGTTATTAAAATGGGCCTTTATCGAACTATATCTCAAATGTCTCCCACCTTCAAAAGCTGCTACCACTTGAGAAGTTTATTCAGGTAAGTGGAGAACATCTGTGTAGAAGAGAGAACTAGCTTATAAGATCATGAGACAAGGATTTATTGGCTTGCAATGAAATAAACGCACTTGAGTTTACTTAAAAGTCCAAAACTACTAATTACATTTCAATCTCACCCATACACCCGCTCCGGACTTGCACTCACTTTGAGCCCTTGGCCTTTTGCCCAATAGGGGATTGATATAATGGGACTCTTCTCTATAGCCTTTGATAACAAAAAATTCATTATCCTGGCTATAAATTACTTCAGCAAATCGGAGGAGGCAGAACCTTTGGCATGATTACTGAAGCTAATGCCAAACAATTTTTATGGAAGAATATAATCTATCGTTTTGACATTCCTGCAAAGATTGTCAATGATAACGGGACACTGATTTATTGGGAAGATCTTTACTCTTCTTGTAGTGATTTTTAATTCAGCTATTCTATAACAACTGTTGCCTATCCTCAAGCGAAAGGGCAAACAGAGGTCATAAAACTGAACAATTCTGAAGGACTGAAGACACACTTAAAGAAGACTGGGGGCAATGGGTTGAAGAAGTCCCAAATGTCCTTTAGGGTTATCGGACAACTGCCATAACTCCTATAGGAGAACCCTATATAATCTATATTTGGTATAGAAGCAGTCATACGGTCGACATTGGAGTCCCGAGAAATAGAGTTCAAACTTTTGACTTCAGTAATAATGATGAAAAGCTCAGAAAAATTTGGACCTCCTCTTAAAAGTAAGAGATGTAGCCTGACTCATGACCACTGCATACACCAAAGGATTGCTCGTTTCTATAATCAAGGCTAAAACCTCATCTATCTCTATTGGAGACTTAGTTTTGTTTACATCTAAGCAGTTAGAAAAAGGCCCTCAGCGTACAAGTTCTCTCCCCTCTAGGAGGGTTCTTATTTGGTGGCTTCTATGATTAAGCCTCGGTACCTTCAAACTGAGGATGCTAGTGGAAAAATGCTCCCCCAAACTTAGAATATAGCAACCTTCACAGTATTATCAGTAGGTATTAATAGTACTATCTATCTTGTGTTGATAATACTGTCTGTTTTGTTATTTGCCTTATCTTATGTTCCCTAAGTTGTTATGTTGTGTATCCTTCAAAATATTATCATGCCAACCTTTTCTACAATCCCTTAAGTGTTGATTGGGGAAGAATCTCCCTACCCTGTATCCCTGAGTTATATAGGGAATTATTATACCGTTTATATAATACAGTATATTTGTTATTCTTTATTGTGATATTATCTTCTTATAAAGATTAAAAACCTCTTATCTCTTTATCCATGATTTGAAAAATACAAAATTATATTGTATCTCAATCACGGGTGATCAATCCCAGGGGAGTTGATCCGACCTCTTCCATATTGGTTAAAAATTATTCAAGAATAAAATACTTTATTAATAACATCAGATAGGTCAAGATATCCAAGGAGGATGTCTCTTGAAATAACTAGATGGACAAGAGGGGGGGGGGGTGAATTGTGAAAACTTTTTGACAATAGTTAAAACCTAGCAGGAGTTCTAATATTTTTGATGTTTTAAAATTATAATGAAAAATTTAAAGAAAAAATTTTACAAATTTTTTCAAGCATATATGAAAAGAAAAAAAAAATAAAAGCACGCAAGTAATGAAAGACATAAGAAAAATCACACCGAGATTTTTATTGTGGTTTGGTCAAACCATCCTACGTCCACTCCCCGGAGTCCTCCGCTCCAGGTATTTCACTACAAGAAATAGCTCTCCTTTTGCCCCCTTGGAAAGACGGAGAAGCCCTTACAATACTCCCTTTCACCAACCCGGCGTGGCGGAGTGCAAAACTCTATTTTCACCCTCCTGGTGACGACAGAGAACTTTCTTGTTTCTCCTCCTGGAGAAGGCAGAGTACCTCGAGGTCAAGGATGTAGAAGAGCCTTTCCCTTGTAGATCCTCCCACAAATTCTTCTAGGGCCACAGGAGTAAGATGCCGCATGTTCGGAGCAACCGTGTGATCTCCCTACAACGCTCACCTTCTCCTTCCTCTCTCAAACCCTAAAGAACTTCTCAAGAGCTCTCTCCCTCGGAATCCCTCTCTAACCACGTTCTCCTCTTCTGATTCACATATCAAAATATGACAGTTTTACCCATAAAACGGGCTCCAAAATCCCTGAGATTTTCAAAAGTAACTGTTACTATCGTACAGTACGGTTTCTAATCGTACAGTACGATATGTATAAATAGACTTCATCCTGGTACGAAGTGGTATGAACAGTTCAAAAACATTCGTACACGTTACGAATTAAATCGTACGTACGATCCACACACATTCTGTTCGTACAGGACGATAGTCAGGACGATCAATACATCGTCTCTGTTCATCATATGGTCGATGTACTTGTACAGGTTGATGAGACAAAATCCAAGAGATTGTCCAGGACGATCTTTGGGATGATTATAATTATCTCTGTTCATCGTATGGTACGAACTGGTTCATACAGTACGTTTGTTAAAATTAATTAGCCTGGATTTATGCACTAGTCATGGGTTAAATTAGTAAGTATTTAAAATAAACGTATCAGTACAAAGTGTTCGTACAGTACGAGCGACGCAAAATAACTTACTTAAGTTAAAACAACGGCTAGGGTTTTGGATTTGACATATCGTACAGTACGATTATATTCGTACGGAATGATCTATTGCCAGAATCGTTCTAAAAGCTTTGATTGTTCGGTACGAAATAATATCGTACAGTACGATCTACAGAAAAAAAAACTCTAAAATTTTCATTTAAAAACACTCTCCCCTATGGTGTGCATGGTTGCTTAGACTTTTATGCATTTTGTGGCCAGACTCAAGAAAATAAAAATAAAATAAATAAAAAAATACATTGCAGACTCCTACTCCTAATCTACCCATTCTTGAGTCTTCCTGTCGTCCTGAGTTGCTTTTGATCTTTCCTGAAATGTTAGTACTCAGGATAATAGCAAATAAATATTCAATGATCTCAAGATAATTCAAACGACATTATTTGTCATCATCAAAATCACAAACTCGGGGTCTCGGGGTCATGAGTTGCAACAATCTCCCCCTTTCTGATGATGTCAAATAATGTTGTTGTAAGCAAGTGTTAAAGGCATTTTTTTAAAATTTAATTTAAACATAAGAACAAGAAAAAAATGAAATAAAAGAAAATGCAGTACGAAAAGAAAAAATATGCATTTACCATAGAAACAAAATACAAACACCTTCTCCTCCTTTTGAAGCACCAAAAAGAGGAGCAAACACTAAATAAAAAGAAGCTATATACAAAGACAATCTAAAGTAAGGATCCTGATCAGACGGTGGTTGGAAGTACTAAAGAGAGTGTTAAAGCGCTAATCAATAATAATAAGCGTTCTCCAAACATTGCATATCTGTCTCAGTTGCTGATGTTGTTCTTGAATGTGAGTATCGAGATGAGTCTGAAGTTGGTTGAAGCGTTCGACCAAATCATCGTGGCTGATGTGCAGGTGCTCGAGGTGGTGCATGTCTCGTGGACGTGCTGGAGCTACGGCTGGGCATCTTCTCCTTCTTCTTCGTCAAAAACATGTTCTTTGGCTCGTGTCCCCCATGGAAAAAGAATACGGAAAGAGGCATCTGTATATAAAAAATAGGATATTGTCGGGTTCACCAGATAAGGTCAATTGATATTATTTTTGGAGAATATATCCTATAAGGTGACTAGAGTATATTTTGTTTTTTGGCGAGTGGTAGGGAGACGAACGAAGGTCATATGATGAATGTAGTCAACAATTAAAACGACCTCGTCGATTTGGTGTTGGACATGATGAGATAGGTAGCGATGAATAAAAGGGGTCATGTTGATCGGTCGTCAGCTTTGGGTATTATAGAGGTTCTAAGAACAAGTTGAATAATTCTGGCATTCCGATTTGTGATTTGACGAGGGGTGGTGTTGATAGAAAGAGGCGTTCCTAAGGAATCGATTAACATCTCTCCAATCAAATCATTTGTGAGGAAGGAACAAACCCTAGGACCTTCAATGGATAGCCCCATATATTGGGCGATGTCGGCTCTGGTGATTTCTATGTTTTGACGACAAACAAAGGAGTGGAAAGTTGTGTTGTCGACGAGTGTAGGTGAGATTTGCTAGAAATTCTAATAAAAGTTCGGAGTTGTAGGGAAAGCCAAGGTGAGGAGGAACTGAAAGGTGGTGGAAGCGAAGAGGTTCAGTACCTCGAAATTCTAGCAGGCTGATTGAGCATTTTGGAGGAGTTATTTTGCAGGCCTTATACTTATGGTAGGCTTCCTCATTTTCAGCACTCAGGAACCGAGCGCTGTGACGGCTAGAAGAAGACGAACTTCCAGTTGCCAAACGGCCTCTCTTGCTAGAGCTAGACATCGTTGTAGAGTGAAGTGAGGAATGTGTGAAACGTGAGAAGGATATGGTGTGAAGTGAAGTGAGGAAAGTGTGAGTGAAAACAGCAGCCTAGTCGGGCAATTATAGAATTTTCCCAACATCGTACAGTATGATAGTTTATCGTACAGTACGATATGGCATTAATTATTCTGACGGTTCATACCGGGAAAGGGGTCAAAACGTCACGTATGATGATATCTTACAGTACGATAAGAGGATATCGATCGTCCCAAGGAATACAGTATGACTTTTGACAAACATATCGTACTTTATGAACAGGTGTATCGTACAGTTCGAATTGCATTAATATCATACCGAACTCCTTTATTTCGGTCTTAACCATTGGCTGAGGTGGATCGTTCAGTACGATTATGTATATCATAATTACGATCGATAATAATACGTACCAGCACGCTTAAATTTGTCCCAATCCGTTCGTTGATGTGGCGTACAGTACGAAGAGGAGATATCGTACAGTACGAGGACCAATAATGTATCGTACAGTACGATCAAAGAGACGAAATTTACTGTTTAGGTGTGTTCTGTGTAGATTATAGTATACGTATAGTTGCTAATGTATCGTACAGTACGATTATGTTTATCGTACAGTACGATTTATAGAGTCAAGGTTTAGTGCTTCTTGTGTAGTGAGTGTGTGATGATCAGGAGCAGCCCCTTTTTTTGTTTTTGTTATTTTTTTAATTTTATTTTATTTTTTTATTTATTTATTTATTTTTTATGCAGTTATATCTATGAACCTAATCTAGTCCTCAAGGTGCTAAAGGTGTCGAATGCTAGAGGTTTTGTGAATATGTTAGCTAATTGATCTCTGTAGCGATGTGACGCAATTCTATATTCCCTTAGCAATGTGATCTCTAATGAAATGGTGTCTAATGTCTATGTGTTTTGTTCGAGAGTGTTGAATAGGTTCTTAGAGATGCAAATTGCGCTTTGTGTTATCACACTGATGAATGGTTCCTACAGGTAGGCCAAGATCAATAATTTGTTGTTTTAGCCATAGTACTTGTGCAACACAACTTTCTACTGCATATTTCTGCCTCGGCTGTGGGAAAGTGCTACTAAGTTTTGCTTCCTTCTGGACCAGAAACTATGAATGTCCTATGAATTGGCGGTACCAGATGTGCTTTTTTTTTTATCTTTCCTCTCTCTACAAAGTCAGAATCTGAGTCCCTAAGATTTCAAAGGAAATGCTGTGCCTAGGATACCAAAATTCCTAATTTTTGGGGTGCCTAGTAGATATCTAGAATTCTCTTGACAGCAGTTAAGTGAGACTCTTTAGGATCAGCTTGAAAATGGGCACAGAGGCACCACTAAACATTTGTCCGGTCTACTGGCAGTCAGGTAAAGAAGAGGATCCATCATTCCTCTATATTTCTTGTCGATCTATGATTTTCCATTAGGATCTTTGTCTATTGAATTGTTGAGCTCATTGGATGTGTTCATGGGTTTAGCATTATCCAATTCATATTTTTTCAAGATATCCTTAATGTACTTTGTTTGGCTAAGAAAGTTCTTATCCATTTGTTTTACACTAAAGCCAAGAAAGTAATTAAGTTCTCCCATCTTGCTCATTTTCAAACTCATTAATCATTGTTTTGAAAATTCATCACATAACATTTTATCTGAAAATCCAAATAGAATGTCATCCACGTATATCTGAACAATGAGAATTTCTTCTTTGTGCCTTTGTAAAAAGAGTGTAGTATCTACACTACCTTTTTTAAATCCTCTATCCAATAGAAATGAGCTAAGTCTTTCCTACCATGCTCTGAGGTGCTTGCTTTAATACATAAAGTGCCTTCTTTAATTTGAATACATGGTTTGGAAATTGTGAACTTTCAAATCCGAGGAGTTGCTCAAACTAGACATCTTCCTTAATTACCCCGTATAGAAATGCACTATTTACATCCATTTGAAATAACTTAAAGTTCTTGAAGCAAGCAAAAGCTAAGAGCACTCTTATGGCTTCTAGTCTAACAACAGGGGGTAAAGGTTTCTTCAAAGTCTATTCCCTCAATTTGGTTGTACCCCTTAGCTACTAGTCTGGCTTTATATCCTTATTATTGTTCCTGAATCATTCATCTTATTCTTGAAGACCATTTTGTTCACAACACTTTGTTCTTTAGGTCTCTTGTACTAACTCCCAAACATCATTCCTGGTGAATTGGTTCAGTTCTTCTTGCATTGCTAGAATCCAAAATTCATCTCCTAAGGCTTGATCTATATTTGTAGGTTCTGTCAGCTTACGGGGATGAAAAGGGGGGAGGGGGGGGGGGGGGTGTGTGTGCTTATGACCTTCCTTTAATTTTAATGTATCCAGAGAACTTAGAAGGTTTGGTTCCTATGTCTAAATAATCCAATATTCCATTTAATACTCTTATTTATTCTAATATTCTTATGTGAGGAATTATATCACACAAGAATATTAACTATATAAAGATTCATTTTATGTATTAAATTTAGAATGGGAGAATTGAAATTATCGATAATTATATTCAAGACACAAGTGTCACATTAGTACTTGCATTATATTTACATAATTAGTCAAAAACTAAAAAATTTGCTAGACATAGATAAAATTAAAAGGAAATACATCTTCATTTCATTCATAAAATAAAAGATAAAAGAGAAACAAACCATAAAATAAAATATATAAGAGAAAAGATAAGAAAAGTTTCATAGATAGTACAAATGAAATTCTCCGTAATCCTTCCTCCTCCCAATGGTAGGATTGTTTACACAAGACATGCTAAGATCTATAATGAAAGTATCTAGCACCTTATATGCTCCCTTAACTTTACTTTAGAGGAAACTAAAAACTACACTAAATTATAGCAATCTACTAAAAAAATGCTAGAACTCCTAAATAAAAGAGCTAAATAAACTATTTTTTTAGTAAGTACAAAAATAGCTTCAGGCACCATGGAACTTAAAAAGGTGGCTTCATGATATTATAAGATGAACTTGTGCCACATCCTTGCTAGGCTTCCTCCGTTGTGGCGCTGCATTGACTAGGCACATACATTTGCTAAACTAATGCATTTCTCGACTTAATTGGCATCATGTCTCAGTCTTTCATCAATAACTCTACCATGCAATAGAAAAATTCAAGCATTGTAGCTTAAATGTGCAATCCAATGTTGTGGCATTATAATGCTTGGCTCTTTAGTGCTAAATTTTGTTAGACTTAGGTATTTTATTATGAATTTTTGGTGTTGCGGTGCTATGAAGCATTAAAGTGCTATCCTTGATTCTATAGTTGTTGTTGAAATATTTACCCTTTATCGAGGCTCTGATGTTATGATTCCTTGATTAGGCACCGAGGCGTTGAGTCATTATGGGTGCTGGTAGGTTGAATGCTGCGGTGCTGGTTTAACACTTGTGAATTTTTCAACTTTTAAAGTATTTTCTGCATACATAAACTAATAATTATTTTTTCTCAAATTTAAGATTAAGAAATAGCATAAAATTATTCTTAAACAATTTTTCACAACTTAAACTGTTGCTCATCCTAAGTAATGGTGTAATCACCTTGATTTATTAGCAGATGAAATAAAATTTGGGAATTCAAATTACTAAAATGTAAGATATAATATATCAAAATTTAGAAGTAAATTGAAGAAATGTCAAATTGTATATGCTAATTTAAAAATCATAATAATTAACCTAAGTAATCATCGTTGTTATTTCTTCATTTAGGTTTTCCACTAGGCTTATGCGCAAGTTTTTACTTTTGAATTTAGAATTTAAATAATTATTATTTAGAGATTAATTATGCCTGTAGCAAAATTAGAAGTACATTAGTTAATCAACATTATGTATTAGTTCACTTTTCATGTCTTATTTTATTTAAGTATTAAGATACTTTTTGGACTTGAGCTTCAACAGATACCAAATTTTGAATCTACTCTTTTTTTTCTTTCAAATTTCTCTTTGAGTCTTCTTGTTTTCACTTTTTCATACTTAGAGTACAATATTAATGATTTTAAATATAAGCTTTCATTTTATCCCTCAGTAATCCTAATTAAATTTATGTAAGAATTTAATAAAATCACCAATTCCATAGGTTTATAATATCTTCATAAGTCAAGCTACACAATTTCTTTTCACTAAAATTCAATTTCAATCCTTAATTCAAGAGTTAGTGCAAGTGTGTATAGCTTTTAAGTTCATGACACAATTGGTGACCTAGTTGGTTTTTCTTAATTTATTAATAAGGTTTTCAAATTATGAATTTCTAGACAATCTTTATGCAAAGATCATATAAGGATTTATTATTATTCTTAAAGTTAGATAAGTTAAAAAAAAATCAAACTACAAGAATTTTATAAACAATAATTTTCAATAGTTAGGAAAGTGAGAAAGTTTAAACAATGTAATTACACATACAAAAAAAATAAATTAAACAAAAGTAAATAAAAACCATAAAAAAAAAAAAAACTAAACACATAGAAAAGAACTAGATTCTGAAAATGAAATTTAAACACAAAGCACGTTTGTGTTTCTCCTCCTTTACACTAAGCTTATGGTCTTCATCCTAACTTACCTAGTTTTACATTTTGGTTTTGGTTGCATCATACCACTCCTCATGTGGTCTACACTAAAGATCCTTCCTTTTCACATTTGGATTAACTTTGGTATGCTGGGCAACAATCAAAGGGGTATGTTACTAAAAGATATTGTAAGCTATCATAATTAATTTTCGAAGTTTTTTATTAAGGTAGCTTGACTTTATAATTTAGTTCCCAATTAAATCAGTACCTCTTTCAAAGGTATCTTCCTATCTTATAATATATTATTTTAATTAAAACTTAGGGGATAAATAATGTTTAGGATTTGCTGCTGGTTGTTGAGGATTATTCTAATTTCTTTTTTAATTATTTAACTAACATTACACAGATTGTTACCACCAAACATTATTATATAATCTAATTCATTTGAGAACTAATCCAATAGTATGTAATTACATTAGCAACTACTTGAGCAGTAGAATTGTAAAGTATATAATTATAAACTCCAACTACTCTCCTAGAATTCACCTTATCAAAAGGGCAGTGAAAATTATTTATAGCCAATTATTTTATTAATTCATAAGCTTTCTCAAATGAATTAGATATTAAATATCCTTCAACTACTCTTTCAATAATCGACCAAAAGGATCCTACCAGTCCCTTATAAATGTCTAATAACCAAATAATAAGGAAAAAAAGGTCATTTCCTAAGCATTTACTTAAAAATCTCCTAACTCCATAAATTAACATTTCTTTTAAACTTGGAAAAAGATTGATATCATTCTTAAGCTTAGAGTTTTGGAAGGTGGAAAATACTTAGATAGGAAATTATGTGCTAACTCATTATAAGTGGTCAAAGAGCCTGGGGAGAAAAAAGAATTTAACCACATATTAGATTTTTCCCTTGGCAAAATAGAAAAAAATTAAGTCAAATAACATAATTGCTATTACCATTATACTTGAATATTTTACTAATTTTTTAAGAAGCTAGTTAAGTGTAGGTTGGGATCCTCAATAGGAGTTCCCCCAAACTAGAAATTTTAAACCTTCTGAATTATGGTGGGTTTTAATTCAAAATTATTAGCAATTACAGTAGGTCTATTAATACTTTGGTGTATCCATCTACTACATCATTAACATACCCCCTAATAGATTTTGGATGGTTCAAATCTTTTACTAGTTCAGACATCTCTAAAGCTAAAATCTTTTAGTTTTTTATTTTTCAATGGGTCATTTCAATTTTAAAACCAAACAATAGGCTCTGTACTAAATTAAATATGCAAGCAATAAACAATACTCTAAAAAGTAAATAATAAAAGCTAACAAAAATAATTTTTTTTCTTTCACAATAATTTTAATAAATTTCAAAATAAAAGTATAAGATTTAACTAGATCTAATATACTATGGCATGCATGGTTACTAATTAGTTTAATTTATGATAGCACGTTACATCCCCAATAATGGCACCAAAAATTATTGCGTGGGGCGCTTAAATCACTAAATGTGTGTTTGAAAAAAATATGCATTGGGGCTAATTGATGCTTAGGGTTTCTTTGATATAGATTGCGCCACTAGATAAATAAGTTTATTTATCAATTCAAGTAATAAGTGATTGAGAGAGTGTTGATCCAATGAGACTTTAATATTGATGTGGATTATGAGCATATGCATTCTTAATATTTGCCAGCTTATTAGGGTGGAATGGAAGTTTATGGCCTTTTAAAATTTGAATATCTCCATAAAACCTATAAGGTTTAATATCTATGTCTAAGTATGCTAACATTCCATTGCAACACTCCTAATTTATTCTAATATTCTTCTGTTGAGTAGCATATCGCACTAAATATTAAATATACACTTAATCATTTTATGCTTAAAGTAAGCATTGGAATATTAGAAACATCCATAATTTAACTTAAACATAGAAGTGTCCTCATTAGTACTTGCATTTTATTTACATCATTAGCACAAAACTCAAAAAATTAGCCAAACATAGAATAAATAGAAAGTAAAATATCTTCATTTCAATCATTGAAAAAAAAATATAGGAGAAATAGTAAGGAAATGTTTCACCTGAATAACACATAATGAGCTTCTCCACAACTCCTTCCTCATCGAATGGTAGGATTTCTTATAAAAGAAAAGGTAAGATCTCTAATAAAAGTATCTGCACTTGTTGCCTACCACACACTTACTCTAAGGGGGAAATATATTAAAATAATCTATTAAAATGTAGAAGCCCTAAATGAAAGAAATGAAAACCATTTATTAGCAAGTACAAAAATGTCTTTAGGTGCTGAACACTTGAATCGTGTCACAAATGTTGTAAAGATATGCTAGCACTTTGAGCTGCTGGGCTCACTTTGTTACAACATTGTACTTACTAGGTGCCTCTATTTCTGATCGACATATCTCTCAAGCATTCAATGTGGCTCTATCTTCTATCAACCACTTTGTCATACACTACAAAAGTTGAGTGTTGTAATGTTTAAATGTGCAATCTAGCACTATGGAGATGTAATGCTTAGCACTCCGGCGCTTAAACCTCTGACTAAGGTTCGTCGCACAGATTTCTTACACTGTGATGCTATGAAGAACTACAATATTGATCTAGACTTTGTTGAAGTGTTTAAATTCTTAACATTTTTTCTTGAGGTTCACAACACTGTGAGATCCCTGATTTGGAACTAAGGAGTTGAGGCAATGTGGTGCTGATAGTTAGAGCATTGTGACATTGGTTAATTTCTTGCAAATTTTTTTGTCCTTTAAATCATTTCATGCACAACATCAACTAAAATTACTATATTTTACTGAATTTAAATGTAAGAAGCATTGTTAATCTACAATTAACAACTATTAAATAGAGGAAAAGAAAAAATGATGGGGTTGGGGGAGCTACTCTCACAGAAGCAAGTAGGAAAGAGACTAAAATAACTACAAAGTAATTAACCCTTGTTTATTAGCTATGAAAAATTGCATCAGTCTTTTTAAGTTGAATTCTTTTATTCAAATAAATATTTTTGTGTTAGGAAAAAAATAATATTTTCTCATATAGAAAAACCAAAAGTTAATTTTCAAAGTTTTAAACTTTATTAAATTTAAATTTTCAAAATTCGATTCCTCATTTTCAAATTATAGTTTCAACTAAAAAATCCAATTACAAAAACATTTCCAAAAGAAAATTCATAATGCATATAAAATATATGTTTTACTTAAAAGACTTCAACTTGTTATTTATCATGCCACCTTGAATATTATGAGCCTTCTCCCTGTTGGGAGATCTATTGGTTAGCGTACTTCTTCATGAATGAGTATGTTTTGGAATATTAAATCCCTAGGCCTCAAAGACTTTTCTCTTAAGATTTAAAATTAATGTTGTCCTCTTGAAGATCTAGTTATATTTGTCTAAGGCTTCGTTTGGGACGGCTGGTTTTTTATTGCTTTATAAAAACGGAGTTTTAGTACAAAATTTTTTTATTTTGTATTAAAACCCATTTTAGAAAGCGGTAAAAAAGCGTCCCAAACGAAGCCTAAGTCTTACTATAGTTAGTAATTTAATCTATATTGGTGGTTTTTCCTTCACACCATAAGAAACCAAGCCTCTCTATGTTTAGTGTTGAATCCACTAATTTTAAATAAAGATCTACCTCAGAAAAAACTGTTAGGTAGGCACATATAAATAAAGGTCTGTCTTTAAAAAAATTTTTTTTTGTTCAAATACAAACATGATGATGAATTTAAAGTTAAAATTTTCAAGTACAATGAAAAATAGTTACCAATCAACTACGAGTAAAGATAACATCGCGTTTGCATGACAAAGCAGTATATATATATATATATATATTATTATATATTATATATATATTATATATATATATATATATATATATTTATATTGGCACTACTAATAAATTAGGTTTTAGCAGCACATTTTCTAACCTACGCAGCGGTTTAAAACACTGCAAAATTATTTGCAAGGGTTTAAAATATGCTGCACATCCGCCGCATCTGCGTTCGCTGGTAAGGACTTAGAAGCGGTTTTGGAGCACTGTTGTAGAAAGGCTATAGCAGCAGTTTGGAAGCGCTGCTGTAGAAAGGCTATAACAGCAGTTTTGAGCACTCTGTAGGAAGCTATAGCATCATTTTTTAACAGGTGTTAAAACTGTTGCTAAAGGATAGTATGGATTAAAAAAAATATAATGAAAAAAATCATTTTTTATGATTAAATAATACATAAGCAACATCAAAAATGATGCTTCAACAATATATGAGTTAATGAATATACAGCGTTTATGTAGTAAATACAATAAAAAATAAAAATCTCCAAAAATCTCAAACTATTAAAACAAGACATTAATTTGGAGAAATATTAAAACAAAAATGGAAATAATAAACGTGAACTCAGTAGCTAATAATTCCCATTCAGAAAAAAGCATCTATCATGAGCATCTCCAAACTTAACGTTAACTCCTGCTTGTGGCCTTCCAAGGATTAGCGAACCTCGACTAGCAGTCATTGCTCAACCCTAAACCTTGCTTGATTAACCTGAAAAGAAAAGAAATTAGGCTTATATTAACTGCTAAGTATTTATAATTTTATAAGAATATAACTATATTAAAAATTTATACTTGCTTCAACACTTGAGGCATAAACCTCTACGCATGAGATGGTGGTAAAAAAAAGTTTAAGCCTCACTTGATCAAAGAAATGTTTAAGCCTCAATCCCACGGACCACGATAGTTTTTGTAAATATGTTGTTAGGAGATGCTCCGGTGAAACATGACCACTCTTGAGTAGAGCAATTAAAAAAAATCTTGCAGCCATCACACAACTGCATTCAGTTAGACCTCCCACCCCAGCATTGGTCACACTCACAGTTGGTGTAGCAGTAAAAATATATTTTGGATTGATAAAATGAAAATTTGATCTCCCTGCACATTGCTATTTCTGTCAACACTAATGGATGCCACTTGGAAGAGAAAATACCTATAAGCTTCATCCTTAAAGCAAAACGTCATTGCCTTTGTAATTGACCAAAGATATACCAACAAGTGTAACTACTGCACCACCTAATTGTGAAGGATGAGAATCTCTCACCCAGATAGAGGACCCGAAATTCAGTTGATGTCTTCGACTCAAGATGGATGTTTTATTGTCTTAAAATCCTATCTATTCAAAAGACAATCAGAGCCAATAATAAAAATAGAGCCAATAATTTAACAGGATGTTCTTTTAATGGTAAGAAAAAAGTTTATTCCGTAACATTACTAAGAATCCAACATAGAAAAAATTGAAGGAAAATAAGAGCTAGCAATCAATGGTAAACAAGTGGAAAATGAACCATAATCAATGGCCGACAATCAGAATACTTTTCATTTGATTCATTATTCAACACGTGAAAACAAGAAAGCGTAATAAATATTGGATGTAGAAAGATTGCAGTAACAAAGGGGGAAAATTATGGCTCTTTTTTTTTTCTTACCAACAAAAGAACAATATGGTTTCGATGAGAATCGACAGTCAGAGCTAAAAATAAAGTTTATTTCGGTTAATAAATAGTAACAGCAAGGAAATGTGGCTGAGTTCATATATGCAATTATTACCCAAATAATTATAAACATTATCTAAACGAAGAAAGATCACCTAGTGAAGCCTCAAAAATGCTTAACAACACTCTTATGACAAAAAAATCAGTTAACTTACCCAAAATATAGAGGCAAACATTGGGTTAGGAATGTGAGGAGAGCTTTGCTTCGTCAAGGTACCCGCATGAATATAATAACAAAAAGGAATTTAACTTGTAATAAGATAAATAACTATATTGTAATAAAGAAAACCTATTTACAATTTAGATCATTGTATTGGAAGGTACAGTGCTTAAGAAAAATTCACAAACAAAATTATGGAATCACAAGAGCAAACCAAGCCAAACTGCATATGAAAGCATTAGACAAGAAGAAGAACTATAATCATGTAGAAGAATACACCATAGCTAATGGAACTTCAAATATTGAAGTGTATAGAAGAGGAAACAACACCTTATAACAATGACATTACCATTAGGACATGCTAAAACAATGCAAAAATAGTTGTATCTTACCTCGAATTTGCATGTTAAGGAAAGTAAGCAGTTGAGCCAATCTGATGGCCCATAAGCAAATTATGTAAATCAGAAAACTGGGAGTTTTAATACCTCATTTCTCCAACACTTCCATCACCATATTTAGTGGATTACAATGAACAATCACTCTGAGCAACAACCACCAAAACATGCTTTCTCTCGGATGTAATCTGAGCTTCAAAACAATAGTCTAGCCATAGATTAATCCATTCATGAATTCATGTTCACCATATGCCACAGATTAATCACTAGGTCCAGCCCAAAAAACTATAGCAATGTGCAGACGTCCCAATTCCCTTCATATTAAGAAGATCCTTCACCACAGAGAACAGAAGCCTCCATATTTAAAAAACTCGTCCATTTAAGCAACGACTGATCATGAATCCAAATATGTTATATCCAGCAACCTTGTCTTACAATGATCATTGGATGTTAAATAATGGAGGCCCCCAAGTAGAGAATGTTTATCCCATAAAAGACAAAATTTGTGAGAAATGACAAAAGTTGTTAAGAAGAATTTAGAAAAGAAGTGACAAAATTTTAACATGTATCACAAAAAATAGTAAAACTTGGTCAAGTTAGTAACATAAACATTGCAACTATTTTAGATAAAAATTATTTAAATTATCATATATCAAAATATTATATTACTACCTAGAGCCGAACTAAAATCAAAATTCTTATATATTTTAAAATAAAATATGTGTCCCTTCTTATAATCAAATAATGATCCTTTATATTAGCTTATTATTGTCAAGCATTTTAAAATACCCTGTTATGCATAAAAAAAGTTTGATGCATTCATACATATTTACCAAAAATATGTTGTATACATCTATGGGGATTGGATATACACAACTATTATATACAAATATGTTTTGTAAAAATGCATCCTGTAGTTAATGTATACAACAAAGTGGGCCCTGACAAGCATGTTGCGTGCACACATGTGATGTTAGGGGATGGTGCATGGGTCAAGAAATGAACCAAAGTTTGAGCCTGATCCTTCCATGTAAATAGATAAGAGTTGATATCGCTCAAACAAAAAAAATAATATATTTTTTTTATTCATATTAGGTCTCCAAGGCCCTTAACAAAAAAAATCACTACAAATGTATAAAATTGATAATGAACTTAATCCTAAGTCGACAAGTTGATAGAGTCAACAATATTCAACTAATAAAATTAAATTGCCATTGAATACCCTGATAATTGTCATGTTGAATGTAAATCTTAACTGGAGGGGACAACAAAATAAAAAATGTCTCCTAAATTCTCATGAAAATACAAAACAAAAAAAATCACCAAAAGCTTAAGATGTTTAGAATTGAAATTAACAATCAAACACTTAAATCAAAACTCATCTATCCTCCGCATCAATTTGCTGAGATGATTAAATTTGAAAATTACTTTAGATCATAAAGAGCTAATTTTTGGTTAAGAATCACTAAAATTCATTATCAAATAGTCTCTTACAAGTAAGGATGTGTCTTATGTACTCTAATCATTGATTTTGTTGCCAAATTGCACCATAGATAAATAGTTATGACAGGGACCCTCTAGAATGAGTGGCTTTGCAACTAAATGGCACCACTAAATTCAGCTCTTTGTTAGAGCCTTTATGTTCCTAATGATTCAAATCTTTGAGAAATGAATCGATGGGACATAATCAATAGGGCATTAAGCCCTTTATTAGCTAAGGCGGATTTAGAGTTGTCCCCTTAGACAAATATTCACCCTAGGTCTACAAGGTAACCTTGGATGAAGCAAACCATGACTACCGATAAGGATCCTTATGTCAAGTTAGGTCAACTACACCTCTTACTAAGTAGACCTGGGATCATGATGATCTGAGATGATAGAATCATGGGTTCTTAATCGAGTTCATCATTATTTTGCCCATCATCATCTTTAAGAGAGTGGTGGTCAATTTTTAATTATAAAAATTAAATTTCAAATACCAAACCATGCTGCTATTATATACATATACTATGTACCTCTATATATATATATTGAATGACTAGCCTTAATCAAACATACTCTCTCATTATCGAGAGGGGTAATTAACTAAAGGGGCTTGTGCATATAGCAAACCTAAACTTAGATCATGAAGTACTTATAAAAATGAGGGAGAAATCTCTATATAGTGTCTTATTTAAAACTCAACATGTCTTATAAAATTTACCTTTGAACCCTACTTATTAAAACTTTCCTAGATGACCAGAACAGAAATAAATAGATTTACAGAACATACCCGTTACCATCCAACAGGGATGCAATGCTTTCATTTAAATAGTGAATGTCATCATCAATACTGACAATACTAGAGCCAACATCAAATTTGGTGGGCTATAATTCTTTGCAACTACTTTAAGGGAAACCCCTATTCTAATGTACAACATGGATTTTGTAGGGAACTCTAGGAGGGTCCATTATATTGGAACCACCATATGTCGTGCACATCTGCTAGTGCAACAAGCTTCCACTGCTAAAAATCCTCCTCCACAGAAGTATTTTATTTTTTATAGGCTCCTTAAGTTAAAAACTTTAGCTACGAAGAGGGTTGTAGCTGTTGGAAGGATTTCTATGATGACTGCTAACATAATTGCATTTCCTAACAAGCCTTTTTTTTTGGAGGTATAAAGCTAAAGCTTTTTTATATGGAGGAAAACTTTTGAGGAGGCAACAAAGAAAGAAGACTACTAGATTCAATATCATTAACTACTACTAGTCATTTATTAAACCTACTGGCCCAAGAACTAGAAGCAACCATTCCTACCAAGAACAGATTTGCAAGCATGAAGTGGGTGAAGAGGAATAGCTCCATATTGGTCTTAAAAGACCATTGTGGGACTATCAACCCCCATGCCCCAAAACCCATAGAAGAAAAAGGATCCTGATACCCTTTCTACTATAGCGTATATGGTGTTGAAAATGATGAAGGAGAAGGGGTTAGCTAAGAAGAACTTTCCATAAACCATTGTTAATCAAGGAAAAGAGATTTCCACTGAGAGAGATACCATTTATTGTGGTAGTAGAGAAGAGAAAGAGAAGACAACTCAATCATGTGAGCATCAGGGTGTGTGACACCTAAACCACAAGTTGAGGGATCCACTGCTGAGATATCTCAGTGTAAGGGAAAGCAAGTATGGAGGCTAAGGCCACATAGAGAAAAAAATATCTGGAGAGAGAATAGATACGAGCATGACATATGGTGTAGCTTTTTGTAGATCCAATCTTGTTAATAAAAATCATCAAAAGTGGGTTTCTAAGAATGCTCATGTTGACAGTCGCCTTTTAAAGTTCAATAAAGGGTATTAAGCTTTATTAAATTGTCTCTAGGCACATCAAGAGGGAGGGGGGGGGGGGGGGTTGAATTAACTGAACAAAAATAATTTTTTTTTAAATTTTTTTAATAACTTAAAATAATAAACTTTATCATCCAATGCAAAAGCAAATTAACTAAATAATAATTACAATAATGGTGAAGATGATTTAATTTAATCAATATAATATCAACAAAAAAAATTCAATGTGTAATTTTAGTTAAATAAATACTATAAAAATAAAATGAAGAAAATAAAAATTAGAAAGAGCACACCAGAATTTTATAATTGTTTGGTCAAACAATAACATACATCTTCTCCTTGGAGTCCTTCACTACAGGTATTATACTTACTCCTAATGTCTCTCCTTTAGCCACCATATTAAGGTAGAGAGCCCTTACACGATTCACTTCCACCAGCTCGGTTCGGTGGTGAACCAAAATCTTTTTCACCCTCCCAGTGGGCAAAGAATCTTGGAAGCTCTTTTCACCCTCATGGTAAAGGCAATAAACTTGGAAGCTTTTCACCATCTTAGCAAAGGCAGAGTACCTGCCAATCCTTTTTCACCCTCAAGGTAAAGGCAGAGAACCTTGAAATTTGACCTTGAAGCCTTTTCTTCATTAGAGCAGCCAAAGCAAATCCAAAGTGCCCTGTGGAGAAATCACGATGCAAGCTTGATTGGAGAAATCATATGAAACCCCCACACTATTTCTCTCTCACACAAACCTCACCTTCTACTTCTCCACTCTTTAAGATATATCTTTAATTTCTTTGAGAATACATTCAATAGCGAATGTCTCTCTCTCTTAGATAAAGGAGAAAAGCTTTTATATAAGGTCTCTGAAAATCCTAAAGTTTTTAATTTAGCCATAACTATTCGTATAGTACGAACGATGATCATACAACATGATTGCTTAAAAAATTAGACGCCAAATACTACGATGGAAGAGCCCTCATATGAATAATTAAAAATATCTATGCATGATCGTACGATATGATATGAAGATTGTACAATATGATTTGTTTAATATTTATGACATCATTCAGTACAATTAATTCAAAAATTAAGGTTCTATTTAAGATGATAGTTGGGATGAACATTCTTGGTACAATATGATCTAAAGATCATATAGTATGATCTACTACGTTAATTAACCCTTGATTTGAAAAAATACGTAGATTTTCTATGAAAAAATCAAGATATTTTTGCATGGATTTTGGCATATATGCTTGGAATTCACCTGAAGATATTATGCACTCCCTCCAAGTCAAGCAGACATTTAAGCTAGTAATCCAAAAGAAATAAAATTTTGTGCCAGATCATCAACAAGTAATTGAGCAGGAAGTGGACAAGCTTTTGGATGCTAGATTTATATGGGAAGTGCACTACCCCACTTGGTTGGACATAATCATCATGGTATGGAAGGTAAGTGGATCTTTGAGAATGTGTGTAGATTATACAGATCTCAATAAAGCCTTCCCTAAAGATAGCTTTCTGCTTCCTCGTATTGACCAGTTGATCGATACCACCTCTAGATACCAGATGTTGAGCTTTATGGATGCATACTGGCTATAATCATATAAAAATGGATCCTACCGATGAAGAGGTGACATATTTTCAAATAGGCAAAGGGTTATACTTCTATCTGGTGATGTTATTCGGGCTCAAAAATGCTGGAGCCACATATCAATGCCTAATGATTAAGATTTTCAAAGACCTTATTGGCATACTATGGAGGTATACGTTGATGATATGTTGGTGAATAGTCTTAAAAAATCTCAACATATCTCAGAATTGGAATAGTGCTTTCACTTATTGTGATGTTATAAAATGCGACTCAACCTTGTTAAATGAGCTTTTGGAATCGCTTCTAGAAATTTTTTGGGGTTTATGGTAACCCATCGAGGGATTGAAGCTAATCTCGAGAAAATTAAGGCACTAAGGGACATGGTGCCACCAAAGAATATTAAGGAGGTCCAAAGACTAAATGGAAAAAATTACGACACTATCTCATTCCTTGCATGTTTAAGAGACAAATATCTACCCTTCTTCAAGATACTTAGAGGTATTAGTAGCTCTAGATTCTAATGGATCGATGAATGCCAATAAGATTTTGAATATCTATGAAAGTATTTGGCATCCCTGCCACTATTTTCTAAACCAACACTGGGAGAAAAGTTGTATTTATATATAGTTGTTTCTACCCAAGCCATTAGTTTGGTCCTGTTATAAGAAAAAATTATTGTATAACATCTCATCTATATGTAGATAAAATCTTATCTAAAATAGAGAGACGTTATCATCTACTAGATAAGATAGCATTGTCCTTATTTTATTTCGCCAGAAAGCTATGCCCTTACTTTTATGCCCATATAATTGGAGTTTACACAAATCTGCCACTAAAAAGTATCCTACAAAAGCCAGAAGCATCTGGTAAGCTAGTTAAGTGGTCTGTAGAGCTGGGAGAATTTGACATCCACTACTTGCCTGGGCCTGATATTAAATCTCAAGCACTTACAGATTTTTATAGTTGAATGTATCATCCAAGTATTCAATATTCAACCTGGTGCTTCACCTTCTCCTCCATACTTGATGTTGAATGTTAATGGAGCTTCTAGAAGTTCCAGCACTAGGGGAAAAATTCTTTTGATCTCTCCACATAAAGTTACCCTTGAGTATTTGCTCCGACTTAAGTTCCTGACAACAAAAAACACAATAAAGTATGAAGCCCTTATTACTAGATTGAGACTAGCAATGGATTGTGCGGTACAAAACTTAGTAGTCCACATTGATTCACAATTAGTCACCTCTCAGGTGGAGGGGAGTTTGATATCCACAACCCTCAACTGGCCCAGTATTACAACATTGTAAAGTTACTCTTAACCCATATAAGAGAATATCAGATCATCCATGTTCTCTGAGAGGAAAATGCATGAGCAAATGCTATTTCTAAGCTTGCTACATCAATGATAGGAGATGCCTATAAGAGAAACTGTATCAAGGAGATCCACTTTCCAAGTAACCAAGGTCAGTGGTCATACAATCAATCTATCAACTAAGAGAGACTTCTTGGATTGACCCATTTTATCCTTTTTACAAGATGGAGTGTTGCTTGAAGACCGCACGACTGTAACAACTGCAGAGACAGTAAATTTCATCATTATTGGTGGCGAGTTATATAAATGGGCCTTTATCGAACTATATCCAAATGTTCCCACCTTCAAAAGCTGCTTACGCACTCTGAGAAGTTTATTCAGGTAAGTGGAGAACATCTGTGAAGAAGAGAACTAGCTTATAAGATCATGAGACAAGGATTTTATTGGCTTGCAATGAAATAAAACGCACTTGAGTTTACTTAAAAGTCCAAAAACTACTAATTACATTTCAATCTCACCCATACACCCGCTCCGGAGCTTGCATCACTTTAGAGCCCTTGGCCTTTTGCCCAATAGGGGATTGATATAATGGGACTCTTCTCTATAGCCATTTGATAACAAAAATTCATTATCCTGGCTATAAATTACTTCAGCAAATCGGAGGAGGCAGAACCTTTGGCAATGATTACTGAAGCTAATGCCAAACAATTTTTATGGAAGAATATAATCTATCGTTTTGACATTCCTGCAAAGATTGTCAATGATAACGGGACATGATTTATTGGGAAGATCTTTACATCTTCTTGTAGTGATTTTTATATTCAGCTATTCTATACAACTGTTGCCTATCCTCAAGCGAAAGGGCAAACAGAGGTCATAAACTGAACAATTCTGAAAGGACTGAAGACACACTTAAAGAAGACTGGGGGCCAATGGGTTGAAGAAGTCCCAAATGTCCTTTAGGGTTATCGGACAACTGCCATAACTCCTATAGGAGAACCCTATATAATCTATATTTTGGTATAGAAGCAGTCATACAGGTCGACATTGGAGTCCCGAGAAATAGAGTTCAAACTTTTGACTTCAGTAATAATGATGAAAAGCTCAGAAAAAATTTGGACCTCCTCTTAAAAGTAAGAGATGTAGCCTGACTCATGACCACTGCATACACCAAAGGATTGCTCGTTTCTATAATCAAAGGCTAAAACCTCATTCTATCTCTATTGGAGACTTAGTTTTGTTTAGCATCTAAGCAGTTAGAAAAAGGCCCTCAGCGTAACAAGTTCTCTCCCCTCTAGGAGGGTTCTTATTTGGTGGCTTCTATGATTAAGCCTGGTACCTTCAAACTGAAGGATGCTAGTGGAAAAATGCTCCCCCAAACTTAGAATATTAGCAACCTTCACAAGTATTATCAGTAGGTATTAATAGTACTATCTATCTTGTGTTGATAATACTGTCTGTTTTGTTATTTGCCTTATCTTATGTTCCCCTAAGTTGTTATGTTGTGTATCCTTCAAATATTATCATGCCAACCTTTTCTACATCCCTTAAGTGTTGATTGGGGTAGAAACTCTCCTACCCACTGTATCCCTGAGTTATACTAGGGAATTATTATACCGTCTTATATAATACAGTAATTTGTTATTCACTTTATTGTGATATTATCTTCTCTTATAAAAGATAAAAACCTCTTAATCTCTTTATCCATGATTTGAAAAATACAAAATCTATATTGTATCTCAATCACCGGGTGATCAATCCCAGGGGAAGTTGATCCGACCTCTTCCATATTGGTTAAAAATTATCAAGAAAATACTTTAATTAATAACATCAGATAGGTCAAGATATCCAAGGAGGATGTCTCTTGAAATAACTAGATGGACAAGAGGGGGGGGGGGTGAATTGTGAAAACTTTTTGACAATAGTTAAAACCTAAGCAGGAGTTCTAATATTTTTGATGTTTTAAAATTTTAACATGAAAATTTTAAAGAAAAAAATTTTACAAATTTTTTCAAGCAAATATTGAAAAAGAAAAAAAAAATAAAAGCACGCAGTAATGAAAGACAATAAGAAAAATCACACCGAGATTTTTATTGTGGTTCGGTCAAACCATGACCTACGTCCACTCCCCGGAGTCCTCCGCTCCAGGTATTTCACTACAAGAAATAGCTCTCCTTTTGCCCCCCTTGGAAAGACGGAGAAGCCCTTACAATACTCCCTTTCACCAACCCGGCGTGGCGGAGTGCAAAACTCTATTTTCACCCTCCTGGTGACGACAGAGAACTTTCTTATTTTTCTCCTCCTGGAGAAGGCAGAGTACCTCGAGGTCATGGATGTAGAAGAGCCTTTCCCCTTGTAGATCCTCCCACAAATTCTTCTAGGGCCACAGGAGTAAGATGCAGCATGTTCGGAGCAACCGTGTGATCTCCCTCACAACGCTCACCTTCTCCTTCCTCTCTCAAACCCTAAAGAACTTCTCAAGAGCTCTCTCCCTCGGAATCCCTCTCTAACCACGTTCTCCTCTTCTGATTCACATATCAAAATATGACAAGTTTTACCCATAAAACGGGCTCCAAAATCCCGGAGATTTCAAAAGTAACTGTTACTATCGTACAGTACGGTTTCTAATCGTACAGTACGATATGTATAAATAGACTTCATCCTGGTACGAAGTGGTATGAACAGTTCAAAAACATTCGTACAGTACGAATTAAATCGTACGGTACGATCCACAACAATTCTGTTCGTACAGGACGATAGTCAGGACGATCAAACATCGTCTCTGTTCATCATATGGTACGATGTACTTCGTACAGTACGATGAGACAAAATCCAAGAGATTGTCCAGGACGATCTTTGGGATGATTATAATTCATCTCTGTTCATCGTATGGTACGAACTGGTTCATACAGTACGATGTTAAAATTATAATTAAGCCTGGATTTATTGCACTAGTCATGGGTTAAATTAAGTAAGTATTTATAATAAATCGTACAGTACGAACGTGTTCGTACAGTACGAGCGACGCAAAATAACTTACTTAAGTTAAAACAACGGCTAGGGTTTTGGATTTGAACATATCGTACAGTACGATTATATTCGTACGGAATGATCTATTCGCAGAATCGTTCTACAAAGCTTTGATTGTTCGGTACGAAATAATATCGTACAGTACGATCTACAGAAAAAAAACTCTAAATTTTTCATTTAAAAACACTCTCCCCTGTGTGTGTGCATGGTTGCTTAGACTTTTATGCATTTTGTGGCCAGACTCAAGAAAATAAAAATAAAATAAATAATAAAATACATTGCAGACTCATACTCCTAATCTACCCATTCTTGAGTCTTCCTGTCGTCCTGAGTTGCTTTTGATCTTTCCTGAAATGTTAGTACTCACGGATAATAGCAAATAATATTCAATGATCTCAAGATAATTCAAACGACATTATTTGTCATCATCAAAATCACAAACTCGGGGTCTCGGGGTCATGAGTTGCAACAATCTCCCCCTTTCTGATGATGTCAAATAATGTTTGTTGTAAGCAAGTGTTAAAGGCATTTTTTTAAAATTTAATTTAAACATAAGAACAAGAAAAAATGAAATAAAAGAAAATGCAGTACGAAAGAAAAAATACGCATTTAACCATAGAAACAAAATACAACAACCTTCTCCTCCTTTTGATAGCACCAAAAGAGGAGCAAACACTAAAATAAAAAGAAGCTATAATACAAAGACAATCTAAAGTAGAGGATCCTGATCAGACGGTGGTTGAGGTGGTTGGAAGTACTAAAAGAGAGTGTTAAAGCGCTAATCAATAATAATAAAGCGTTCTCCAAACCATTGCATATCTGTCTCATGTTGCTGATGTTGTTCTTGAATGTGAGTATCGAGATGAGTCTGAAGTTGGTTGAAGCGTTCGACCAAATCATCGTGTGCTGGTGCAGGTGCTCGAGGTGGTGCATGTCATCGTGGACGTGCTGGAGCTACGGCTGGGGCATCTTCTCCTTCTTCTTCGTCAAAAACATGTTCTTCTGGCTCGTGTCCCCCATGGAAAAGAATACGGAAAGAGGCATCTGTATAAAAAATAGGAATATTGTCGGGTTCACCAGGATAGGTCAATTGATATTTATTTTGGAGAATATATCCTATAAGGTGACTAAGAGCTATATTTTGTTTTTGGCGAGTGGTAGGGAGACGAACGAAGGTCATATGATGAATGTAGTCAACAATTAAATCGACCTCGTCGAATTTGGTGTTGGACATGATGAGATAGGTAGCGATAGATAAAACAGGGGTCATGTTGATTGGTTGTCAGCTTTGGGTATTATAGAGGTTCTAAGAACAAGTTGAATAATTCTGGCATTCCGATTTAGTGATTTGACGAGGGGCTGGTGTTGATAGAAAGAGGCGTTCCTAAGGAATCGATTAACATCTCTCCAATCAAATTCATTTGTGAGGAAGGAACAAACCCTAGGACCTTCAATGGATAGCCCAATATATTGGGCGATGTCGGCTCTGGTGATTTCTATGTTTTGACGACAAACAAAGGAGTGGAAAGTTGTGTTGTCGACAGTGTAGGTGAGATTTGCTAGAAATTCTAATAAAAGTTCGGAGTTGTAGGGAAAGGCCAAGGTGAGGAGGAACTGAAAGGTGGTGGAAGCGAAGAGGTTCAGTACCTCGAAATTCAGTGCAGGCTGATTGAGCATTTTGGAAGGAGTAATTTTGCAGGCCTTATACTTATGGTAGGCTTCCTCATTTTCAGCACTCAGGAACCGAGCGCTGTGATGGCTAGAAGAAGACGAACTTCCAGTTGCCAAACGGCCTCTCTTGCTAGAGCTAGACATCGTGTAGAGTGAAGTGAGGAATGTGTGAAACGTGAGAAGGATATGGTGTGAGTGAAGTGAGGAAAGTGTGAGTGAAAACAGCAGCCTAGTCGGGCAATTTATAGAATTTTCCCAACATCGTACAGTATGATAGTTTATCGTACAGTACGATATGGCATTAATTATTCTGACGGTTCATACCGGGAAAAGGAGGTCAAAACGTACAGTATGATGCATATCGTACAGTACGATAAGAGGAATATCGATCGTCCCAAGGAATACAGTATGACTTTTGACCAAACATATCGTACTTTATGAACAGGTGTATCGTACAGTTCGAATTGCATTAATATCATACCGAACTCCTTTATTTCGGTCTTAACCATTGGCTGAGGTGGATCGTACAGTACGATGTATGTATATCATACAATACGATCGGTAATAATTACGTACCAGCACGCTTAAATTTGTCCCAATCCGTTCGTTGATGTGGCACGTACAGTACGAAGAGGAGATATCGTACAGTACGAGGACCAATAATGTATCGTACAATACGATCAACAGAGACGAAATTTACTGTTTAGGTGTGTTCTGTGTAGATTATAGTATATCGTATAGTACGATATATGTATCGTACAGTACGATATATGTATCGTACAGTACGATATATAGAGTCAAGGTTTAGTGCTTCTTGTGTAGTGAGTGTGTGATGATCAGGAGCAGCCCCTTTTTTTGTTTTTGTTATTTTTTTAATTTTATTTTATTTATTTTTTTATTTATTTATTTTTTATGCAGTTATATCTATGAAACCTAATCTAGTCCTCAAGGTGCTAAAGGTGTCGAATGCTAGAGGTTTTGTGAATATGTTAGCTAATTGATCTCCTGTAGCGATGTGACGCAATTCTATATCTCCCTTAGCAATGTGATCTCTAATGAAATGGTGTCTAATGTCTATGTGTTTTGTTCGAGAGTGTTGAATTAGGTTCTTAGATATGCAAATTGCGCTTGTGTTATCACACATGATTGAAATGGTTCCTACAGGTAGGCCAAGATCAATAATTTGTTATTTTAGCCATAGTACTTGTGCAACACAACTTTCTACTGCAATATATTCTGCCTCGGCTGTGGAAAGTGCTACTAAGTTTTGCTTCCTTCTGGACCAAGAAACTAATGAATGTCTTATGAATTGGCAGGTACCAGATGTGCTTTTTTTTATCTATCCTACATCCTACAAAGTCAGAATCTGAGTACCCTAAGATTTCAAAGGAAATGCTGTGCCTAGGATACCAAATTCCTAAGTTTGGGGTGCCTAGTAGATATCTAAGAATTCTCTTGACAGCAGTTAAGTGAGACTCTTTAGGATCAGCTTGAAAATGGGCACAGAGGCACACACTAAACATTTGTCCGGTCTACTGGCAGTCAGGTAAAGAAGGGATCCAATCATTCCTCTATATTTCTTCTGATCTACTGATTTTCCATTAGGATCTTTGTCTAATTGAATTGTTGAGCTCATTGGAGTGTTCATGGGTTTAGCATTATCCAATTCATATTTTTTCAAGATATCCTTAATGTACTTTGTTTGGCTAAGAAAAGTTTCATTATCCATTTGTTTTACACTAAAGCCAAGAAAGTAATTAAGTTCTCCCATCTTGCTCATTTCAAACTCATTAATCATTGTTTTGAAAATTCATCACATAACATTTTATCTGAAAATCCAAATAGAATGTCATCCACGTATATCTGAACAATGAGAATTTCTTCTTTGACCTTTGTAAAAAGAGTGTAGTATCTACACTACCTTTTTTAAATCCTCTATCCAATAGAAATGAGCTAAGTCTTTCATACCATGCTCTAGGTGCTTGCTTTAATACATAAAGTGCCTTCTTTAATTTGAATACATGGTTTGGAAATTGTGAACTTTCAAATCCGAGGAGTTGCTCAACATAGACATCTTCCTTAATTACCCCGTATAGAAATGCACTATTTACATCCATTTGAAATAACTTAAAGTTCTTGAAGCAAGCAAAAGCTAAGAGCACTCTTATGGCTTCTAGTCTAACAACAGGGGTAAAGGTTTCTTCAAAGTCTATTCCCTCAATTTGGTTGTACCCCTTAGCTACTAGTCTGGCTTTATTCCTTATTATTGTTCCTGAATCATTCATCTTATTCTTGAAGACCCATTTTGTTCCAACAACACTTTGTTCTTTAGGTCTCTTGACTAACTCCCAAACATCATTCCTGGTGAATTGGTTCAGTTCTTCTTGCATTGCTAGAATCCAAAATTCATCTCCTAAGGCTTGATCTATATTTGTAGGTTCTGTCAAGCTTACGGGGATGAAAAAGGGGGGGGGGGGGTGTGCTTATGACCTTCCTTTAATTTTAATGTATCCAGAGAACTTAGAAGGTTTGGTATCCTATGTCTAAATAATCCAATATTCCATTTAATACTCTTATTTATTCTAATATTCTTATGTGGAGGAATTATATCACACAAGATATTAACTATATAAATGATCATTTTATGTATTAAATTTAGAATGGGAGAATTGAAATTATCGATAATTATATTCAAGACACAAGTGTCTACATTAGTACTTGCATTATATTTACATAATTAGTCAAAAACTAAAAAATTTGCTAGACATAGATAAAATTAAAAGCAAAATACATCTTCATTTCATTCATAAAATAAAAGATAAAAGAGAAACAAACCATAAAATAAAATATATAAGAGAAAAGATAAGAAAAAAAGTTTCATCAAGATAGTACAAATGAACTTCTCCGTAATCCTTCCTCCTCCAATGGTAGGATTTGTTACACAAGACATGCTAAGATCTATAATGAAAGTATCTAGCACTTACTTAGCCTCCCTTAAACTTTACTTTAGAGGAAACTAAAAAACTACACTAAAATTATAGCAATCTACTAAAAAATGCTAGAACTCCTAAATAAAAGAGCTAAATAACTATTTATAGTAAGTACAAAAATAGCTTCAGGCACCATGGAACTTAAAAAGGTGGCTTCATGATATTATAAGATGAACTTGTGCCACATCCTTGCTAGGCTTCCTCCGTTGTGGCGCTGCATTGACTAGGCACATACATTTGCTAAACTAATGCATTTCTCGACTAATTTGGCATGTCTCAGTCTTTCATCAATAACTCTACCATGCAATAGAAAAATTCAAGCATTGTAGTGCTTAAATGTGCAATCCAATGTTGTGGCATTATAATGCTTGGCTCTTTAGTGCTAAATTTTGTTAGACTTAGGTATTTTATTATGAATTTTTGGTGTTGCGGTGCTATGAAGCATTGAAGTGCTATCCTTGATTCTATAGTGTTGTTGAAATATTTACCATTTTATCGAGGCTCTGATGTTATGATTCCTTGATTAGGCACCGAGGCGTTGAGTCATTATGGGTGCTGGTAGGTTGAATGCTGCGGTGCTGGTTTAACACTTGTGAATTTTTCAACTTTTAAAAGTATTTTCTGCATAACATCAACTAATAATCATATTTTTCTCTAAATTTAAAGATTAGAAATAGCATAAAATTTATTCTTAACAAATTTTTCACAACTTAAACTGTTGCTCATCCTCAAGTAATGGTGTAATCACCTATTGATTTTATTAGCAGATGAAATAAAATTTGGTAATTCAAAATTACTAAAATGTAAGATAATATATCAAAATTTAGAAGTAAATTGGAAATGATCAAAGTTGTAATGCTAATTTAAAAATCATAATAATTAACCTAAGTAATCATCGTTGTTATTTCTTCAATTTAGGTTTTCCACTCTAGGCTTATGCGCAAGTTTTTACTTTTGAATTTATTATTAAATAATATATTATTTAGAGATTAATTATGCCTGTAGCTAAATTAGAAGTACATTAGTTAATCAACATATGTATTAGTTCACTTTTCATGTCTTATTTTATTTAAGTATTAAGATACTTTTTGGACTTGAGCTTCAACAGATACCAAATTTTGAATCTACTCTTTTTTTTTTTCTTTCAAATTTCTCTTTTGAGTCTTCTTGTTTTCACTTTTTCATACTTAGAGTACATATTAATGATTTTAAATATAAGCTTTCATTTTATCCCTCTAGTAATCCTAATTAAATTTATGTAAGAATTTAATAAAATCACCAATTCCATAGGTTTATAATTATCTTCATAAGTCAAGCTACACAATTTCTTTTCACTAAAATTCAAATATTCAATCCTTAATTCAAGAGTTAGTGCAAGTGTGTATAGCTTTTAAGTTCATGACAACTTGGTGACCTAGTTGGTTTTTCTTAATTTATTAATAAGGTTTTCAAATTATGAATTTCTAGACAATCTTTATGCAAAGAATCATATAAGGATTTATTATTATTCTTAAAGTTAGATAAGTTAAAAAAAAATCAAACTACAAGAATTTTATAAACAATAATTTTCAATAGTTAGGAAAGTGAGAAAAGTTTAAACAAATGTAAATTACACATACAAAAAAAATAAATTAAACAAAAGTAAATAAAAACCATAAAAAAAAAAAAAACATAACACATAAGAAAAGAACTAGATTCTGAAATGAAATTTAAACACAAAGCACGTTTGTGTTTCCTCCCCTTTACACTAAGCTTATGGTCTTCATCCTAACTTACCTAGTTTTATCATTTTGGTTTTGGTGCATCACTACCACTCCTCATGTGGTCTACACTAAGATCCTTCCTTTTCACATTTGGATTAACTTTGGTATTGCTGGGCAACAATCAAAGGGGTATGTTACTAAAAGATATTGTAAGCTATCATAATTAATTTTCGAAGTTTTTTATTAAGGTAGCTTGACTTTATAATTTAGTTCCCAATTAAATCAGTACCTCTTTCAAAGGTATCTTCCTATCTATAAATATATTATTTTAATTAAAACTTAGGGGATAATAATGTTTAGGATTTGCTGCTGGTTGTTGAGGATTATTCTAATTTCTTTTTTAATTATTTAACCTACATTACACAGATTGTTACCACCAACATTATTATATAACATAATTCATTTGAGAACTAACTCCAATAGTATGTAATTTACATATAGCAACTACTTGAGCAGTAAGAATTGAAAAAGTATCTAATTCATAAACTCCAACTACTCTCCTAGAATTCACCTTATCAAAAGGGCAGTGAAAATTATTTATAGCCATTTATTTTATCAATTCATAAGCTTTCTCAAATGAATTAGATATTAAATATCCTTCAACTACTCTTTCAATAATCGACCAAAAGGATCCTACCAGTCCCTTATAAATAGTCTGAATAACCAAATAATAAGGAAAAAAGGTCATTTCCTAAGCATTTACTTAAAAATCTCCTAACTTCCATAAATTAACATTCTTTTAAACTTGGAAAAAGATCTGATATCATTCTTAAGCTTAGAAGTTTTGGAAGGTGGAAAATACTTAGATAGGAAATTATGTGCTAACTCATTATAAGTGGTCAAAGAGCCTGGGGAAAAAAGAATTTAACCACATATTAGATTTTTCCCTTGGCAAAAATAGAAAAAAATTAAGTCAAATAACATAATTGCTATTACCATTATACTTGAATATTTTACTAATTTTTAAGAAGCTAGTTAAGTGTAGGTTGGGATCCTCAATAGGAGTTCCCCCAAACTAGAAATTTTAAACCTTCTGAATTATGGTGGGTTTTAATTCAAAATTATTAGCAATTACAGTAGGTCTATTAATACTTTGGTGTATTCCATCTACTACATCATTAACATACCCCCTAATAGATTTTGGATGGTTCAAATCTTTTACTAGTTCAGACATCTCTAAAGCTAAAATCTTTTAGTTTTTATTATTTTTCAATGGGTCATTTCAATTTTAAAACCAAACAATAAGGCTCTGTACTAAATTAAATATGCAAGCAATAACAATACTCTAAAAAGTAAATAATAAAAGCTAACAAAAAATAATTTTTTTTCTTTCACAATAATTTTAATAAAAATTTCAAAATAAAAGTATAAGATTTAACTAGATCTAAATATGCAGCATGGTTACTAATATAGTTTAAATTTATGATAAGCACGTTACATCCCCAATAATGGCACCAAAACTTATTGCGTGGGCGCTTAAATCACTAAATGTGTGTTTGAAATAAAATATGCATTGGGGCTAATTGATGCTTAGGGTTTCTTTGATATAGATTGCCCACTAGATAAATAAGTTTATTTATCAATCAAGTAATAAAGTGATTGAGAGAGTGTTGATCCAATGAGACTCTTAAATATTGATGTGGATTAGAGCATATGCATTCTTAAATATTTGCCAAGCTTATAGGGGTGGAATGGAAAGTTTATGGCCTTTTATAATTTGAATATCTCCATAAAACCTATAAGGTTTAATATCTATGTCTAAGTATGCTAACATTCCATTGCAACACTCCTATTTATTCTAATATTCTTCTGTTGAGGTAGCATATCGCACTAAATATTAAATATACACTTAATCATTTTATGCTTAAAGTAAGCATTGGAAATATTAGAAACATCCATAATTTAACTTAACATAGAAGTGTCCTCATTAGTACTTGCATTTTATTTACATCATTAGCACAAAACTCAAAAATTAGCCAAACATAGATAAAATAGAAAGTAAAAATATCTTCATTTCAATCATTGAAAAAAAAAATATAGGAGAAATAGTAAGGAAATGTTTCACCTGAATAACACAAATGAGCTTCTCCACACTCCTTCCTCATCGAATGGTAGGATTTCTTATAAAAGAAAAGGTAAGATCTCTAATAAAAGTATCTTGCACTTCGTTAGCCTACCACACACTTTACTCTAAGGGGAACTAATTAAAATAATCTATTAAAAATGATAGAAGCCCTAAATGAAAGAAATGAAAACCATTTATTAGCAAGTACAAAAATGTCTTTAGGTGCTAGAACACTTGAAATCGTGGTGTCACAATGTTGTAAGATATGCTAGCACTTTGATGCTGCTGGGCTCACTTTGTTACAACATTGTACTTACTAGGTGCCTCTATTATCTGAATCGACATATCTCTCAACGCATTCAATGTGGCTCTATCTTCTATCAACCACTTTGTCATAACACTACAAAAGTTGAGTGTTGTAATGTTTAAATGTGCAATCTAGCACTATGGAGATGTAATGCTTAGCACTCCGGCGCTTAAACTCCTCTGACTAAGGTTCTGTCGCACAGATTTCTTACACTGTGATGCTATGAAGAACTACAATATTGATCTAGACTTTGTTGAAGTGTTTAAATTCTTAACATTTTTTCTTGAGGTTCACAACACTGTGATTCCCTGATTTGGAACTAAGGAGTTGAGGCAATGTGGTGCTGATAGTTAGAGCATTGTGACATTGGTTTAATTCTTGCAAATTTTTTGTCCTTTACATGATCATTTCATGCACAACATCAACTAAAATACTATATTTTAACTGAATTTAAATGTAAGAAGCATTGTATAATCTACACTTAACAACTATTAAATAGAGGGAAAATGATGGGGTTGGGGGAGCTACTCACAAGCATGAGTAGGAAAGAGACTAAAATAACTACAAAGTAATTACCCCTTGTTTATTTAGCTATGAAAAATTGCATCAGTCTTTTTAAGTTGAATTCTTTTATTCAAATAAATATTTTTGTGTTAGGAAAAAAATAATATTTTCTCAATATAGAAAAACCAAAAGTTAATTTTCAAAGTTTTAAACTTATTAAATTTAAATTTTCAAAATTCGAATTCCTCATTTTCAAATTATAGTTTCAACTAAAAAATCAAATTACAAAAACATATTCCAAAAGAAAATTCATAATGCATATAAAATATATGTTTTACTTAAAAGACTTCAACTTGTTATTTATCATGCCACCTTGAATATTATGAGCCTTCTCCTTGTTGGGAGATCTATTGGTTAGCGTACTTCTTCATGAATGAGTATGTTTTGGAATATTAAATCCCCTAGGCCTCAAAGAACTTTTCCTTAAAGATTTAAAATTAATGTTGTCCTCTTGAAGATCTAGTATATATTTGTCTAAGGCTTCGTTTGGGACGGCTTTTTTATTGCTTTATAAAACGGAGTTTTAGTATAAATTTTTTTATTTTTGTATTAAAACTCCATTTTAGAAAGCGGTAAAAAAGCCGTCCCAAACGAAGCCTAAGTCTTCTATAGTTATGTAATTTATCTATATTGGTGGTTTTTCCTTCACACCATAAGAAACCAAGCCTCTCTATGTATAGATGTTGAATCCACTAATTTTAAAATAAAGATCTACCTCAGAAAAACTGTTAGGTAGGCACATATAAATAAAGGTCTTGTCCTTAAAAAAAATTTTTTTTTGTCCAAATACAAACATGATGATGAATTTAAAGTTAAAATTTTCAAGTACAATGAAAAATAGTTACCAATCAACTACGAGTAAAGATAACATCGCGTTTGCATGACAAAGCAGTATATATATATATATATATATATATATATATATATGGCCACTACTAATAAATTAGGCTTTAGCAGCACATTTTCTAACCTACAGCAGCGGTTTAAACACCTGCAAAATTATTTGCAAGGGTTTAAAATATGCTGCACATCCGCCGCATCTGCGTTCGCTGGTAAGGACTTAGAAGCGGTTTTGGAAGCACTGTTGTAGAAAGGCTATAGCAGCAGTTTGGAAGCGCTGCTGTAGAAAGGCTATAACAGCAGTTTTGAAGCACTACTGTAGGAAAGCTATAGCATCATTTTTTAACAGGTGTTAAAACTGTTGCTAAAGGATAGTAGTGATTAAAAAAAATATAATGAAAAAAATCATTTTTTATGATTAAATAATACATAAGCAACATCAAAATTGATGCTTCAACATATATAGAGTTAAATGAATACAAGCAGTTCTATGTAGTAAATACAATAAAAAAAAATCTCCAAAAAATCTCAAACTATTAAAACAAGACATTAATTTGGAGAAATATTAAAACAAAAAATGGAAATAATAAACGTGAACTCAGTAGCTAATAAATTCCCAATTCAGAAAAAAGCTTCATCATGAGCATCTCCAAACTTAAACGTTAACTCCTGCTTGTGGCCTTCCAAGGATATGCGAACCTCGACTAGCAGTCACTTGCTCAACCCTAAACCCTTGCTTGATTAACCTGAAAAGAAAAGAAATATAGGCTTATATTAACTGCTAAGTATATTATAATTTTATAAGAATATAACATATTAAAAAATTTATACTTGCTTCAAACACTTGAGGCATAAACCTCTACGCATGAGATGTGGTAAAAAAAAGTTATAAGCCTCACTTGAATCAAAGAAATGTTAAGCCTCACATCCCCACGGACCACGATAGATTTTTGAAATATGTTGTTAGGAGATGCTCCGGATGAAACAATGACCACCTTTGAGTAAGAGCATTAAAAAATCTTGCAGCCATCACACAACTGCATTCAGTTAGACCTCCCACCCCAGCATTGGTACACATCACAGTTGGTGTAGCAGTAAAATATATTTTGGATTGATAAAATGAAAATTTGATCTCCTGCACACATTGCTATTTCTGTCAACACTAATGGATGCCACTTGGAAGAGAACATACCTATAAGCTTCATCCTTAAAGCAAATCGTCATTGCCTTTGTAATTGACCAAAGATATACCAACAAGTGTAACTACTGCACCACCTAATTGTGAAGGAGAGAATCTCTCACCCAGATAGAGGAACCCGAAATTCAGTTGATGTCTTCGACTCAAGATGGATGTTTTATTGTCTTAAAATCCTATCTATTCAAAAGACAATCAGAGCCAATAATAAAAATAGAGCCAATAATTAAACAGGATGTTCTTTTAATGGTAAGAAAAAAGTTTATTCCGTAACATTACATAAGAATCCAACATAGAAAAAATTGAAGGAAAATAAGAGCTAGCAATCAATGGTAAACAAGTGGAAAATGAACCATAATCAATGGCCGACAATCAGAATACTTTTCATTTGATTCATTATTCAATCACTGGAAAACAAGAAAGCGTAATAAATATTGGATGTAGAAAGATTGCAGTAACAAAGGGGAAAATTATGGCTCTTTTTTTTTTCTTACCAACAAAAGAACATATATGGTTTCGATGAGAATCGACAGTCAGAGCTAAAAATAAAGTTTATTTCGGTTATAAAATAGTAACAGCAAGGAAATGTGGCTGAGTTCATATATGCATTATTACCCAAATAATTATAAACATTATCTAAACAAGAAAGATCACCTAGTGAAGCCTCAAAAATGCTTAACAACACTCTTAATGACAAAAAAATCAGTTAACTTACCCAAATATAGAGGCAAACATTGGAGTTAGGAATGTGAAGGAGCTTAGCTTCGTCAAGCTACCAGCATGAATAATAACAAAAAGGAAATTTAACTTGTAAATAAGATAAATAACTATTTGTAATAAAGAAAACCTATTTAACAATTAGAATCATTGATATTGGAAGGTACAGTGCTTAAGAAAAATTCACAAACAAAATTATGGAATCACAAGAGCAAACCAAGCCAAACTGCATATGAAATGCATTTAGACAAGAAGAAGACCTATAATCATGTAGAAGAATACACCATAGCTAATGGAACTTCCAAATATTGAAGTGTATAGAAGAGGAAACAACACCTTATAACAATGACATTACCATTAGGACATGCTAAACAATGCAAAAATAGTTGTATCTTACCTCGAAATTTGCATGTTAAGGAAAGTAAGCAGTTGAGCCAATCTGATGGCCCATAAGCAAATTATGTAAATCAGAAAACCTGGGAGTTTTAATACCTCATTTCTCCAACACTTCCATCACCATATTTAGTGGATTACAATGAACAATCACTCTGAGCAAACAACCACCAAAACATGCTTTCTCTCGGATGTAATCTGAGCTTCAAAACAATAGTCTAGCCATAGATTAATCCATTCATGAATTCATGTTCACCTATATGCCACAGATTAATCACTAGGTCCAGCCCAAAAAACTATAGCAATGTGCAGACGTCCTAATTCCCTTCACTATTAAGAAGATCCTTCACCACTAGAGAATCAGAAGCCTCCATATTTAAAAAACTCGTCCATTTAAGCAACGACTGATCATGAATCCAAATATGTTATATCCAGCAACCTTGTCTTACAATGATCATTGGATGTTAAATAATGGAGGCCCCAAGTAGAGAATGTTTATCCCATAAAAAGACAAAATTTGTAGAAATGACAAAAGTTGTTAAGAAGAATTTAGAAAAGAAGTGACAAAATTTTAACATGTATCACAAAAAATAGTAAAACTTGGCTCAAGTAGTAACATAAAACATTGCAACTATTTAGATAAAATTATTTAAATTATCATATATCAAAATATTATATTACTACCTAGAGCCGAACATAAAATCAAAATTCTTATAATATTTTAAAATAAAATATCGTGTCCATTTATACTATGTATTCCCTTCTTCTACACCTTGGATATCAATTAGACAAAAATTGATCATTATCTCCTTGTTATTAATATAGAAATTATCAGTAAAAATGAAGGTGATAAATAAATTAATAAATGAAAAAATATATATTTTTTAATTTTACATACCATAGTTGAGCTTCGTGGTGGTGGATGATATCACTGGTAATTTTTCATGAATTGTCTCACCTTACTTTGTAGTTTTTGCACCACCTCCTCAAGTCTTACAACTACCTCAAGTGCAATATTGCTTACACTGCTGTTGCCTGGAGTCGTGGTGCTATGAGGAAAATATCTGCTCGGAGTTACACCAAAACCCTGTGTTCGTACCCTTCCCTGCGTGTTCTAGCCCCATGATTGTCTTGAAGACTTTCTCATTGGCCTCAAAATTTCCATCTTCTAATGTCAACCCTTCCTAAGCAAGCATTTCACAAGCTTGTAACTAGATTTAGAAAAAAATATATACATAGTTAGCATTCATTAAATCGATCATGTGAAATGCTTACGATTTTACCCATTTTTTCTGGCCTCTCAGATGACCATGATCCATCTTTACACTTGCGATTGATTTTCTATAATAACAGGCGATCTCGTATAGACTACAAAAAATTAAAAATTAATTTTCATAGTAAAAACATAAATATATTGCTCTTTTGATTACGTGCTATTTCTTCCTGTCTCCATATATGCGGACACTTTTCTTTTTTTTTTTTTTTGCATTTTTTGCATTTCTTGCTGCTCTCTCCTACAACAAATAATCATATATTAATTTCATTTTTGAAAAAAAAAAATGCGATTAAGTTTGTTAACACACCTTGTCCTAGGGTTGTGACCACTTATTAACTAGTTGACACCACTACACTAGGTCTACTCCTAAAGGGACAGCCTCCATGATCTCTTGTAGTGGTCTATTATCCCTATAATTTGCATTCAAATTGGTTTTATAATTGTGCCACTTGACACTAATAGATTGTAGCATCCAATATTTTATATTTACAGGGAAATCAAATTTGGCCTAAAGAATGTTAAATGATTTTAATTATCAAACAGACATAAATAACATTTGACTATTTGTTATGATATTTACCTCTGCTTCAGATAACATCCTTTATAAAAGGGTTCCATGCCTTTATTACGCCAATCTGAGAATGAGATCGGTGCCAAATAGGATCTCTGGCTACAACCCCTAAGTATGAACCAAGCAGAATAGACTCTCGTATATTACATGGCACCATACTCTCATTGACTTCAATGTGAACCCGTGTACTTGGTGGCATGCTTTATATGTCTTCACAAGTAGTTCAGCCTTATATGTGATAACTAAATGTAGTAAACTGATGGATTTATTATAGAATTTGAGATGTTGTGGGTTCAATGTCCCTTCATTTCAAAGTGTAGATAAATGCATTGTGGGCTTGAAACAGAATGCTGATAAGGGATTGGCGAAGATCTATGCATTGGCGGTTTACTACCACTGGAGATCAAGGAATATGGTTAAGCACGACAAAGAAGAAATTCCAGTGCTTACACAGTTGCGGAAATCATCTCCCATGCTTCTTACATTCAGTCAAATCCAATCAAGCGGAACTGGAACACTAATAAGCCTATGCTATCTAAAGCTTGGTGTCCCCCTCCCGATGGTTGGATGAAACTGAATGTTGATGAGGCTCTTGCTGGAAACAATGTGGAGAGAATTGCCGGTGTGCTGAGAGACTGCAAAAGAGACTGATCTGTGCTTATGGTAGGAAGTTAATACCATAGGATATTGCATACTTGGAACTAAAAGCTATACTTTCTTTTGAAAGGTATATTCAAGATTATTTTTGTGAATACAAAGGAATAGTCATTGAAGGAGACAATGTGAATATCATTAGATTGCTCCAAGATACAATCAACATGAAGACTAATAAAGGTACAAAGCCGGACCTTTCTTTCTTACAAGTTTTCAATAATGTCATTTTTCTTTATACTCCTAGAAACTGTAATAGAACGGCAGATTTTTGTTCCAAGTTTGCTTTATTAGGTAATTTCTTTTGGGACTTTTTTGTTGATTCTGAACTTCCTACAAATTTTGTTCACTTGTTTAGGAAGGACAACCTGCTGTAATTTTTGTTTTTCCTTTTAATGCATATTGCATCCTTTTTTCAAAAAAAAAAAAATAGTTCGGCCTCTCTTTTTTATTGGAGCACCCTCATCATCTAAAAAAAATAAAGATGTAAAAGGAAATTATATTAATAAATTATTGAAATAGACATATATAGATAAATATTTAAGTGAACTCAGTAGCTAGGAATTTGTACCTTGATGGATAAAAAAAAATGATCCTGTAATAAAATAAGTCAGGCATATCTTTAGAGCAAAAACCTGATGACACAAATGGAACATGAACAAAATAACATCTAGGAACAATATAAAATTTAAGTGATTCCCAGCTTAAGACATGTATTAGCTTATTTAATCTCAAAAATAGATCAAAAGAACGTCTTGTTTAGATTTTACTTCAGGATATTACGGTACAAAAACTGCATAAAATAAGCCATATATGTCCAAAAACAAGCTAATTTGTCATAATACGAAAAACTACAAAAGAAATATAAATTTTGGAGTATAAAGCACTTGGATATGCCAGACCATAATAAAATTGAAGCCAAACAATGTGTATACTGCCAAGTTGAATGCATCTACAGGTGAATTCTGGCAATATAGTTAAGGACATCCCATAACTTTTAATTTAATATAGAAGAAAGATGCCCTGAAGTTGCAGAACAAACAAATCTACGTGCAAGTTGTCAATTGTGTCCAAAATCAAGCGTAACTTTGCAGCATTCTAGGGAACATGGTATGCCTCTTCCTATCAGTAGCAGTTCTTTTCTCAATTATTTCCCTATGAACTCTTTGGAAAATAAGTGAGAATTGTTAGATGCAACAAACTCTCAAACCAAGAGCAATAAATGTGTTTCTAATAGTTCTGCCAATGCATTTTGTTTCCATGGTATCCGTTCTTGTGAAAGTGTGAAACATTTTGAGGGGATTTGGAGCTTAAAGACTAGGAAAATGGTTGAAAATGGCTCCAGTTCTGATTTTGGGCCCTTTTCTGAAGTTGAAATGGGATGAAACCAAGGCAGTTCAACAGGTCCAAGTCAAAAATTTTAAGTTGTTAGCAATTCCAATGAAGACATACACATACATGAAACTTGTTTGGAGGATAGTGCATCATTTAATGAGCATGCATTTCTTTAATGAGCACTTTATGATCCAGTGTACAATCAGTCGAGAACTAAAGAAATTCAGATTAACAGCAAAAAAAAAAAAAATGAAATCCACAAGAAATTGTGTAGCTCTCTGGAATAGCAAAAAATAAAGCATAGGCATTTTGACTGGCATGGCTTTTATTCAGACCTCAATAATTTCTTTTATGCAGGCCTAAATATGAACAGTTTGCAGAAAAATCAAGAGGTAACTTTCTCATTTTAAGAATTTTTTTCTTTTCACTAGTTATGGATCATTTTGTATTTTATTTTTTTTTATTATTCTGATTGTTTGTGCCCCTCCTTTTTTTGATAATATCAAAGGAAGAGAACGTACTATTGTATTTATATCTATTTTTTCTTTTTTTAAAATAAAAGTAGCAAAAATTTTGTCTTCCCCTATTTTTAAAATTTTTTATTCTAGCGAGGGGAGATTAGGAGAAATTGTCATCAATTTTGCAAATTCAACTAGTAATATTTGTCATCATAAAAAAGGGGAAGATTGTTGCAACTCGTTCTTATAAGTTTATGTTTTGTTGATAAGAAATATTGTGGCTCACTTTTCTGCTGTCTACCTGTATTTGCAATATATTTTTCTTTCTATGTTTACTAAAATTTCATTATTACAATGCACTTCACAAGGTTCAGCTTTAGCAGAATATGGTCTATTTATATTTTTCATTAATGTATTTCTTGCCTTTTATGGGTGTTTGCTTGCTTATAACCTTGCTCACTTATTTCTATTTTATAGTTCTCTATTTTTGCTCACATCATCTGGGATGATCCAAATATCATCCTGGACGATCAGCTGAAAAACAAAACCCTAATTAGGGCATCCTGGTTAAGGCAACCATCTTTAAGCACATAGTCCTAGACGATATTCATATCGGTCGGGATGATAGGCTCAAAATAAAAAGAATCAATTGCCAGATCTATTTAGGTATTCTTTATTTTTGAATGTCATCCAAGACATCGTCCTAGATGATGCAGCTCAATTATTCCTAAATTAATATGGTGATTAAGGAAAGTAATTAAGGTTTGATGGCACGATCACATCGAACAGGACGATCACAGGATCGTCCAGGATGATCCCTTAGATGATTGACATCATCCAGCTTCTATTCAGGGCGATGTTCAGGATAATTTTCCTTATATTTGAACTAATCGGCCAGGATGATCATGATATCATCCTTGATGATATGACCAGAAATCTTCTGATCGTCCCAAACCGACTAAGCTGATTGAGCAAAATTTATGCTGATCGGCCAAGATGATAAAGTCAGAAATTATTAATTAATGAGCATGTTTGGAGCTCTTCTGTTTAAGCTTTATCAAGGCACTTAATATGTTTTTTTTGCAGTAATTGAAGCTTTGTTCTTCTGGAGGAAACTTGAAGAGAGAGCATAAAAGGGAGAGAGGAAAGGGTAGAGTTTGAGAGAGGGAGAAGATCCTTGGAAGGGGTTTCAAGGGAGTGTGGAGGGGGTTCCACATAGTTGCTCTGGTGAGCTTGCACCATAGTACCAACGAATTCAAGGCTCATCTTAAGGAAAGTTTTAGAAAGAAGAATATCTCTTTGGTCTCAAAGGGCCCGGCTACTCCTCCACACTAGGGAAGATGGAAGTGATTTTGTAAATGCTTCTCCGCCTAGCTGTGGGGGCTAAAGGAGAAACATTGAGTTTAGTGCAATACTCGGAGGGTGCCTCCGAGGAGTGGACATAGGCCAAGGTTTGACCGAACCACTATAAATCTGGTGTGTTCTTTCCTTTATTATTTTCATATTTATTTTTTGCACTTTGATTTTCTTTATAGTGAATTTTGGTTTTGGATGTGATTGTATTTTTTATTAAAAGATTTTTTAAAATACCAATTCACCCCCCTATTGGTTAGCCTCAGGCTAGTTCATAAGGGCTTAACATCTATAATGAACTTTCAAATAAGAGATTATTCAACTAACATGGCTCTAGCAGCTTCCACATAGGCCTTCTTCTTTCTTTCAGAAACTCAATTTTGCTGAGGAGTTCTAGAAGCTAAAAAATTATGATCTATCACTTGCTCCCTATAGTAAGATTAAAATATCTCATTCTCAAATTCTTCACCATGGTCACTATAAATGGTTAAAATTTCTTAACCTAGTTTCCTCTTAATCCAAGTGGGAAAATATATAAACTCCTCAAATGATTCACTTTTATGACATATGAATCTAACCCAAGTAAACTTAAAATAATCATAAAAAATCTAATGCCCAAAGTCTATCCCTCCAAGGTTTGTAGTGCTTTTAGGTCCAAAGATATCCATGTGTAGGACTTCCAAAGGTTTGCTAGTGTCAATGTCTTTGATTGAGTGAAAAGATAATTTGACTTTTTTGCCTGATTGACAGTCATCACACAGGTGGTCCTTTGTGAACTCTAGTTTACAAATTCGTCTCAATAAGTCTTTTTGGTTTATTTTCCTAAGGGTTTTCAAGCTTGCAAGACATACTCTCCTATGCTATAACCAAGATTCATCAGTAATAATTTTTTAGCAAAAAGAAGCAGCAGGTTCAACAAAATTTAAATCAAGCATGTAAATATTATTGATTCCCTTTTCTAGCAGAACAACATTTCCATTTAAGCTAATTATGTAGCTAATTGATAAAATTTTAATGGTAAAACCTTTATCACAAAGTTGACTTATGCTAAGCAGGTTATATTTCAAGCCATCTACTAGTAAAACATTTTTAGTAATAAAATTCTTAGAGTTATCAATTATACTCAATCCAAGCACTCTCATGGTGGTGTTATCTCTAAGTATTAGCTGTCTTCTACTCGGGCCTCCAACAAAATTAATTGATCATTATCTCCAGTCATGAGCCTTGAATATGCGTTATCTAGGTACCACATGCTCTCATGAGGCCTTCTATTAGGGCATCCTTACTAAATAATCAGATGTTAAATTTGAGAACACAAACAGGTTTGGGTCCCATGCTATGGAAAGCAGAATGAAATAGCTCATTTTATTCATATTTTTCACGTATTAGGCACACTTTGGGCATCTTTTGATTTTTGATACACTTTGGTGTAACTTACAATTGTTTGGTGATTATTGTATATCTTTTCAGTATTTTTGGGCTTATTTTATGCTTCATATCATTTTTGTGAGTTGGCTTCCTTTCAAAACCTTTGAAGAGTCTTAGTTGTGAGATTATCTTTCAGATATAAGAGAAGAAAAATACACTCTCGAATATAAGGAAGAGTAAACCACAAAATTGAATCTTATCCATATAATAAAAGTAACAACTTGATTACAAAAATTTGATAATTTATTCATTGACTTAGAACATTATTCATATGAGATAGATTATTATAAGAAGACTAAATAGATCTCTATTTTAATGTCCAATTTTTTAAATAGATTTTGATTCAATAGAAATTAACCTACTATGGGAGTTATAGGAAGAGATATAATCATCAATGTTTCTTCCTTTAATTGATTTAAGAAAGTCAATCACTGCTTACTAACTTTTAAAACTAAAAGCAAGGCAAAAATATCATTTAAGATATCAACATCAGAAGTAAGCACTGATCTGATTATTTTAAAAATAATTAAAAATATATATATAAAATATAAAATAGAAATACATAAACAGAAATAAATAGAAAAACAAAATAAAAACTCAACTTTAGAAATAAAAAACAACAATTTCAAGCAATAATATCTATTACACCTAATCTTGTTCTTAAGATGCTAAAAGTTTCAAAGGCTAGAAGTTTTGTAAAGATATCAGCAACTTAGTTTTCGGTGGCTATACGGTGTAGCTCTATGTCTCCTTTAGTAACATAGTCCCTAATTTAGTGGCGTCTTATGTTAATGTATTTGATCTTGGAGTGTTAGATTAGATTCTTTGAAAAGCATATGATACTAGTGTTATCATATAAGATTGAAATTGTACCTGTAGGTAATCCTAAATAGAGAATTTATTGTTTTAACCATTGGACTTGGGCCACATAATTTCCGAAGGCTATGTACTTATCTTTAATATTGGTCAGGGAATTAATTTCTATTTTCTATTAGACTAGGAGACTAAGGACAATTAATTGAATTGACATGTACAAGAAGTATTTTATCTATCAAATTGACATCCTGAAGATCTGAATTAGAATATCCTATCATTGTAAAGGAGGTATTATTCCTAAGATTCCAGATTCCTAAGTCAGGGTTTCCTAAGAGATCTCTAAGAATTCTCTTAACAGTAATCACGTGGGACTCTTTGGATTATCCTAAAATCTAGAATAGAGACAAACACTAAACATAATTTTAGGTGTGTTATCAGTCAAGTAAAGAAGTGATCCAATTATTCCTCTATATTTTTATGATCAAAAGATTTTCCATTTGAATCCTTATCTAACTAAATTGTGGAACTCATTGGAGTGTTGATTGGCTTGGCTTTATTCATTTCATTTTTCTTAAGGTTCTCCTAAATGTATATCGATTGACTAAAGAAAGTTCCATAATCCTTCTACCTTACGGTAAATCTAAAAAAGTAGGTCTATTCTCCCAACATACTCATCTGAAATTCCATAATCATTATTTTTGAAAGCTCATCACATAGATTTTTATCAGAAGATCCAAACAAAATATCATCATTATAAATTTGGCCAATAAGTTGTTCATCTCCTACCTTTTTTTGGAAACAGGGTGGGGTCAATGCTTCCTTTAACAAAGGTTCACATAGCCTTTCATACCATGCTCTGGGTTCCTCTTTTTGTTATATAATGCCTTTTTTTATTTGAACACATAACTAGGAAATTGTGAATTTTTAAAGCCTGTGGTTATTCAACACACATGTTTTTTTATTACTCCATTCAGAATGGCACTCTTAAAATCCATTAGTTATAATTTGAATTCCTTAAAATAAGTAAAGGCTAGTAGCTCCCTAATGGCTTCCAATCTAGCTATAGGGGCAAAGGTCTCTTCATATCAATCCCTTCAATTTGGTTATACCTCTTAGCCACCAATCTTGTCTTATTCCTCACCACTACACCATAATCATTAATTTTATTTTTGTAAACCCATTTAGTTCAAACCACGCTCTGGTCGTTAGGTCTTTCAATAAGTTTCCAAACATCATTCCTCATTTATTGGTTTAACTCTTCTTGTAAGGCTAGGATCCAGAATTCATCAGATAGGTCTTGATTTATGTTAGTGGGTTCAGTCATTGAAAAGAAGGCATAGTGGATTACTTCTTTTCTAATTTCATGCCTAGTTCTAACACCTTCAGATGACTCTCTTAAGATCAGTGCTTTATGATGACTTGAAGAATATCTCTATTCACTAAGCAATGTGTTTTAAGGTTCTACCCTTTCCTATAGATTTGTATTACTTAATCCTTGGGTGACTTCTACAACCACTTCTTCTACCCTAGACCCTCTATAATTATTAGAATCATAAATACAACTATTTGGTCTCCTCAACTATAAGTGTCATTTTATTAAAAACTCTATAGGATTTCTCAATATTTGAGTAACATAAGAACACTTCTTTATCAGATTTATGGTCAAATTTTCCTAGTAGCGATTTCCTATTATTCAAAATGAACACTTTACATCCAAAGACATGAATTTGTAAGAAATTGGACAATGTCATCATCATCTTCTCTGAAAGAGTCATTGATAGAATCATTATCCTTTAAGGCTAAAGCTTTCTCTTTCTTCCTATTACCTGCATCAAGCTTCCTTTGACTCACTCTTTTTTGGTCCTTCACATGACCTTCCTAAATTTTGTTTTTTTTCACCCTTTTCCTTACTTCGATTAGCTTTAAGAGTTGGGCAATTAGATTTCACATACCCTGGCTTCCTGCATTCAAAGCATATAACATTAGAAAAAATTTAGAACTTTTACCATTCTTACCCTTATTCAATTGCTGATGATGTTATTACTTTTTCTTTAAAAGCTCTTGAATTGTCTAGTCATCAAGGCAATGTCATCATTATCTTCTCTAGAAGAGTAGTTGATAGAATAATTAGACTTTAAGGCTATAGTTTTCTATTTCTTCCTTTCATCTGCATCAAGCTGCCTTTTACTCACTCCATACTTGTAGGCAATGAGTGATCCAAGAAAATTATCTAATTAATAAATATTTAGATCTTTAAATTTAGTCATGGTAGTTTTTTTTTTTTTTTTGGCATCATAGGAAGATGGTAAAAAATGAAGAATTTTGTTAACTTTTCCATAACTTGTAAGCTCTCTTCCTAAAACATGCAGAAAAGTAACAATATGTGTAAACCTTGTATACATTTCAGAACACGGTTTCATGTAGAAAAAGTTCATTTTCATGAAGAAGAATGTATAGCCTAGATTGTTTTGCTTCCTTTATTCCTAATATGTAACGTAGAGTTTGTCTCAAATCTCTTTACTAGTTGAACCAATAGAAACACATACATAATCCTAAGATTTAATGCACAAAAAAAAGTTAATATATATGGTATTTATTTGGGCTAAATCTCGATCATTAGTAGGCCATTCCAAAAAAGGAATTTTTGTTTTAATGCTATTTACTAAACAAAAAGGTGCAGAATTACTATCCTGTACTAGCATCCACATGCAATAATCAATTGATTATAAGAATGTGGACATGCAAATTTTCCAAAAATTAAAAGGAATATTATTAAATAGAGGTGGTCTAGTCATTGAGTATCCTTTTGTATTGCACTAAAACTAGTGTCTTTGCTTTTCCACCAACCCATTGAAGCAGAGTATCCTGAATCCTTTTACTCCCTTATGGAGTAGACATCAAACCTTAAAATTCTTTTACTCCCTCCTAGAGTTGGCAGAGAACAATGGAATCCTCTTACTCCCTCCTGGAGTAGGCATAGGATTTTGGAATCTTTTTTCACACTCCTAGTGAAGGCAAAGAATCTTGATCTAATGCTAATGAAGATCTCCCCAAGAGACACCAAGGAACTAAAAAAGCAACATGACACCAAGGAACTAGAAAAGCAACATGAAGAAGATGATGGAAACCTTGTTTAGAAAAACCTTTATGAATCCCTCTTAACTCCCACACAAAAGGATTTCTCTCTCTCCCAAAGCCATCTCTCTTCCTTCTCTAAGCTCTCTATCATATCAACTCCATAATAAAAGATTATCTCAAGAAATGATAAGAGCTTAAATAGAGAGCCTTAAAAGAAGCCCTAATTTTTAACTTTCCATCAAAGATCATGTAGTATGATAGATAGATCATTTTGTACAATAGTACATAATAGCCCTTTCAGCCAATACAATCAGCTTTTCCCTATATAATCAGTTCAAGTATTTGTACATATCATCTAAGATGATTAGTTTAAGATATTGTGTTGATTGTCCAATATGACATGGGACGATGGGTGGCAATCTACATATCTCTTTATAACCCTCTCGAGATGTCCACTATGATCTCTTTGATGGTTAGAAGAAAACTATAGTTTTTTTCCTTGGCTATAAGGGCTCGTCCCATGAAATATAATAGATCATCTAATACAATCTAGGTAGATCATCCTATATGTTATGATTGAGCAATCTAGCCATATTTACTCCCATAATTAAAAAGTTAATTCAAGCAAGATAGTCATAAATCATCCAGGATGATGCATATCGCCCTTTATAATTAGAATAAAATTTGAAAATTAAAATATTACAAAAATTATGATTGGTGATTATATTTTACAATATGAACTAATCGCCCTAGATGACATTGAATCTTCTAGTATGATTAATTAAGCAATCTTAATTTTTAGGGATTCCCTAATTAGGGTTTCTCTTTTTATCTGATAGTCCAGTAAGATTGAAATCATCCTTTATGATCCGGACAATAAATAGAAATTTCTCTAACTTACTAAATCACTCTCCATAAATGTGTGTGTGCAAGGTCACTTAGCTTGGGGTCCATTAGATACATGACTTGACTCAAGAAAGATAAAAAGTATATTGAAATTGAAATTATAGATAGACTTAACCCAAGTCTATCTGATCTTGAGTTAATTGGCGTTGCAGGTGAACTTGTGGATTTATAAGGTTAGTGAATAGGGCAAATAAAGTAGATATGCAAGAATAGTAGTAGTGAAGAAATAATAATATTTGTTATCATCAAAATCACTATACATGAGCCTAGATACAATAATCTCACCCTTTTTGATGATAGCAAACATTATTGCTAAAAATTTTTCAAAGCTCTTTGACATTTTTTGAAACTCCCCCTTAGAAGATGAAATTTTGAAAGTATGGGGAGAAAGGAAGACCAGTACAAACATAATTAAAAAAGCACTGACAAACAAGATAAAAAGAAGAACCCTTAGTAGGTGGAGGTGGAGGTGGTGGTGGATGAAAGTATCGATGAAGATGGGTAAACTGCTCGCCAAATAAGACCATATCCTAGTCATGCTGCTATGGATCTTATACTACATATGCTTCGAACCGAGCTAAGTGTTGATCAAGCTGCTACTGCTACTCGGCTATATATGATTCAAATCTAGCCTCCTAGTAATCAAATCATTATATTAGATGATCAATCTGAGATTATCGATAGGTACGGGCAGGTGCTAAGACATGTTCTTCCACCTCTTTCCCATGCTCCTCATGCACATTATGATGACGAGTACTATGAAGGGTTTCGAAGGAGCTTTTAGAGTAAAAGACTAGATGGTCATTATGTGGAGCTCAAAATTGAAGATTATATTTTAATTTAAGGATAAAAGTAATGAGATGTCTTAGGGCTAGGTTTGGTTTTATTTTATGGTTAGGATCTCTAATTCAGGTTAAATATTTAACATAATGAATAATAAGATCAGATGTATTAAAATCTAGGTTAGCATAAGTGGCAAGTGAAAGGACAGGTGTAATATGAATCTAATCCCCAACTTTAGGAATAATGGAATTTTGAAGGATATGTTGGATGGTTCAACATCCTTAACTAAGGAGTTGACCTGGGTTACATGGTAGTTCACATTAGTTTCCCTATGGATATTGTTAGCAGGAGCCTAGTTAAAATTAGGATATTAAACCAAGATGTGAATCTTATCTCTATTTATAGTGAGGTGATAATATTCATGTAAATCCTGATAGGTAATCTCCACTGGCCTTCGATTTACATAGGATTGCGAGGAAGTATAAAATTTTTTAATGTGAAGGTTGGCAAAGAATTCAATTAAGAGCTCTAAATTAAATGGAAAAGTTAGAGTATGAAGAAAGCTAAGAGTTGTTCTAGCAAAACGATCAAGCACCTCAAAGTTTAGAACATTTTTATTGATGGTTCTTGAGGGGGTAAAACCAACACACTTATAGCGATTGTAAGCCACTTCATCCACCTCTTCAGTAAATTTATGATCAATATCCAGCCTACATTGGCTTCTAGGAAGCATTTTGGATCTTTTCCTACCAGCTATTGTAAGAGTAAGAGTGCTCATGAAAGAGAGAAGAAGAGGTGGAATAATTAGAGTGAAGAAGAAAACATGATTTGATGTTGTTTAAATAGAATCATCCAGATCGTACTACATAATCATGTGATCGTACTGGGTAATATAGCGTAATAAATTTGGCCTAACGATATATCAAAAAAGTAATCCAATTGTCAAGTTCAATCAGACATCATATGAGATGATTAGACATAGGACAATCATTCCGAGGAATCAGCCTGAACGATAGTTGAAGAATTGGATTTATAGGATAAACACGTGCATCATCCTGGATGACGTGCAATAATCGATTGGCCTAACAACATTGAAATCATTTAACTATTCCTTCCATGTGGATCATCCGTATGATGTATGAATAACCTAGGATGATCACAAATAAATAATTTATATCAGCTGTTGGATGTGCTGTTAGAAGAAGGGAATATTTTTGTTCAGATTATACAGGATGATGTATATCATCTTAGAAGATGTGAGCAAAATAGAAAAATCAGGACATGGAAATTGATGATCAAAATGAATTCAAAAAAAAAAAAAAACATTATAAATATAACACAACATTAAAACCTAACAAAAACTAGTTACAAATAAAAATAAAAGAACACATACAACAAAATTTTTTATTTTATTTATTTTTCTTTTATTATATCTTTAATTGATCAACTCTATTAAATAATAAATTTCCCTTGTGTGTTGATTAGAAATTAGTAAGAAATAAATTAATAACACTATAATCTAGAAAGGGTAAGAAATCAGTTATGTGAACCCTAGCTCGGACTCCTTACATGTTAAAATTCTTTTTAAACTAAAATCTAATTCAAAAGAAAAATTAGATAAGAAAACTGATATTGTTAAACTTCATTTCAGAAAAATAATTGATAGAATAATATTGCAAAGTAATTGACCAAAATCATGATTTTCAAAATTCAAGTGTTTAAGATGTCAAGTGGTACATAGATTTTCCTAAAGATTAAAATATTTGAGAAATGGAAGTTTATTTCTTTATGGGCTCATTTTGAGCATTTTTTTTAGTTATCTAGCTCACTTTTTGCATTTTTAAATTTTTTATACACTTTGGTGTATCTTACAACTACTTGGTAATCATTGCACATCTTTTCAATATTTTTATGCTCATTTTGTGCATCTTATCATTTTTATGAGCTGTATTCCTTTCAAAACCTTTAAAAACTCTCCATTGTGATATTATCTTCAAGATATAAGAGAAGAAAAACTCACTCTCTAGTATTTTTTTTTTTTTTTGATGAATTGCAAACATTGCATTAATAGGCAAAAGCAAAGCTAATTACAATTGAAATAAATGAATAGCATCACATTCTTCCTTGATAGCAAATAAAATCAAGGAAGGGATGCTACTAAAAGAAGAGCTATCAAAGAAAAAACTCCTATTACTAGCCATGGTAGCACAAATATTAGCCACCTTATTACAATTTCTATGAACATGACTAAAAACCACTTTATGAAAGTCATTAAAGAAGAGCATCTCCTCCAATGGCCGATTATCCACAATTTACTTTTTCATCTTGAAAGAATCTTGAATGAATCTAATGACATTGAGACTATCACTCTCAACAATCAAGCCTTTGTACTCTAGCATCCAACTTCTAATGTAGTCCTTGACCGAGAAAACAGCATCCATCTCAAGTTTGGTTATATCCCAATGAGTCTTCTTTTCTCCAAAAGCAAGGATAAACCTTCCTTTGTGATCTCTGAAAATCCCACCCACTCCAGCACAGTAGGATGTAGCCAAAGAAGCATCAACATTTATTTTCATCCATTCTTTTGGAGGAGGGCACCAAGTTTCAGAAGACTCCCTAAGGAGATTGGTTCCCCAGCGTGAGAGATATGTACTACCTTTAATACTAGCCAATACCAATGTGTTAGCAGCTGTAGCAAAAGATGGCAAAGCAGATTTCCCATGCTTCACCTGATTTCTATTACTCCATGAAAGATACACATCAATGCAATACAGTTTAACAACTCCAGAATTTCGGATAGATAGCCTTCTCAGCTCCTTCAAACAGCTATTCAAATCTTGGAAAACAGGGATACTAATACCCCACAATTGTATTTTCTTGATAACATCAATCAAATACTTACAATTTACCATAATGTGCTCATAATTTTCACTACAATTACAGCCCCTGACACAGTTTTTATCCAGCACCAGTTTTCGATAATGCAGAAAAATCATTGTTGGAATAGCAGCCTTCCCTAATCTCCACCAGAAAATCTCAACCTTCTTGTTGAGTTTTAGTTTAAATAACCAAGAAAAATAGTCTTCACCTTCAAAATTGTAATTGCACTTCAAGATGTTGTCAAAAGACAAGGCTGAAATTGTCTTACCCAACAGCAAAGACAATAGCTCTCTCTGATCCTCCAATCCAGGCGAAATCTGGATATTGTTGATCATGGAGATGAATCTGGATGAAAAACCTCCTTGAGCAGGTTGTAGTTCCATTGTCCATCATTAGTTAACAAATGGCTTACATTTAAACCCTCCAAAGCATCACAGTTAACCATAGTTGGCCATTTGTTAATACACTTGTCCAACACCCAAGTGTCATTAAGCACATTAATTTTATCACCATTACCCACATTCCACCTGATAATGTTCTTTAGCTGTTTACCCCCATCAACAAGAATTTTCCAAGCATTTGAGGAACAATTCTTATGGGTTCCAATCCTCAAACCCTCTCCATATTTGAGCTTTATAACTTTATAGCAAAGAGAGTCCTCTTTTTGATAAAAATCCCAAGCTAACTTGGATCTCAAAGAGCTAACACGCATTAAAGGAGAATGAAGACCCAAACCACCCAAACACCTTGGTTTGCATATTTCTTCCCAAGCCACATAATGAAGACTATGATCTCCATCCGATTTATGCCAAAGAAACTTTCTACAAAGTTTCTCCACCTCATACAACATCTTCTTAGGAATTAGAGAGTGGGTAGCTAGAAAGTTTGGCATAGTTAAAAGAGAACTAGAGATAAGAGTGATTTTACCCCCCAAAGATAAATTCTTCTTGCTCCAAGCATTTAATCTATCCATAACATTGCCAAGCATGTCTTGAAAATCTGCCATCTTCAATCTACTTAAGGATAATTTGATCCCAAGGTAGCTCATCTCCTTCACACTTTTGTAACCCAAAAATCTGGCCACTTTCTTCTTAATTGTACAACCAACAGTTTTCCCAAATAAAATTTGAGATTTGTTAGCATTGATTCTTTGGCCCATCCAATTACAAAAGTCTTCAACAATCTTCTTCAAGGATTTGGTAAGAGAAATAGACACATGTGCAAAAATAAGCACATCATCTGCATAAAGAAGATGAGTGATCCTAGGGCCTCTAGGAGAGACCCTGATACCAAGATCATGTCCCCTCTGCTCAATAGAGTTAGAAAACAATTGGAAGCACATAATGAAGAGATAAGGAGAGAGTGGACATCCTTGTCGAAAACCACTATGAGCATCAATCCAATCAGAGTTTATTCCATTAATCATAATGGAAAATCTCACACCTACAACACAATCCATAAGCAGATTAGAAAACATATGAGGGAATCCATACCATTCAAGAATCTGCTCCAATGCTGGCCAACCCATACTGTCATAAGCTTGTTCCATGTCAAGCTTTACTGCCATCAATCCTTTCTTGTTTTTGGAGAATTTAAATTTATGAATAATCTCTTGAGCCACCAAGCAATGTTCAGAAATGGATCTACCAGGGATAAAGGCCATCTGTTCTTCAGAGATCATATTAGAAATGCATTTCTTCAATCTATTAACCAACATAGTAGCTGCAATTTTGTAATTAATTTGACACAAACTAATCGGCCTATAGTTGGATGGAGTTAATGGATCCTTGATTTTGGCAATCAAAACAATAAGGGTGTCCTTCCAAGACTTATACATATGACCAGACTTGAAGAAGCTACTAATAGCATTCCAAAGAGAACTCCAAATAATATCCCAATAGCATTTATAAAAAGAAGATGTCACACCATCCATACCTGGAGCTCTATTGTTTCCTTGTTGAAAAATCGAGAGTTTCATTTCAGCCAATGAGAAGTCCAAGCAAAGTTCATCCACGGCCTGTTGGTTCAGTTTCTGTTTTTCCGAAATGTTGGGCCATCCATTTAGCTCACACCTTCTATTCCTCCATTTAGATTCAAAGAAATGAGTGAAAACCTTCTCAATTTCCTCCTCTTCAACATGAATTACATTATTCATATCTCTAACTTGTACCACTCTATTGCCATTTCTTCTAGCCGAAGCAAAATTGTGGAACATCTTGGAGTTGTTGTCACCTTCTTCATGCCATCTAGCCTTAGCCTTTTGATTCCACCAAGTAGCCAATCGGTTCAAAGTGAGATTTAGCTCATGCACCTTACTTCTAAGCAAAGTAAGATCATCCTTGGTCCAATTCACTCCATCCATTTCTTTCTTTTGAAGATCAATGATTTCTTTCTTCAATTCCTCCTTAAGGGTCTTCAAGTTTTTACATTTACATTTACTCCAAAAGAACAAAGCCTTCAAAGTTCTATGATTCTTCCTTTGAAGGATTTCACAATGCTCCCCAAAGTCATTCTTACTCCAAGAATGATAAACAATAGTTCTAGCTGCAGGATAGGATCTCTAAGTGTCTTCAAACTTGATGTTGTGTCTATTAATTTGAATCTTCCTATCCAATTTAATAGCAATTGGACAATGGTCTGAAGCCACTCTTGCTAAATGCATAGTCATAGCTGTCGGGATCATTTGAAGAGCAATGGAGTTCAACAAGCATCTATCCAACCTCTCCCAAATTCTAGAAGCTCCTTCTTTATTGTTACACCAAGTGTATTTTGGACCAATGCTTCTAATATCATGAAAATCTGAATTTGTCATAAAGTTCTTCATTTCCCTAGGGCCTTTAGAGAAAATAAATCTCTTCCCACCTCTCTTCTCCTCCTTGTTCAAGATGCAATTAAAGTCCCCACCAATAATAGATGGAAGAGGTTCCTTCAACCCTTCTTCAAGTTGTCTCCAGAGATCATCTCTTTCATTGCAACAACGATTCCCATAAACCGTTGCAATCTTCCAAAGACCCATCTTAGGAATCAACAAATCACCCAAGATAACTTGTAAAGAATTACTTTTAACCATAAAAGAAACACATCTAGTGTCCCAAAGCACCACCATACCACCGGATAAACCAACTGCTGGAACTTGGAAATAATCCCAACTATTCCCAATGAGATAATCAACCTCCTTCCTTCCAATATGAGTCAACTTAGTCTCCAAGAGACCAACAAAGCAAACATCATGATCTCTAATCAACTCCTTCAAATACAAGGTGGCCTCCTTCTTCCTAGCCCCCCTGCAATTCCAAAACAGTATAGAAGACATTAGCACATGATAGGGGAAGCCTCCCCACTCATGGAACTCCCTTTTCCATCCCTTCTCTTCTTTTTCTGGCCTAAAACAATAGGTCCCAAAGATTTTATTTCCTTGGCTAATTTAGCCTTATTACTGCCAGTCTGTATATCACAAGCCGATCCCAGCACATTTGTTTCAACAGAATTTATATCTTCATTCCCTTCCTCTATCAATTTCCCATTGCTATGTATTGCTAAATCAGTATGTTCATCATCCTCCAAAATCACAGGTTCATCATTATCCTCATCCACAAGAGCATTAAATTTGTTACTAACCTCCAAAGGCTGAACTTCAATATCAGATTTTTGCTGTCCACCAGTCACCGAAAATGACTGTAGATCTTTATGTGTGAAGCTCTAGTTAGAAACATTATTTCCTTTCTTTACTTCCAACTGATCTTCTTTCATTTCTAATTGCTCCTTCTTAATTGTCCTGTGTTCTTTCATCCTCCTCCCGTCACCCCAAGACTTGACAGATTGGTTTTTCCTGAACTGAACATGTATCCACGGTCCGTATTCCTTCTTAATCACCCCCGGATTTACTTCAGCAACTTTCTGATTATCAACCCTGGTTTGATCTGAAATCCCCTGCGTAACTTCAGCAGGACATCCATTCTGATTATGGCCAACACGACCACATTTACAACAGAGTAAATCAACCTTTTCATACTCTACCCATTGGAAAAACCTGCCCGCAGCTCCTTCTACCCAAACACCGTTTGGTAGCTTCTTCTCTAAATCAATTTTAACACAAATTCGAGCAAACTCCTTCTTCCCCCAACGGAAGGTATTACCATCAAAATACATCGGCGTTCCAATTCGAGACGCAATTCTTGCAATGTTGTCATCATCTCAGCAATACAGCGGCAGACTGGGGAGATGGATCCAAATGGGAGCAGTGATCCCTTTAAAAGAATAAGGATCAAACTCAGTGGTCCACCTATCCATTCCGACTATATGACCTCCAACGAACCAAGGTCCGCCATTAATGACCTCCTCCACAGCTTCCTCTGTCTTGAAGGAACAAAGGATCCAGTCCATCCCGATTGATGTTAAGTGAAAAGCTCCATACCTGCTCCACTGTTTTCTCAATTCCAGACTACACATTGGGAAAGGAACATTGTTGCCCAAGACTTTGATCACCACCGAGTTCTTTAGAACCTGTTTGTTCTTCTCTTCCCTCTCCGAATTTAATAAGACAGCTACCCTATCATCAGATAATTCAGTAGTTTCACTGTTCCATACAATCTTAATATGTCTAGGCTTCGTCCACGCATTACCCACCTCATTCAAATTATCCGATTGCTTTTCACCATTCAACCCCAGATTCTCACCTTCTATAACCCTGCCAACTTCTTCACCAGAATCAAGAACAACCAATCCTTCTTGATTTAAACAGGTAGTTCGATCCGATCCTGAACCGATGCCAATGAAAGAATCACTAACCTTCCCAAAATCCAATCCAGATTTAGAAACTCCAAGATTCATGTTGCTAGGCCTTCCACGAACATCCTTCTTTGAATTTGCATTATCATCCACAATCACCTTCTTCCCTTTACCTTCGATCACCGGAAGACGAGACACAGGTCTCAATCCTTCTTTGATCACCACACCGTTACCGCTTCTACCACCTTCCCGAGCCGACGTTGGGGGTCGCTGAGAAGCCATAAGAACCGCCAATTTCGCCGATCAACATCCGGTGGCCGCGCAACCCGCTGCCGAGAAACGCGCGGGAACGAAAATTTCAAAATCGGGAACTTTCTCTCACTAGAAAAACCAGACTTTCTCTCACTAGGTCCTATTCCCACCAAAATTCTCTTAATATTCACTCTCTAGTATAAGCAAGATTAAACCACAAAACAGAATTATATCCATATGATAAATGCAATAACTTAATTAACAAAATTTGACAGTGATTATATTAACTTGGAGCATTATTCATATGAGATAAATTACTATAGGAATACAAATTCAATTTTTATTTCAAAGTTCAATTTTTTTTAAAAAAATATATTTTTATTCAAAATAAATTAACCCACTAAGTGAGTTAGAGGAAAAGAGACAATCATCGATATTTTTTCCTTTAATTGACTTAGTAAAGTTAATCATCTCTTACAAATTTCTAAAACCAAAAGCAATGAAATAATGTCATTTAAGAAATCAACATTAGAATTGAGTATTGGTCTGATTATTTTAAAAATACTAAAGGAAAAAAATAGAAAAAAATGAAAAATATATAATAGAAATAATAATTAAAAACTAACATACAAATAAAATAAAAATAAAACAAAACATCAGAAATAAAAAGCAATAATTTCAAACATTAATATATAATACACCTAATATGGTTCTTAAGATGCTGAAATATTCAAAGGCCAGAGGTCTTATAAAGATATCAACATCTTGGTTTTTAGTTGCTATTTGGTGTAGCTATATGTCTCCTTTAATAACATGGTCCCTAATGAAGTGGTACCTTATGTCAAAATTTTTTGTTATGGAGTGTTGGATTAGAGTCTTTAAAATATAGATGGCACTAGTGTTGTCACATAGGACTGAAACTGTGCCTACAGGTAATCCTAAATACAGAACTTGTTGTTTTAACTAGAGGACTTGGGCCACACAACTACCTAAGGCTATATTCTCAACTTCAGCAGTGGATCAGACAACTAAGTTTTGTTTTCTACTTGACTAAAAGACTAAGAATTGTCTTATGAATTGAAGTATTCAAGAAGTGCTTTCTTTATTAACTCGGCATCCTGCAGAATCTGAATATAAATATCCTATGATTTCAAAGGAGGTGTTATGCCTAAGATTCCATATTCCTAAGTCTGGGGTTCTTAAGAGATACATAAGAATTCTGTTAACAACAGTCAAGTTGGACTCTTTTATATCAGTCTAAAATCTAATGTAGAGATAAACACTAAATATAATATCAGGTCTGCTAGCAGTCAAGTAAAGAAGTGGTGTCTATGCTTTTATCATAAGATCTAAACAAAATATCATAAACATAAATTTGAATAATGAGTAGTTCATCTCCTACCATTTTTAGAAACAAGCTGGTGTCTACGCTTCCCTTAATAAAGGTTCTTTCTAGTAGGAATGTTCTTAACTTTTCATACCATGCCCTGGTTGCTTATTTCACTCCATATAATTCCTTTATTAATTTGAACACATGATTAGGAAATTGTGAATTTTAAAGCCTGGGGGTTGTTCAACATACACATCTTCTTTTACTACCCCATTCAGAAAGCAACTTTTAACATCCATTTCGTATAGTTTGAATCCCTTAAAACAAGCAAAGGCTAGTAGCACCCTAATATCTTCCAATCTAGCTACAAGGGAAAAGGTCTCTTCAAGTCGATCCCTTCAATTTAGTTATATCCCTTGGCCACTAATCTTACCTTTTTTCACACCACTACATTAGAATCATTCATTTTAATTTTGAAAACCCATTTATTTCCAACCACACTCTGGTCCTTAGGTCTTCTAACAATTTCCTAAACATTATTCCTAACAAATTAATTTTTCTCTTCATGCATGGTTATGATCCAAAACTTATTAGATAGGGCTTAATTTATATTGGTGGGTTCAATCATTGAAATTAAGGTAGAGTGGTTTACTTTTTTTCTAAGTCCATACCTAGTTCTTACACCTTTAGATGGGTCTCCTAAAATCATTTTTAGGATGACTTGAAGAATATCTCCATTCTCTAGGCAATGTGTTTTCAGGTTCTACCCTTTTCTCTAGATTTATAGATTCTTATCCTGTGGTATCTTCAACAACTTCTTTTTGTTCTACCTTAGACCCTCCAGATTTATCTAATTCATCAAATATATCCTCAGTGGTATCCACATCTACTAGTGCTCTTTTATTGAAACTCTATAGGATTTTCCAACATTTGAGTAACTTAGGAACACTCCTTCATCAAATTTAGAGTGAAATTTTCCTATTAGAGATTTTTTATTATTTAGAATGAACACTGTACATCTAAAGAGATGAAGGTGTCAGAGATTGTGTGTCCAACACTTAAGAATTTAATAGGGTGTCTTGTTTAGCTTGGATCTAATAATTACCCTATTCAAAACATAACAAAATGTATTGACTGCATCAACCCAAAAGTATTTAGGAAGAGAGTACTCAACTAACATGGCTCTAATAGCTTCTATTAGGGGTCCTATTCTTTTATTCAACAACCACATTCTATTGAGAGTTTCTAGGAGCAAAAAATTTGTAATATATCCCTTGCACTTTATAGTAATATTCAAAAATTTCATTCTTAAATTCTCCATCATGGTCATAATGAATGATTAGAGTTTTACTACCTAATTTAATCAGAATCCAAGTGGAAAAAGACTTAAACTTCTCCAATGATTCACTTTTATGAAATAGGAATCTAACACAAGTAAAGATTCAATAATTACATACCCAAAGAATTTCCCTCCAAGTGTTGCAGTGCTGACAAGTCCAAAAATATCAATGGTAGGGCTTCTTAAGGGTTTGCTAGTGTTAATATCATTGATTGAGTGGAAAGAGGATTTGACTTGTTCCCTAATTGAGAGGTAACACATAAGTGGTGATTTGTGAACTCTATTTTGGGAATTCCTCTTATTAAGTTTTTTTGGGAGATTTTCCTAAGATTTTTCATGCTTGCATGAAAAACTCTCCTATGCCATTACCAAGATCCATTAGCAATGGCTTCTATGCAAAAAGAAGCAGCAGGTTCAACACAATTAAAATCTTGAATATAAATATTATTATTTTTTTCCTTACAGCATAGTATTTCTGTTTAAGCAAATTATGCAGCTTGTAGACAAAAATTAAATGCTAAAACCTTTATAACAAAGTTGACTTATACTAAGCAAGTTATGTTTCAAGCCATCTACCAGTAAAAACTTTTAATAATAAAATTATTAGAGTTTCTAATTATACTTGATCAAACCACCCTCCTTATGGTATTGTCTCAAGTGTTACCTTTCCTCCTACCCTAGCTTAAAGAAAAATGAATTGATCTACATCTCCAATAGTGTGCATTAAACATCCACTGTCCAGGAACCACAAGCCCTCATGAGGCCTTTTGTGAGAGCATCCCTTTAAAAGCATCAGATGTTAGATTTGGGAACATAAGTAGGTTTATATCCCATCACATGAAAAGAAGAATAAAATGCATGTATGGTTTGCTGTGAATTTTGAACTTTTGGTCTCCACACCAAATATATTCTATGGTTAATAGTACAAGTGTGGGATATATGTCTTAGCATGGCACAAGAAAAATATCTAACACCAGCAAAAGAATTTACTAATCTACTAAGGTTATGGTGCCTCTTCCTAGGTTTGAATGATGCATATAGATGTGATGGATTATAAAACTCTTCAAGTGAAGGTAATTTTTTATTTTCTTAGAAATCATTCATTTTTATTTATAATCTTCAGTCGATGTCTATGTTTAGTATGAGGCATGGATCTATTAGTAAGAAGAGAGCTTCCTAAACCACCTTAATCAGATGCTATGTTATGCTTATTTTTCTCTCTCAATTTGATAAACTCAGGGCTCCCCAAGGTCTATTCAAATCTGCCCATACTCCCTCTCTAATCCATAATAGATATTACTCGAACATTCTAATATCCGTGTACATGTTCCTAAGATGAGTGGATCCTCTCTTCTCAAAATTTATTTTGATCCCCGTGCCATGCTCAGGTAACCTCCTAAAATATTTTTATAAAATATAGGAATAATAAATAATATTAGTACAAATGAAATAAAATATTTTAATTCAGGCCAAATAAATATATTTGAAACTCTATAAATGACATATCCCAAATTCCTTTTGGGATCTTCTTCTATGATAAGTAAGGAGCATAATATTTATTATGTATGATGTCCTAAATATTATGGGTAGGTGACCTTGAGGGATTAAAGCTGCATCTTAAATTTTTTGCCAACAATATATAATATATCAAATTACAATAAATTTACCAAATAAATTGAACTTACGTATCGCCCTCAAGCTCAATATATACACGCTTATCTACTACAGCTAAAGGATCCCCAGCACCAACATCTTTTTATGTAGATGGCCCATCATGTTCTGGTTACACAAGATGTAGGTAATAATAGGGGTGGTGGTAAGGAAGGAAAGGGATAGTGGATAGAGCAATTTATAATATTGGTGGGGGGTAATATGAATAAAATGGAGCTACATGTATCTCATATGGAGAGGAAAATTAAGAACTCATTGACTTAGGAGAAAACTACTCAAGAAAAGGTGGTCGTACTCAAACCACAAGTAGATCTGACTATTCCTAACCCTGCTCAGTGGGGGACCATTGCTGACTCTAGGTGGTCGTGATGGTATCACTGGTGTAACTGATCTTTACCCCTCACTTTCATCACCCTGCATAGGTTTTCTTGGTCCAACACTCAAATGTTTCTTATGAAAAAACTTTAAAGTGAAGGATCTATAAGGAGGATTGTCACCTGACGCCATCTGAATTAAAAGAAGTAATTAGTAAATCATTATAATATATAAAAAATTTAAATTATAACAACTTTGAAGATTTGCATAAGTAGAAATATAAAAATAGAATGTTGATAAATTAGTTATAACAACTTGAAGAATTATATAATACATATTGATTAACATACAAATAGGATTTAATAAGAGATATTTAGCAAGATATATTTACCAACTTGATTTCCAAAAAAATATAATTAAATATGTATATTATAATAATATTTTTCACTAAAATTATAAGAAATATTTAGAATCAAAAATATTTTTGTTGCTCTCTAAGGTATCTTCAATTTCTTCATTATTCTCACTTAATAAGCTAGTTATACTATTCATATCTTCTATCTATATTTTAATATTATATGTTGTTGTTGACATCTCATCAATTTCAATAGACTTATAATTTGATATCTCATCCTCTTGATGTGTAGTTGCTATAATGTATTATTGATTAATTATTTCTGATGCTTTTAATTTTATCACAACTAGCCAATATTATTTATCTTTATGACAATTGGCATGTTTGCTAAAATAAACTTAAATAGCTTGACTTGCTAATACAAATGGATCAAATTTTTCATATATTCTACTATATTTTATGTCTACTAAACCATACATAGAATGAAACCTTGTGCCTCTATTCTATACTAGATCATACCATTGACAATTAAATAAACATAAAAAGTTCTTATCTTCTCTTGGGTACTTTAGCTCAAGAACTTCACCAATAATGCCATAATAATCACACTCATCTGCTTCATAAGTATTTCCTCTAACACATACTCCACAATTTTTTATTTTTCTTCTTTCACACCAAGACTTGCAATAAATTATAAATCCATTCACTATATATATATTGGCAGGGTGTTTAAATTTTGCATTGGGCCCCATACTAATGCTTGTAGACTTTTATCGAAACACTTATTACCCGGATTATGTACCTAAGAAAAATTTTAAATGTTATGGTTTTTAGTATTAAATAAGATGTAATTCAATAAAAAATTTAAAATTTAATGGCTCACATAAGATCTAAACTAAGATAGGAATTCATTTTCAAAAAGTTGCTCAACATCTGTAGTATCTGTTAAAGGAAAATTGCTTGTAAAATACTTGGAGACAAATCATTCAAATAAGACTTCAGTATTTAAAGTAAGGGGTTTTTACATACATAACATCTAAAAATAGCTTATTTACACATATAACATCTTAACTTTACTCATATACCAGCTATTTTTTAGTGTTATGTATGTAAAAACCCCTTAAAGTAAACATTACTCATTTTGCACAGTATGGAAAAACTTACTGTAAGATTCGTTAAACTTCTTCACAGTTTAGTAGCACATATAAAATTATTTTTTTCATTTCTAAATCATTGAGGAATTTTAAACAAATTTTCCACTAGGCTTTCCATGACTTCTAAAGGCTGATAGTGTAAACTGTGATTATTCTTCTAATTCAAAGTCCATGTTACGACCAATCTTTATTTTTTTACTCCTTACATGGGCTCAAAGTAGTAGGAGAAAAACTGAGTAGTTTTTTAAGATAAATATGTTTCACATATCAATCCTTCTGGTCATGCTATATTATTAACATATTTTTTAAACTTGTTTAAATATCTGTTAAATGATTACAATAATTAGTTATCATTAAAAATATTTATGACAACATATTAAAAACATATTTCACCTCTCAAAAGGGTACATCCAACGATATTATACAGGTCCACCAACTTAAGCTTCGTAAGGTGGGTGGACTGTAAGATATTTGATAGAATCAAAGAATCCCAAGGGAAAATTTTTTTGACGACGTTGTTTTTGTTAGTATGGTTTAAATTGAGGCGCTTTGCATATGTGACAATAAACTTTTATTACATTATCCTTGTAGTATAACATATATCCATTGATATAACAATCAATTTTTGTAGCAGTGAGATTCAACTTGGATACTAATTTCTTTATTCTCTATAAATCTATGGGGATTAAATTATCTATTAAATTTGTTTCCATGAGAAGACTATTGAAGTAATTGAAATCATTATAAGGAATATTATATTCAGTTTTGATACTTAGCATCCTCATAATAATAGATAATTCTGAATGAGTTTTACAACCATCCCAAATTGATTTTTAAGATGTATGTAGCAACTCAAAGAACTAAATGGTTTATGTGTTTGGTGGCTCTTCCACACTAGCCCTTAAATTAGGATCTACTATATTAAAAATAAGTTTTTTATACAATCTATTCATTTGATCTTCATCAAATATTTCAAAAGTTTTGGATAGATCAGCATGAGTATCTCTATGTGGCTCGTACTCGCTATGTGAGATCCAAATCCAATAGTCTGAAACAAATTCCTTATGATATAAATTAACCTTTACATCATAATGCTTGAGGAATGCTGAATTTTTGTGCTTCAAACATAGACATCTAAGCATGCCATTGAATTTAAATGAAGGAAGTTGATATGCAACTTGAATAAAAGTCTCTACTGCCTGCATAAATTCATCTGTTAATCGTCTTCGACTAGGTAACAATCTGTTATACATCCAATATCTCTCTTCTTGGATGATCATTTGAATGTTAAAGCAAACATTCTCTATATAGTTGTAAAATCAATTATTAGAAAATATGTAGCCTTAAATATTGTTTAAATCAAAGAAAGACATATCATTTACTCTCCTAACTGGGTTATCGGAAGGCAACCATTTTATGTGTTTGTTTTAACTTAATATTATGCTTTTCTTTTAATGGCCAACATTTTGCAGCATAAATTATTGCAAGTCTCACCACCATCTTATAAAATTTTTCCTTAAGTTTGAGGACTTTTCTAACACACAACAAGCCCGACGCATTTCTCCAGTTCAGCCATCTAACTAGAATTCTACTAATAATATCCACATCTATTCCACCACCATCACTCTGAATGACATAACCAAATTATCTAAAATGAATATTGTTATTAATGACTTAATTTCCCATACTCACAATCCGCCCAACAGATCTATTACTATTAAAATTACACTCACAAAAATCTTTATACTCTAAGATTAACATCTTCAATTCAAGTTTACCTTAAACTGCCTATGTGGTCTTATAAATAAGAAGAATATCATCAACAGAAAGCGTACACCAAGGTACTACCTCTGGCAAATATCTAGTAAGAACATCCATGATTGAAGCAACAAGATATGGGTTTAAGGGTGATCCTTGATGTAATCCATCTGCAATAGGAAAATACTTGGTCAAACCACCTTTTGTTTTAACATAAGTAACAACTTTTGCATACATTTCCTTAATGAATTTTTAATGAGCATTATTAACCTCTTTCTTTTCTAGAACTCTCCATAGCACTTCTCTTGAAGCTTTATCATATGCTTTCTCTAAATCAATAAATATCATATGTAGGTCCTCATTATTCTCTCCATGAATAAAGTAAAAAGATATTGGCTTAAGGTTGATCCTCGATGTAATCAAAATGAAATATGAAAATGCTTGATCAAACTATCTAATGTTTGAACACAAGTAATAGCTTGAATATAAGCATTTCTTATATTTTCTATTCTAGAACTCTGCATAGCACTTCGCATGGAAATTAATCGTATGTTATCTCTAAATCAGTAAATATAATATGTAGATCCTCATTATTCTCTCTAAATAATCATCCATGACTAAAGAAACAAACAAAGAAAATGCAACAACCTTCGGGGCGTTCATCTTAGTCAGAGTGGTCAAGGGCGTCGACGGGTAGAGCATGGGCGACGACTGATAGAATGCGGGCGTGATCGGTGGATGGAGTTACGGTGTCTGCGGCCGGAGTCTATTGAAATTATAAATATAAAATTATTTCCCATAAAATTTAAATTCTATCAGAACTCTTAGAAATTTTGTCAATAATTTGTATTTTTCTTGTAGCGAGTGAAGTGCTAAATGCCATAGCAACTTATTCATCTTCACTTGTAACGAGTTCAACGAGCAAGTGCTTTCTTTTATTAAACAAAATAACTATTTTATTTCAGTTAATTTTATTTCAAAAAAAAACACAACAATTGTCCTGCACGAATATCCCTCTAAATGAACCAGAAGGGCTTGCGGCACGAAGAGAAGGCAATCAGTAAAAATCATAAATTATCATAAATTTATTTATTTTATACACATCAACGAACAGATCGCTTGATTACAAATTTACAGCATGAAACTTGGCTCGGAAATTATCATCCCGGCAGTGGGTTTTTTACCCATCGTTGATCTTTGACATCACCGGTTAATGCACAAGAAACGTGACTAGGAGGGCGACAAGCATCAGAAAATAAGCAATTCCTTGATCGATTGCCTTCCCATCAAGCCACCGAGAAGAAGCCATCGTTGTCTTCTCGCCATTAGCAATGTCCATTAGAACTGACAGGAAGAAGACAGCAATCAACAATACTGAAGCCCTAAACGAACTCATTTATTTTATTATTTTGTACAAATCAATAGATGATATCAGTCATTGCAATGGAGAGCAAGAAGGAGAAGCAGCAGCAGAAATGTTAAGTTGGGAGGAGAAGGCATAGGTAGGTGGTTATTTATAGAGAAGGAAAAGCGGAAGAGGAAGAACAGTCGATGTGGGCAAAGCAGAGTACCACTACGTTTGACCGTCCGCGGCGATGTGAGAACGGTCAGAATTCAGCAGCAATTTCTATTCATTTTCAGACCGAAGTTAGAGAAAATTTAGCAAAGTTTTTCCGTCCAAGCCAAATTAAAAAATTTAATTGAATTTTCTGATCCGGTCAAACCCACACATTGGCGCATGCCTAACTTAGAGGAAGTCGAATTGTTCCGTCTGAACGGCAATACAACGTTAGAATCAATTTGCCTTCACATGTAAATGCCAAAAATGAGCTTGTTCATTCATATTTTGAGTCGAAAAAAAAAACTGCATTTTCTGATTAGAATAGAAATATGTATTTAAATTTAACAACAGTGAACTACCATGAGAGAGAGAGAAAGAGATTTGATTACAGTTAACAAGTTTGAACATACCAGTTGACATGCTTCAAGCATAAAACTTATAAATCAAGTGAATTTGTAAATAAAAGTTAACTTCAAAAGTTTTATTGTATGGAGACACATCAATTGTAGGCTATTATATTTTGTTTTTGATATGCCCTACAAAAATTCACTGATCGATGATCTTGATATAACATTTGAATTTAAAACTTTTTAAATAAATTCAAGATTTCCAAAATTCCGATTGAACAACAAATGAGCACAAATCATGGATATAAAACTTACTTAGTGATATATCATAAAAAAATTATCTTGGTCTGGCACAAATCTCAAGGCAAAATCAAATTAGAAACTTCCAAAATTAAATTCAGGATCATATGAACTCCGATTTTAGCAAACTTATAGTTGATCTAAACGTCTCAAATAGACGAACCCAACGACACCTAATTCGACCCAATACGAGACGAAATGGATCTAAATCGAAGACCTGATGCGCCTTTGGAAGGTTTACACCATAAATTAGATGACCAAATGGTTTCAAAACATAACATGCTTATAGTCGAATCGAGCGGCTCGATGAAGTGAATGCAACGAGCCCAAGAACTTCAACTTTTAAAATCATTAAGTAATTCAAATGCCCAGTAAACGGTCCACAATCAAGGGGACCAATTTTGATTTCCAATCAAAGATCTCCTAACTTACCCTTGATCTCCCTCATATTTATTGGTCATTCCTCTCTCACAAAACTATAAATAGATCTCTCATTCCTCATGGAAGGAAGAGAAGAGCAAGGAAGAGAAGGAAGAGAGAGAAAATAGAGTTATCTTACCACCACACTCCTCGTCCATCTTAGGAGCACCGACCGTCACCATACTTCTATCCGGCCATTGATTAACACCGTACTTTTACCTGGCCACCGACTAACGTCAACTTTTTGTTTAGCCACCATGCGACACCGGACTTCGACCCGACTTCCAATTATTGTTGGACTTCTGCCTGGCCACCAATTGACGTCGAACTTCCACATGAACACCGGCTGATGCCTAACTTCCATCCGACCACCAACTGGCATTGAATTTACACCCCGCCATTGATTATCGATTATCTTTTTGATCTCCATCACCCACCAACAATGATATTTCTAACCTTCAATATTAGAAAATGGTCTTTCCGACCTATGATGCCCAACGACAATGTTCCTTTTGACCTCATTCATCAAACAACAGTCTTTTCAACATCTGTCACCAGACAATGATAATTTTGACTTCCATCGCCTACTGACTATGGACTTTCCAACCTCCCTTGCTGGACAACGATCTTTCTGACGAATGTCGCCTGCTCACTACCCTCTCTCTTTTAGGTGTTTCCATATAAAAACATCGGTGTCTCTTATCAGCTCTACACACTCTTTTTTTTTTATTGTGTGCTAGATCTTCATACAAAGCTAAGAGGTTAAATTTATATTTATTTATCATCGTAAATATTCTAGGATAACTAGAATCTTCAAGACATAAATTAAATGACCAAACAATCTCCCAATTTTATGTGCTTATAGTCAAATTGAGCAACTCCATGAGAGTATTGTAATGAGCTCAAAATTATTAGATTCTAACATTACTAAGGTACTAAAATGCAAGATTAATAATCCATGGTAAAGGGATAAATATAAAACATTCTATAAAATGTTTTGAATTCTGGAAAATATTATAAAAGTATCCCACTCAAAAAAGCTAAACGTAGGATGCCATTTTCTATATGATTGAGGATTGAAAGTTTAGAAAGCTAAAAAACTCTTGCATTTTCTATTGATCACCCTCAAGGACCATTATTACCAATTGCTAATTAGACTTTCATCATTTGACTATTATTGCTTAACAACTAACACTTAATATCGTTATTAGTCTTGAATCTTTCACTTATAGATCATGGTCATCTTTCATTATTAGAAGAAAAAATTAAAAAAAAAAATTGTTCTAAATTATGTAAACTCTTGTATTTAATTGTGGAGAAGAGTGAAAGTGCACTGAAGTCACTTGAAAGTTCATTAGGGATGTTAAGCCCGTATGAACTAGTCCCAAGGCTAACCAAGAGGGGGGTGAATCCAAAACCAATATTCACCACAAAAAAAAAAAAATCAAAGTGCAAAAAATAAATGCGGAAATAATAAAGGAATGAACACACCAGATTTATAGTTATTCGGTCAAACCTGACCTACGTCCACTCCTCGGAGGTACCTTCCAAGTATAGCACTAAACTTAGTATCTCTTCTTTAGCCCCCACATCTAGGCGAAGAAGCCCTTACAAAATCACTTCCATCTTCCCCGGTATGGCGGAGTAGTCGGGCCCTTTGACACGAAAGAGATCTTCTTCTTCTCAAAACTTTTCTCAAGATAAGCCTTGAATCCGATGGTACTAAGGTGCAAGCTCGCCGGAGCAACCGTGTGGAACCCCCTCCACACTCCCTTAAAACCCCCTCCAAGGATCTTCTCCCTCCCTCAAACTCAATTCTTTCCTCTCTCCCTTTCAAGCTCTCTCTTCAAGTATCCTCCAGAAGAACGAAGCTTCAATGGCTGCAAAAGATGCTTACTAAGTGCCTTGATAAAGCTTAAATAGAAGAGCTCAAAACGAGCTCATTAATTGCAACTTGCCGACTTTATCATCTAGGCCGATATGTATATCAGCCTACCCGATCAGTATAAATTAAGCCCAATCAGACAGAATGATTTGGGACGATCAGATGAAATTTGTTCATATTATCAAGGATGATAATATCATCATGATTGATAAGTACAAATCATGGAATATCGTCATGAAAATCTCCCTGAATAAGAGCTGTCTGATGTCCAATCGTCTAGTGGATAATCCCGGTTGATTCTGCGATCATCCAGGACGATGTGATCTTGCAATCAGCCTTTATTTCTTTTCTTAATCACATGATTAATTTAGGCATAATTGTGCTGCATCGTCCAGGATATCTGCCATTGTCCTGGACAATTTCCAAAAATAACTAATGCCTAATTAGATCTAGCAGCTGATTCTTTCTTATTTGAGCCTATCGTCCCGGCCGATACAATATCATACAGGCAATCAGCTTAATGACAACTGCCTTAACCATAATGCCATAATTAAGGTTTCTTTTTTTGAACTGATCGTCCATGCCGATATAAATATCATCCCGAACGATGTTACCAAAAATAGTAAACTCTAAGAAACAGTCAGAAATTCTCCCAAAATGTATGTTTGCAAGGTTACTTAGCATCATGAGCAACACCTTTTATAATAGATTCAAGAAAGGGAAAATGTACAAATTGACTCAGACCTAGTCTTCCCAATCTTGAGCTGGTTCCAATTGTAGTCTGATCTTGTGGACCTGAAATATCAATAGGCAATGCAATCGTAGAGAAACAAGAGTATTTGTTATCATTAAAATCATAATTCATGTATCCAGATTTACAATAATCTCTCCCTTTTTGATCATGACAAATATTACTGATTGAATTTACAAAAATGAAAATATTTTCTCCTAATCTCCCCCTTACTAAAATAAAATTTTTAAAAATAGGGGAAATTAAATTTTTTGTTGTTTTTAATTTTTGAAAAATAATTAAAAAAAAGATACAAATAAAAATACAACAGTACATTAAAAAGAGACAAATACAACAGTACCTTCTCCCCCTTTGACATTATAAAAAAGAGAAGGGGCTCAAAAAAGTTTTAAAAAAAAGAAAAAAATACCTCTTGATTTTATTCAAAAATTTAGTAAGGAATGGATTGACAACGTATAATCCAGAAAAAGGTAAAAAATTCAGAAATTGTTACTCTAAGCTCAAGTTCTTTTAAAGGCTCAAAAACTTTTTAATTCAATATCTAAATCAAGGAATAAATTAGAAAAAAAAAGTAATTTTTTTCAAAAATTCCTTTTATAAAATATATTTAATAAAAGATCAATGTAAAATTTGGTGAATCAGGAATCATGATTTTCAAGCTTAAGTACTAAAAATATCAAGGGTTTTCTTAAGCTTTAAGTTAATATATAAAAAGTAAGCATACGCTTTATGGGCTCATTTTATGTCTCTTATCAATTTTTTGGCACATTTTGTGCATCTTTTACCTTTTGATATACTTTGTGCATCCTTCTCAATTTGGCGTCATTGCACATCTTTTGACTTGGCGTCATTGGCCACTTTTTTTTTATTTGGCATCATTGGTCATTTTTTTGAATATGCTACCATTTTAAATTTATAAAAATAAAAATAAACTCATTTTATTGACATGACGAACTACTTTATTAAGAAAATTATGAGGTAGATTCAACAACTTGCAAAAGATTCTCATGCAATAGATAAAATATAGGGAGATGAAAAAGTACAGTTTTAAAATCTAATTTAAAATATGATGAAGATTTTAAATCAAAAGTAGAATAACATCTTTTAGAAAATAGAGATTGAGAGTCAAAATCATGAGTTTCATTCATTTGATTATTTTTAGAGAAGTCAATCACAACTTACATAAGAATTCAAGAAAAATAGGAGGTAGATTTTAATTTTTAAAGTTTTAATTAATTTTTAAAAATATATAGAAAATATTACATGAAAAGAAAAAGCAAAAACAAAATTAAAAATTTTAATGAGAAAGAATAAATAAAAAAAATAAAATACACAAAAACAAACAAAACACACAAAAAAAAAACACCCGAATAATGGTTTACACATCATCTTGCTCCTAGTTTGATGATTCAGAAGCTCGGTCTACCCGTGAGATCTTTTGCTTTTCATTATTTACCATTTTTATAAATTGTTTAGTTTTATCCTTTTCTTTTGTATGAAGAGTTTTCAAATTTGGGCACTAATTTTTCATATGTCCAGGTTTCCTACATCCAAAGCAAATAATATTAGAAGAAATCTTGACATTCTTACCATTTTTATCATTATTCCACTTTTGTTGATGCTTATGCTTTGGTGAGTTTTTTAATTCGCTTGACAAGTCATCGCTTTCATCACTAACTAAGCTGCTTTTCTCCATATTTTCATTATTTAGCACTATCATCTCTCCTGCATCCAAAAGTCTTTGGCCCAAACTTTACTCGTAGGCAATGAGTGAGCCAATCAAATTATCAAAAGAATATTCATTTAAAATTTTTTATTCACAAATAGCAGTAACTTTAGCATCAAACTTATAAGTAGACAACGTAGAATTTTATTAGCTTTTTAAAGTTTAAAAACTCTTTACCTAAAGTATGCAATGATGTCACAATTTGAATAAATCTAGTATACATGTCTAAGATCACCTCATAAGGTTTTATGCAAAATAATTTAAAATCATGCATTAAAATAGTCAACTTGGATTGCTTGATTTCACTAGTGCCTTCATATATGGTGTGTAATTTATCTCAAATTTTCTTACCACTAGTGCACATGGAAACAAACATAAAGTCTTGAGAATTTAAAGCACAAAATAAATAGTTTAATTATTTTGCATTCAATTGAGCATTGATTTGTTCTTCCTTACTCCATTGATTAAAAGAAATATCAGTTTTAATTCCATCTAAAATACGAGACGGTATAGAATAATCGGTTAAAATCATTTTCCACATTCGAAAATCAATTGATTACAAGAAAGTAGATATGCGAACTTTTTAAAAATCAAATTTAATATTTTCAAATAAAGGTGGTCAGGTGATTGAATAACCTTCCACAATATTACGATTACAAAAATTAGCTATGGATCAAAAATTCAAAAGTTTTCAAAAACTAATTTTTATGAATTCCGTTATGATACCACTTGAAAGTGATCTGAAGACACTTGAAAGTTTGTTAGGGATGTTAAGCCCTTATAAAATAGTCCCAAAGCAAACCAAGAGGGTGGGGGTGAATTGGATATTCAAGCTAAAAACACAATCACATCTAAAACTAAGATTCACTAAAAAAATCAAAGTGCAAAAAATAAATGTGAAAATATTAAAGGAAAGAACACACTAGATTTATTGTGGTTCGGTCAAACCTTGACCTACGTTCAATCCTCAAAGGCACCCTGCAAGTATTGCACTAAACTTAGTGTCTCTCCTTTAGCCCCCACAGCTAAGCGGAGTAGCCCTTACAAAATCACTCCACTTGTCCCAGTGCGGTGGAGTAGCCGAGCCCTTTGACACCAAGAGATCTTCTTCTTCCCAAAACTTCCCTCAAGATAATCCTTGAATCTGATGGTACTAAGGTGTAAGGTCACCAGAGCAATCGTGTGGAACCCCCTCTACACTCCCTTGAAATCCCCTCTAAGGATCTTCTCCCTCTCTTAAACTCCACCCTTTCCTCTCTCCCTTTCAAGCTCTCTCTTCAAGTTTCCTCCAGAAGAATGAAGCTTAAATGGATGCCAAAGACACTAATTAAGTGCCTTGTCAAAGATTAATTAGAAGAGCTCAAAATGAGCTCATTAATTGCAACTTACCGACTTTATCATCCAGGAAGATATATATATCGGCCTGGCCGATCAGTGTAAATTAAGCCCAATCAGCCAGGATGATTTGGGACGATCAGAAAAAATTTGTTTATATCGTCCAGGATAATAATATATCATCTTGCCTGATTAGTATAAATCATGGAATATCATCCTTAATATTGCCCTGAATTTGAGCTATCTGATGTCCAATCGTCTAGTGGATCGTCCCGACCGATCATGCAATTTTTTAGGATGATGTGATCATGCTATTAGCCTTAATTGCTTTACTTAATCACCTGATCAATTTAGGTATGATTGTGCTGTATCATCTAGGTCGATGTCCTGGACGATGTCCAAAAATAACTAGTGCCTAAATAGATATGGTGGCTGATTCTTTCTAATTTAAGCCTATCATCCTGGCCGATATAATATTGTCCAGGCTGATCGGCTTAATGACAGCTGCCTAACCATGATGCCAAGATTAGGGTTTCAGTTTTTGAACCGATCGTCCAAGCTAAAATAAATATCATCCTGGACGATGTTACCTAAAATAGTAAACTCTAAGAAACAGTCAGAAATTCTCCAAAGATGTGTGTGTGCAAGGTTTCTTAGCATCAGGAGCCACACCTTTTACAATAGACTAAAGAAAGGGAAAAGGTACAAACTAACTCAGACCTAGTCTACCCAATCTTGAGCTGGTTCCAATTTCAGTCTGATCTTATGGACCTGAAATATCAGTAGGCAAGGAAGACGTAGAGAAATAAGAGTGTTTGCTATCATCAAAATCATAATTCATGAATTCAGATTTGCAATAAAGAGCATATTATTTTATATAATTATATATTAGATTATTTCAACCGAACTTGGCCTCATTGGTTTTCTCCTTTCTGAGATCTATATATATAAAATTTTGATCACTTACAATTCTTCATGTTTAGTGGATCGTTGTACAAGTTTAAGATATCAAACTCTCTACCATTGTGAATTTTTAGCATTAACTATTTGGCACCTTTTGTTGGATGTGATTTCTTACTAGAAGGCTACCTAGGCCACATCTTCAAAAGTCCATTCTTGTTGGCCTACTATTAATGATTATAGTTATGTAGTGTATGTACCATCTACTATTTTACTAGCTTTGAAAGTGGTTAGAGAAGACTTGGTAGGGGGAGGAGTTAACATAATGAATTTCAAGATAATATTTGAATAAAAAGCTTCAAGAATTAAATGTTAGACCACCTTGTTGACCTCATTTTTGTATGAAGTCACTCTTAACTCCTCCCTGAGTCCTAGATCCTAGGATCTTCCTAGTTCCTAGCCCTTAGGCTCAATCCAAATCTTAACTCAATCCAAACCCAGAACTCATAGGCTAAAGACTTAGGTCCTAAAGCCCTTTCTAGGTGACTTTTCCATCACCTTGAAACCAAGTCTTTTGACCTCTAATTCAGGGTCTATCAATTTCATATTGATGTGACATGACTCTAGAGGTAACCCTCTAAATTTGAGCTCATTTGGAGAACTCTAACCTCATAAACTAAATCCAGTTCCAAAGGTTGCAAAACCTTCAAATATTTACAATCAATGCCACTAGGCCTTTTACTTTATGGAATTTGACTTTGGAGCCGCCTCCAAATCTTTTGATCCCTCCTAATACCTTGATATTTACTTGTTAAGCAATGATCTACATCTTTTTAGATTCAATTTGACCCAGAATTGACTTAAGACCAAAATGACCAAAATGCCCTTAAATGGGGATTATTGAACTTTTGGCCTAAACTCAACTTGATTTGACTTATCAACCTTTGAAATATTCTTCAAATGTCATTCAAATGAATCCTAAATGACTTTGGGAACACATTGAACTCAAACTTACTCTTTGATTTGACCTGGTTGACCAAATCAACCCTTTAACCCAACACTTACCAATTTTAACCATTCAAGCTATTTTGAATCAATTCAACCCATCAAAATTGATCAATTATACACCCTTGACTTTAAATTTCTTGGCATAGTGTCTTGTAGCACTCTTGACCTTCCTCATGCACATCTTTGTCACCATTGACTAGTCAACAAGTCAATGGGTCAAAAATAACCCTTGAAATGAGACCATAGCTTGGCCACCTCATCATCCTATAAAGCAAACCCTTTCTCCAAGCCAAAATCTTCTTTTGGCTGATGGGAATATGCTTTTTCCCTCCCTAATTTATCCTTAAACAAGCTCTATTAACCAAGCCAAGCATTGGTTCATCCAAATGGGGAAAAAGGTGTGGTCCCCTCTTCCCATGGACCAAGAGAAGTCACACTCACCACCAACCCTATTTCCTAGCTTTAGGCAGCATAGGGGACACTTGGCACTCATCCAACCACTCCAAATCAAATCTCAACCATCCAATCTAAAAGCCAAAGGTAAAGTGGGGGAAAACTTGACCTAAAGGTGGCTTCTTCATCATTCCCTTTGATATGATCAAAAGCTCCAAAACTCCAGCAGCCCCCAACCTTCTAAGAGCTCCTCCTACACACTTCAGCACATTTCAAGTCCTTCCCAAGCTTTTCCCAACCATTTCCAAGCCTCAAATCACTATTTTAGTGAGGAGAGAGCATTCTAGAGAGAGAAAGAGGAGTTTCCAATATAACTTTCACTCCAGTGAGATCCGGCTTTTAACGTCTTCAGACAGTTTGTAGAGGATTGCTGTAGCTTTCTAACAAGCCAAAAATCGAAAAATTCTGACTATTGGATTGTAAGTTATGATCATTTTAAGTTTACCTTTCAATTTGAAACTGTAGTGATTTTACAATGAATGGAGCCTCCAAACTCTAGGTATTGTTAGATCATATTTCCCTCTAGCTACAGTTCAAATTTTGTGCAATTTTGTCAAGTATTTTGAAAGATATAGGCATTTGAAATTTTTTAACTCTGGTTCAATCAGAGCCGTCCGATCGAGCCTGTAACACGATTGGACGACCCAGAATTGGCCACGTCGCCCCAATCCATGCGATCCTCCTCTTGTTGAAATGCGGGTCCATCTGGGATCTGACACGTGGCATCATGCCACGCCGCCACGTCACTGACAGCGGATTTGACCCAAATCTGAATAAAAAATGCTTTAAATGCTCTAAATCTTCCAAAATTCATAGAAAATCGAATTTTCCACCAAATTTGGCGTTCTTAGGCTCGTTGGAAAGATAATCTAGTGTAGTGATTATTAAAATTAAAATCATATTGATTCGATTTCTGTATTGTGAGATATTTGAGTTTATTTTAATTTTATTTATTATAATTTTGTCACAATCCAGTGATCAAATGAAGCCCAAATTTTGTTGGATGATTATTGATTATCTTATGCATGTTTAACAATTTTTCTAGGTTCATATGCTCAATAGATTTCTGTGATATGAATTTTTAATGTAAAGGGTCTATTTTGGACCCTAAACTTTGAAAATTCATAACTCCTTAGGGTTTTAGTATTTTGTTGTGATATTTCTGTGGTATGATTGAATGTATGTCACGGTTAGACACGCCAATTCTCATGCCTATTTGAATTGTAGAGACTCCTAGGAAAAATAATTAAGGAAATATCTAGAAAACTTAAAAAATTCATAGGGGATTGTACACACACCCAATAGGGGTGAAACTTGAATATAGTAAACTTAGTGACATCAGATACCTTAAGTTTAAATTTTACTTAATTTGGAGGTCATTAGGTTAGAAAAAGCATGTCAAATTACAGCCCCTTTAAGGACTTAGAAAATTCAATAAATCATCATAAATTTATATTAATTCCAAAAAATACTCATAATACCTCTAATCAACCATATTTCAACTCTTAATTATTGAAAATTGAAATTACTTTAATTTGAAATTAAAAACAACTTTAATTTAATTTTAATCAAAATTAATGTTTAATCAATTTTAATTAATTAAAAATTATTAAAATTCCCAAAAAAATCTTTAAACACTTGCTGATCTCTCCTTAGATCATTTTTGATCTTTGGAGTTGATTTCAAGGAGTTTGGGACTCATTCGGGTTCAAATTATTAAAAGGGCCCTTAATTAAAATAATTAAATAATTCCAATAAATACCCAAACTTCCAAAATTCATCTCTCTTTTTATTATCACTGCTAGAAAATCTAACAAAATTTTGCCACTATTTTAATCGAGAGTTTTCGTAGGGAACTTTATCTCCCTACGATGTAATTAACTACGAGGGTTTGCGCTTGTAGGAGATTTAGAACCAAACACACCTGATTTTAAAATTGATTTTTCAAAGTTCAATTAGATTTCTTTGGAAAAACTTAAAATACTAGTGATCGTTATTATCACAATCATAGAATTATCATCGAATGGTATTTTCTACCTTCGGGGAGATACACTTTTCTTTGATAAGGCTTTGGATGTGAAATCAATAATCACACTTCTTGAATATTGTGGCTGGATATTCAGTAGAATCTCAATTTGACCCTTCGGGGCCATATGAAGTTCTCTTTAGCATCCAGTCATAATATTTAAGATGAATTTCATAACTCTAAATCTGAATACCGTTATGAAATTTTATTTTCACCTCTCGAGGTGATATACTTTTTCTAACGAGACAATTTGATTTTAGAATTTAAATTGAGGTCCCAAAGAAAACCAATATTTTCAAAATTCCACCAACACACCTAAAACCTGCTTTAAAAAAAATTACAATCCAACTGAATGTCTTAAAATGGTTAACCCATTGACATGGCAATTAATCCAATTCAATTCCAAATCAACTCAAATGAGGCACTTGAAATATAATGTAAATAATAAGATAATAATTAAAGGATAAAAATTCCTCAATTTTTGTGTACTTGTAAAAACCTTGAACACATCAATGAGATTAATTCAATTATCTCAACATCATAAGATTCTAATATCATTAAGGCACTCAAATACTTGATAAAGGATTTATTATTAAAAGAATTAATATGGAACTTTTGATCGAATGTTTTAAATTAGGGCTTGAATTATAAAATGTCCATGTAAAAATGCTTTACATATGATCTCATTTTCTACTTGAGTAGGTGTCCATAGTTTTGAGGGATGAAGAACTTTACTTCATGCTCTGATGATCACCACAAATAAACATCACATGAAATTTCCACCACAATAATCTAACTATTATTTCTTTACTATTAACATCCAACGCTTATATTTGAATTCAATTAATTGTCTATAAACACCTAACTTCTATTATCCCTATAATAAAATTAGATAATTATTCTCATTTGTGTAGTTTCATCTTCTTGAATTTTGAAGATTTGAATATTTTTGTATATATAATTATAAAGTGGATTATTATAAGTAGGCCAAACCCTATTATTTTTATCATAAGGCTTATGTAGTAGTACTAAGGCTTTAAACTCATAATTAAAAAAAATATATATGTCTTTTGCAATTCTTATCATATATCTATATTTGTGAGGGATATATGTGCAATCCTAAGGAATTAAGCTTTCTCACTATACCATCTTGAATGGTTTGGCAAGCAATAATTATCAACTTCTTAATCTAATCTTGAAAACAATTAAAATAAGTGTGGATAACTATATCTTTCATATATGTTCAAGTAGTCAAAACATATTTTTCCTATAATCATAAATGGTATGTCTACAAAAAAATAAAATTAATCAACATGAATCTTAAGATAATATTTGAATTAAAAACTTCTAGAGCTAAGTGTAAAACCACTTACACTCTACTTTTTAAGAGATTACAATCGAACTGATTGCCTTAAGAAGCAGAACCCATCAACTTCACAAGTAATATGATTCAACTCCAAATAACCTCAAATGAGGCATTTGAAATATAATTAAAATTATAGAATAATAATTAATGGACAAAATTATTCTCAAATTTTACATTCTTATAGTCAAATTGACTAGCTCAATGAAAATATATTATTAAGAGAATCTATATGGACCATTTAATTGAATGTTTTGAAATTTTGTTAGAATTATAAATGCCCATATATAAATGCTTTACATATGATCTTATTTTCAACTTGAGCATGTGTCAAGGGTTAAGAGAGATAAATAACTTTTTTTTTCTTGTTCTAATGATCACCACCAATGACAATCACCAACCATTGCCACCAATAACATATAACTATCGTTACTTGACTATTAACATCCAACCCTTATGTTGGACTTAACTTATTTTCCTTTGAACATGTGACTTATGTAATCATTAAAATGAAAATCATATAACTATTCTTAATTTTGTAGCTCCATCTTTTTTGCATTTTGGATAAGATCTTATTCTTGTATTTATAATTATATATTTGATTATTATAACATGGCCAAAAACTATGGATTATTCTCCCATTTTGTTTTCTCATGAGGCTTATGGAGTGGTGCCAAGGCATTGAACTTTTAATTTAAAAACTTTTGTTTTTTTTTTTTTTTGAAGAAATGCAGAAATTGCATTATAATGAAAGAGAAGATAACCTAATACAAACTAGACAATAGAAGCAAATGATCCTTTTTTCAATAAGAAAAAGGGACCTTATTGAAACTAAGTTTGTTAATTTAAACATATCATAAATGTCATGGAATCCACTGTCTTCTATTATGAAACTGTTGAGATGCAGGGGATACCAAAATATAAGACAACCCGAAGGTTGATTAGTATCCCAGAGTTCCCATCCAGTTGGAGAATAAAAGATAGTAAAGATCCCAAAATCATTTAGACAAAGTTTAAAATAACAAAAGAAAATAAAGTAAAGGAAACATAAGCTAGAAAGAAAATTACAAATTAATAGTAAATTCCAAAAGTTTGGTATTGATTCTCCAAACTTTATAATCATATGTTCCATCATCAAGCAAAATCCAGGATTGTTGTTGTCCAAGGAAGAATCTTTACTCATTATCAATGAGATAAACGAGAAGAAGAACCTCCATTCTTCTCTTTGTGATCACCCATCTTTCTTCTAGGAAGTTCTTTAATCGGACCCAAAGTTTGAAGTTCTTTGAATAGAAAGTGTTTTGACCCGGGTGAATTGATCTTCTTGCTAAATAAATTCTTGTCTTTCTTAAGAATTGTTTTTTTGAAATTCAAACTAATATCTGAATGGGGAGAATAATCAGAGATTGTGGATGAAATGGGATTACCACTAACAAATGAAGCAGCCGCCGAAGTAGTTGAGGGAGATGTAATTGCAGAAACTGTTGTAACTTCCTCCCGAAAACCAGGAATTTTGACTTCAAAATCTGGTTTGTGAGTTCCCAATAATCCAGCTCTTAGAGTTGATTTTGTAGCCTTTTTTCCAGCATTTGCATTATCTTCAGCCATCAAATTTTGTTGATGGTTCTGTTATGCAAGTTCCCAATATTTCAGCTTTATTAAAAAGAGTTGTAGCCGTCAATTCTGTTGAGGGCGAAATTCCAGATCCTTGATTAATCAAAATCGATTCAGCCTCCTTTTCTTCCTCCAAATTATGTGGAATTTTGAATTTGTTTGTTAATCGCGTTGGAGAGAAATCCGGAGCTAGAGTCTCAACCACCTTAGGATCAATCAAAGTATCATTATTAATTTGAACTGCATTTGATGACACCAAAAATCTTGTTTGATACAAATATTTTGAACTTTCAAAATCTGAAATCTGAAATTCCAGATTTTCAGTAACTGTATTTTCTTTTTTGCTGGTTTCATTTAACACATCAGCCATCTCCTCAGCTAATGCATTAAATGAATTAGAAACACCAACTGACTTCTGAGAAGTATGCTGATTCAATTTCAGATTCAAATCTTGGTTAACCGTCCTTTCTTCTCCTTCCTTGAAACCAGCCGATTCTTCAAGTTGGCTTTTGGAACTTGCAATTACCATTGGATCGGACTTGTTTCCATCTGTCATTTCATCCTGAACCAAAATTTCAGCCGTTCCTGAATTTGCAGCTGAAAAAACTTTGGCATTCAGTAGATTACTTACTGAATTCTTCTTGTTTTTGAACTTAACTTGCAACCAAGGACCATAAGGATTTTTAATATGATTTGAAATGGAAGGAACATCTTCAACATTAGGACAAACTGATTCAATATGCCCTATCCTCCCACATTTGAAGCAAAGTGATGAAAGATTTTCGTATTCGAACTTTTGAAAAAATCTTCCATGCAACCCTTCGATCCATATTCCAATGGGGAGTTTTGAGTTCAAATTAACTCGAATACATGCTCTGGCAAATTCTCTCCTTCCCCACCTAAACATATTACCATCTAAAAGTAATGGAGTCCTAATTCTAGACACAATTCTAGTGATATTGGACTAATCCCAACAGTGTAGTGGAAGGTGAGGAAGACGAACCCAGATTGGAGCTGAAACACCTTCTAATGAATTAGGAGAGAAGTTCGGAGACCACTTGTCTAATCCAATGGCAAAACCCCCTACAAACCATGGACCTCCATCAAGAACTACTTCCATACCTTCATGAGATTGAAATGAACAAAGTAGCCAATCTAAGCAAAGAATGGTTAAATGGAATCCTCCAAATTTCTTCCATTTTTTTCTTAACTCAATGGCACATTTTGAAAAAGATATATTTTTCCCAAGAATTTTAACCACCAAGGATTTACTCAAAACTTGAATATTGGATATTTCATTCTCCATATCCAATTTGACAATGTTTAAATCTTCATCCTCCTCATGATTCTTAACCCAATTGATTTTAATGTGTGGTTTCTTAGTCCACACATTAGAATTATGAACATTTGAAGAATTAATAGGATTATTGAAATTATCCTTTTTAGTCTTCAAAATATCAATAAAACTTCTCCTTGAGGAAGAAGCTTCTTTGTCAATAGCTCCAACAATAGAAATCGGAGAGGGAGATTTAGGTAGATTGTTAGAAACCACAATTACCTCTTTCCCTTTACTAGAATCTGTCAATGTCTTTTGTTTAGACAAAAGTCCTCCCTCTTTAATAACAAGAGGAGTTTCTAAAATTCGAAGATTGTGCGGGGAGATGCATTTGAAAGAGAACCTACCTTTTGAATCCAACATAATTGGATTCGCGGTAGATAAACAGGATTTGGTGTTCCGATCATCCTTAGATGACCGGCCACCTTCTTCCATCTCCAATCTTTGCACCCAAAATCTTCAAAATCTCTTTCCAAATTCCTTCCTTAATTTGTGGAGCTTCTCTCTCTTCCTTAATTTAAAAACTTTTGTTGACTTTTGAAACTTCTAACTTATCTATATATGTGATGGTATATGTGCAATGCTATGGCATTAAGCATTCTGACACTACCATCCTGAATTGTTTGGCATGTAGTAATTATCAACTTCTTAATCTAATCTTAAAAGAATTTAAAAAACTTAATTAATTTCTCAAGATGTTAATGCAACAACAATTAAAATCTAGCAAATGTAAAAGTTAAAGGAGGACATTTTGTTTACTCATTGCATGTTAGAAAAAAATATTTCTTTCATCCCTTTTTGATTCAATGGAAGACTAGTACATGCATGTCACCTAAAAAATAAGGTTGGTCAACCCTAATCAATTAAAGTGGATTTATCCATTTCAAATTTAACATTTTAATATAATATTTTATTTTACATTTATTTTCAAGTACTTAAAATACATTTAACCTATAATCAAAAGGCTTATGTAGAAGTATTTAAATATTAATAGTAAAAATAAGCTAGTGATTCAATATATGAGGAATACTTAGTATATATGATATATTATTAATTTAAGATAGGAATTTGAAAGAAAGTATCCAATAAGGTATAGTCTAGTATCAAAATAAGGATAATGAAGGTACTGCACAAGGAAATATAAGTATTCTATTTGTTGGAATGATAAGTGAATGTTTATTATTGTTTTACTAAAGGTTGGATTTTATTCCAAGGAATAGGGGTTATGTGGCTGGCTTCTTCTTAAAGGGGTCTAGTGAATCCTTTAAGTTTTGCTAGTTTGGTAAGTGGTAATTTTGCAAAAATCCTTAAAACCTTGTTCATCTCTTATTGTAGAAATCTTTTAACATTCACCACTTAAATCCTTGTATCAATTTCTAAATAAAGTTTCATATAAAAATCCAATAAAAAAACTAATAGGAACTCTCAACCTTGACTTGTACTATTTTGACCTAATTTTGTTCTAGACCCCACTTCGCTAATCTACACTCCTTGAAAATTTAGAAAGAACTCCATAACTGATATACATACACATGGCTTTTGGCTTTCAAGAGTTTATAATGACAATATTATCAAAATTTAATAAATCTAAAACTATAAATCCCATGTTTAGAATTTTTGCTACACTCCCTTTTTATCACCTTTCTTGTTATTTTTGTATGGAAACTTAACACCATTCCTCCAGTATATCCCATGGAACCTTTTAGATGCCTCTAAGACCATTTCAGCCCTAATTCAGAATGCCTACACCATGGTCAAACAAAAAATTTGTATTAGAGCTTTTGTTGGTAGAGTAGCATTGGAAACTTCACTAGAAAATGTAAACTCTTTGATTTTATAATTTTTATATCCTTTTTCAATGGTTCTTATTTTTCTATTACAATGATGAGTAGAAAATTACTTGTTTTAGCCAATTTTATGAGAAATTATAATTGTACCAACAAGTCATCTTCCCTTTCAATTTGCTAACCTATCACTGAACTTCTTACCCTAATGTTACTAAAGTAAACACATTAGAATGGGAGTTATCCTTATGCTAGATAAGCCTTTAATAAGGTTCCATATAATACATATCCTTTCTTTACAAACTTAAATTTTAATGTTATTCTTTGCATGCAATTTTTATGTAACCATTTTTTACTTGTTCATAAATCAATATAAATGATTTAAATTAAATAAATACATCTATATCATATTTCAATTTAATTACAATAAGCATCCATTTTATGTTTTAAAAGAAAACAAATGCTTTTTCTCTTCCAGTTTGAATCAATAGTATATGTCATATTCAAACAAGATCTAGTACGTATCAAGTGAAAAACCTAAAAAAGAAAGATAAAAGAAGTTTCCTTACATATGAAAAAAAATTTCTTAAATTACAAGAAATGATTATCAACCTAATTACTTAAACACATGCCATGATTAGTTGGATACAAATCTAATAACTACTTAGAACCAAGCTAACACTAACCAATTTGAAGAGGGATTTGTAAAAAAGAAAACCATAGGAATGAATATCCACCTATATTAGATCATTTCATATTAGAATAGGAATGAAAATCATAAGAATCATGATCATATTGATGAAACCATAAAGAAGGTTATGGTAGAAGCCTAAATTTTTGATGGTATTCACAATCCTAATAAATTTTTAGATTAATGACTCAACCAAACAAATAAATTCTTTGATTGGTAAAAATGAATGACAATCAAAATCACCTATGCTAAAATTAGATTAATAGGCCACAAAAAATTATTGCCATAATAATTTAGCAAAAGAAGAAAGATCTAGTAGAACATTCTTATTTTGAGTGAAATGAAAGAAATGTTGAGAGACAAATACTATATTAGAAAGTATTAGAAGAAGCATCATGAATAGTTAATGACATTATATAAATAAAACATGTAGTTTTTTTAAAATATAAATACTTCGAAGACCTTATGGCTATGACTACTTGCCATGGTTAAGTTTATAATTAACCAACAAATTTATGAGTTTTTTATATATTACATTATGAATGAAACATATCATCAAGATCCTTAGGCCAAGATCCTTAGGCCCATATCTTTCTTAACACAAGTCAAATATAATACCTCTACTCTCCTAACCAGATCATCGGAAGGCAGCCTTTTTATGTGACCAAACCATCTAAGGCGACTCTCTCTAATCTTATCTTCTATTGGAGCTACTCCAACCTTTTCATGTATATGCTCATTTCGTATCCTATTTCTAAGGGTAAAGCCACTCATCCACCTGAGCATATTCATCTCTGACACACTTAACTTAGTATTATGCTTCTCTTTTAATGGCCAACATTCGGCACCATAAAGCATTATAGGCCTCACTACCATCTTATAGAATTTTCCCTTTAGTTTGAGGGGTACATTTCTTTCACATAACAAGCCCGATGCATTCCTCCACTTCAACCATCCAACTTGAATTCTATTGATAATATCCCCATCTATTTCACCATCACTTTAAACAATAGATCCAAGATATCTAAAATGTGTACTCATATTAATAACTTGATCGCCCAGAGTCACAATCCCCTCACTAGGTCTATTACTACTAAAATTACACTCCATAAATTCCATTTTAGATCTACTCAAGCGAAAACCTTTAGACTCTAAGGTTGACCTCCATAATTCAAGTTTACCTTCAACTCCCTCTCTAGTCTTATCAACAAGAAGAATATCATCAGCAAAAAGCATACACCAAGGTACATCCTCTTGCAAATGTCTAGTGAGAACATCCATGATTAAAGCAAAAAGATATGGTCTTAAGGTCGATCCTCTATGTAACCCAACCAAAATAGGGAAATACTTGGTCAAACCACCTTGTGTTTGAATATAAGCATTATTGACTCCTTTCTTTTCAAGAACTCTCCATAGCACTTCTCTTGGAACTTTATCTTATGCTTTTTCTAAATCAATAAATATCATATGTAGATCCTCCTTATTTTTTCTATATTTCTCCATCAAATCTCTTAGTAAATGTATGGCTTCCATAGTCGACCTACCCGGCATGAATCCAATTTGATTTTGAGAAACATTAGTATCACGCCTCAACCTATGCTCCATAACTCACTCCCATAGTTTTAAAGTATGACATATTAACTTAATACCTCTATAATTTGTACAATCTTGTTCATCACCTTTATTCTTAAAAATAGGAATTAACACACTCATTCTCCACTCATTTGGCATCTTTTTAGTCTTCAAAATAGTATTAAAAAGTTTAGTAAGCCAATAAATCCCTTCATCTCCTAAGAATTTCCACACCTCTATTTGAATATCATCAGGTCCAACAGCTTTTCCACCCTTCATTTTCTTTAAAGCCTCTCTAACTTCAGTTTTACTAATACGCTGATAAAAATAGAAATCTTTATTTTCATTTAGGGTGATAAGGTCACTATAATCAATCTTATTTTAACAATCTTCATTAAAAAGTTTAGCAAAATATCTCATCCACCTTTGTTGAATATCATCTTCTAAGAAAAGTATTTTTTGATCTTCATACTTAATACACGTCACTTGAACTAAATCCTTACTACTCATATCTCTTTGTTTGGCTAACCTATACATATATCTTTCTCCCTCCTTAGTATTTAATCTATTATATAAATCACTAAAAGCTAATGTCTTTGCATCGCATATTGCTTTCTTAGAATCCTTACGAGCCACTTTATATATTTCCCAATTATCAAAATTTTTAAAATTAAACCAATTTTTATAACAAATCTTTTTATTTTTAATCTTTTCTTGCATAATTAGATTCCACCACTAACTATTTTTACTATTAGGAGCTTTTCCCTTTGATACTCCAAGCACAACTTTTTCAATAATCTTAATATCACTAGCCACTTTTTTCCACATAACATTAGCATCCTCATGCACAGACAAAATCTTAAAATCTAAAATCTTATTCTCAAAAATATTTTTGTTAATATTCTTTAAATACATCAATCTAATCCTAGAAAAATGTCTTACTTTATTTTTTATTTTATGCGCCTTTATCTTAATGTCCAAAACTAATAATCGATGTTGGGTACATAAACTTTCACTCGAAATAACTTTACAATCTTTGCAATCTAAATGATTTAATCATTTAATAAGAAAATAGTCAATCTGAGTTGTACTATATCCATTTTTATAAGTGATGAGATGCTCATTCCTTTTCTTAAATAAGGTATTAGCAATTGAAAAATCATAAGCTAAACAAAAATCTAATATGATCTTGGCACCTTCATTCATCGTTACAAATCCATGGCCACCATGAATGCTTTTAAAATCATCTACCTCTCTATCAACTTGTCCATTTAAATCTCCTCCAATAAAAACTCTTTCTTCAATAGGTATCTTTTGTATTAATTCTTCTAAGTCATTCTAAATATTTAATTTAGAACACATATCCAAACCTACTTGAGGAGCATAAGTACTTATAATATTAATAATCTTATCATCAACATCAATCTTTAAAGCTATAATTCTATCTCCTATCCTATTAATTTTAATAACACTATCCTTTAAACTCTTATCTAAAATAACACCTACACCATTTCTAGTACGACTTCTACCCGAATACCAAAGTTTAAATCCTAAACTATCAATTTCCTTAGTCTTCTCTCCAACCCACTTAGTTTCCTTAATGCACAAAATATTTAACTTCCTATGAATCATAATATCTATTAATTTCATTAATTTTCCTGTAAGGGAACCTATATTCCAAGTTCCTATCCTAATTTTATTTTCATGGACTAGCTTCTTTACCCACATCCATCCTTGATGTGGCAACCCTTGCCTATTAAACACTGCACTCGGGCACTAGTGCAGTGGCCCTTGCACACTTGTCACTGTATTTAGGCCATACAACGCGTCGCTTCCAAGGGACGCCCTAGCATTAACACAATTTCTTAAACGATTCATATCATTATTATTCGACAAATTTTACTCTGGCTGTCAACTACCTAACGCAACCCTCCACTTCTCTCATCCAGGACTTGGGATCTGGCAACGGCAGTGTTGTATATGACATAATCATATAAAAAAACCAACTGACTATCATGATGTATATGAAAATTGTTAGGTTTGATATGATTGAAGAAATATTTTTACCATAAACCCCACATATAGAGAAAAGATTAAAGTTGTTTAGATATGTGTGTGGTTTCATGAGTATGTTGACAAAATATACACTTTAAAGAGCCAACCTTTAGTCGAACAAATCATAGTCCATTCCTTATAATTGGGTAAATTACTTTGCCTAGTTGAACACATCTAAATGCCTAAAACCTATTGTGATATGTAGATATGAAAACCATATGTGATATAATGTACTTCAGATGAATAAAACCCTTATTCTCCTAGTGAGATCTTGGTTGTCTGATATGGATATCATATATTTTGGGAGATAGAATACTTATCTATTCTATTTTAGTTACAAAGCTTCTAGGCTTTACCTTCCAAATCTAATGAGAAAGGTTAGGCTATTCCCTTTACACCAACCAAATCATCCCCATTATTTATATATTGTCTCATCTCAAAACCCTACATTAGGCACATATCACAGAAATAAAAATAGAGGACTACTATGAGTCAATTGAGTAGGGTTATACTTCAAATTATTATGAAAATAGACTATGAATATACCCTAAATTAGCCAATTGATCTTATTAGTAAGCTTTCACAATCATTTTTTGATTATGTAATTAGTTTTGCAAAATTGTTTCAGCTCACAATAATGTTAGATATAAATTAGAAGAATAAACATAAGATAATGTAATTCATGAAATAAGAAATAGATCTTTAATGAATAAAATATTGGAGATCATGTGTTGATTAGGATCCAACCCAAGAGATAACAAAGAATAAAATTTATAAAATTATAAACTAGGGCATATAGGCCTTTTTAGATTATTAAAAAACTTGGAGAAATCCCATATGTTCTTGAATTACAAAAAAATATGTATATTATCCACATTTTTAATATAGGGAATTTGATATTATCTAAGGTAGTTAGTAAACCCTAAAATATGGATGATAACTCTTTTATTGAAGGAATTGACCATAAAATAGCAAAGCCCTAAAGTTCTAAGCTAAATGAGTGATCTAGCTGTTGATCACAATGGTAGAAGTTCGGAAAGTTAGCAGGAAGGTAAAGGAATTTCTCAACTCTCAGGTCAATAATGATGAAAATTGGGCTATGAACATTAAAATTGTTCGAGGTGCTGGATAATTTTTTTCCTTTATATTCTTCATGCGCAATTCTAGGGATCTCATGGAAATATGAAGTGGTTGTCATATGATGTGATACCACTGCTTAATAGACTGCAAATGACTTCCCCCTATTCTACATTGTTATTATATTCCACTATTAAAAAAATAAGTCTTTTATAGAAGTTATTAGCTGCAAATTAAATACCACTGTAATAGACCGCATACCGCAGTGGTCTTAAACCGCTTCTTTGCACTGTTGGTGAAATTTTGAAAAAAAAAAGGTTTTGAAAAATATTGGTTTTCTTTGAGAATTTTAGAATTACAGTTAAATTCTAATTATAAAATTGAATCATCCCGTTAGAAAGAGTATATAATCTCGAAAGGTGAAAATAATGTTTCAAGATGGGATTCAGATTTAGAATTATGAATCTCATCTTGAGTATTGTGACCGAATGCTAAAGAGAACTTTATATGGCCCCGAAGGGTCAAAATGAGGTGCAATAGAATATCCGGCTATAATATTCAATAAGTATGATCGTTAAGTTCACATCCAAAGCCTTATCAAAGAAAGACGTATCTCCCGAAAGGGAAATAATGCCATTCAATGATAATTCTTTGAATGTGATAATAATGATCATTTTTTGAGCTTTCCCAAAGGAACCAAATATAAATTTTGAAAAAATCAACTTTTTAAAATCAGGCGCATTTGTTGTTCTAAATCTTCTATGAGCGCAAGCCCTCGTAGTTAATTACATCGTAGGGAGACAAAGTCCCCTACGTAAACTCTCAATTAAAATAGTATTAAAATTTTGTTAGATTTTTTAGGAGTGATATCAAAAAGAGGTCAATTTTGGAAACTCAAAAGAGAATGGATCAAAATTGAGCAGATATTAACAAAATCAAGGGAAAAGGAGTAGGGGACACTTTGAGATTCCGGAACCATCTCGAAGTTTCCCAACTTAATCTAAGTGTTGGGCTTACATTTTGGATTGAGATGAAATTTAATTAAAGTTGAGCATTTGATTTGAAATTTGGGATTATATTTTCGAAGTTTGGATCTTATAACCAAAGATCTACCTCGGATCCTAAATCTAATTTTGGACACTGGACCACAGTCGTCTGAGCCTAGCTAATGCAGTGTAGAATCTAGACTTACCCTGGCTTGGATTGGCGATCCAGCTAACCACCTAATCAATTTAAAATACATGAGTTTGATCTTTTATGAAAGAGTGGTAGGGACATTTCATTTAAGGTTTTGGATAGTTGGGGCACACATCTAGAGATTTCCCAAATTGGCCCCTTTTACTTATGTTGGGTGCAAAATGCTAAAGACTAATGCAATTAAAATTTTGAATCTTTTAAATGTGTTTCTAATGTAATGCATGCTAGTCTACGACTTCAAATTATGAATGCTTAAAAGTTAAAAGCGGGCTTAGAAAATAATTTTTTTTAGAAGACTAGGCTTCCCTATGTCCGACATCTTGCCCTCATAGGTCAGACTATCTGGACTCTACCCCTGTAGGCGGGGAAGGGTCTAAACCAAGGAGAGAAGTAGTGCAAAAATATGCATGCGACCCTGGGGTTGATCCCTGGCTAATTTTCTAGATTTGTTATCTTTCTATGTTATTTAGACTCGCTAAAATTTTAGACTTTAAAATTATGAATATAAAACTTTCACACCATCTTTAGTCTCACGATTCCAGGTAAAAATAAAAGCGGCACACAAATGCCAAAAAAACTAGAAAGATCGGTAATTTTGTATGCATTCATTTCATCACATCAAACATAAATGAATTAATAAATATCCATAGGAAAAGTTACATTGCTTATTACAAACCAGGGTCTTGCAGAAAGTAAAGTGGCCGGGCACCACTGATAACAACCCGGATTCTAAACCTAGTAGAGATGCAAGGGGTTTTTAATGGATACTTTCTGTCTTCAAATCTTCAATCTCGTTCTCCTCAAAGCTCTTTTCCTTCAAGAACCTTGGATTCTTCGTAGTAGACTATCCAAATGGATAAGAGGGAAATTCCTTTGAGGGGAAGGACACTCTTTCCTCTTTGGGTAGGGAAGAAGTGATCCAAATTTAGATCTCCAAATAGAAAGGGCTACTCCCCTAAGGGGCATCCTTTTCTCTTTGGAGTCCAAGCTTTGGACCTATATCACTACAAAAAATAATGGCTATTAGGGCACCTCAAAGTGTCATAATATGTATCTATTAGGGCACATGATATATTGAGGCATCAAACAATGGTGTCACTTAGGTGGCTGTTGGCATAGGGTTAAGGGCATCTTTATATGCCCTAAAACTAAACTTTTATGACATATAATTTTGATGGCATAACCTCCTCAATGACACCTTCTAGGTGTCCTAATAGACAAGTTTTTCTAACACCTTCATATGATGGAATTTGCAAATAAATATGACAAATATTATGTGTTCATAATAGATTAACTTTCATAGTACATTTATTTGATGGAATATATTAATAATATGCCATATTAGTTTATCCTAAAATATATTTCCCAACACTTCAATTTAATAATAATTTAATAAAATGACATTATATGTCTCAAAATTACATTCAATTATCTATTAATTATGTTGACTCATAATATTTCAATTGAAATAATTAATCTACAATCAAATTTCTTAAAATCTCATATACATATGAGAGCTTACATAAGATATTTTTCTTCAAATAAAAATTTATTTCATAAATAAAAAATTACAAGAGTTTTTCTCCTTAAATACAACAGAAATTCTACTTCAATCTTCATATGCGTACATAATCAATTTATTACAATAAATATGTTCACAAACATTACACAAAAATCCAAAAAAATGGCCCTTATCATGAGGGCGATTTCTTTACACAATAACAATTAAGTCTTGAGATCTTTGTTTCCACACTTCATTGTAATCCACTCCATCTTTCATTTGAAAAGACAAATTGGAATCTGAAATCATTAAATCATGAATATAAATATGTTAATTGCTTATATATTATTCCTGCTGGACATTTACAAGAGGAATGTCAATTAAGGACCACATCTATTTAAATTTCAACACACATTAACAATTCTAACAAAAAAATTTCTATACAATGTCATAAGCTTTTTTAATTTCAAATGATAAGTAGAGCAAATATAAAGAATTTGACATATCAGATCCCATGGTTTTAATGAGTTTTTTTTTTAAAATGTTAGTTGTTTTCACTATGATTTAAGTCAACTAAGTAGTGTGTGGACCTGCCAACGGTGCAGTGGAGTTGGTGCACTGAGGAAATTAGAAGTGATTCCAATTTTTTACGAAATGGTAGCTCTCCCTCCATTTCATCATTTGCCTCAACCACATTTCTAACTACCTTCGCCCTTGTCCTGCAAACATTTCACACAACAACACTAAGTTATAAAAAATGCTTGATATCTACTTTAATGATGAACCAAAAAAATAATTCATCAGAGGAGAACAACACAGGCTGCAACATGGCTTTTCAATTAAGAAAATTATTTAAATAGTCATCAAAATGAATATACATATATTATTAGCTGTGAGCTATTGCATTCAACTCGCCTTTAATGGATTTACACTCGCATTTGGCATTTTGTTTGCCTATTCAGTTAATGAAGGATTCATCTCTTAATAAATTATCCCAGCCGTAACTATACTATATATATATATAAAATAAATATATTTATATATATATATATTATATATATTATATATAATAATATATAATATATATATATAATATATATATATATTATATATATATATATTATATACTTATGTAGAGAGTTTTTTTCCACACTTTCAATGTGAATATGTACAATAATTTGTCCATGATAAGTGAAAGCTACAGATGGATCGCAGTCGTTGAGGACAAGGAATATATCAACTTGCTCTATAAAAATGCATTGAACATATAGGAAACTGTAACCAACAATGATATTGTTTTAAGCATTCCCAGCATTAACTACATGAGTAACTCTTAAGTTTTGCATTGCCCATGCGGAAACCAGAATAATCAGGGATCAAAATTCAATAAGCGTTAAGAAACATATCCATAGAAGATCAGAATATGGCTACTGGCAATTACTATAGGTGAATACATTCTACTTTACTCTGCACCTCATTACAAGTGAACTGAGGCTGATTATAGATGCAATGAAATATGTTAAGCACAGCGACATCAAGGGCAGCTTATTCCATCTGCATTATACTTGGAAATTATCATCAAAACATAATTTGGTGAACTTTGAAAGGAAATTTATGATTTTTTTTTAAATAGCACATGGATAAGTTGTTTACTTCATATTGTTTTATTCTATTTGAACATCGAAGTACCACTTGGTTTCTACAGTACACGGAAAAAATATAGAGAAATGAATAAAAAAATATTTTATTAGCCATTTCCAAGGATTGTAAGAGTAGAGTTTTAGGCAGCATTTTGTAGTAAAACACTCTAGATCTTCATCAGATTGAGAAAGTTGATAAAGATCACATTGCAGGTTATAAGAAAGCTTTAAGGTGTTGGGAGAACACAAAGGTTTTTGATGTAGCTTTATTAAATAAAAAATATAAGCTCGGATCTCTGAAGCAATCTGCATTATGGCAACCTTTTTGGTTTACAGCCTTTTTCATAATTAGGCTTCCACTCACAATCGATGCCAACAACCTTACATCCCTCAATGTTGTTAGTTGCAGTAATTAACCCATTGGGACTCGATCAAGTCAAATATATAGCGTTCAATAAAAGCCATTGCTTTCTCCATATCATATTTTTGAAAGCATTTCACTTGAAATCATCAAGTAGCACCATTAGCATCACAAAAAGTACACAACAAATGCTACCAATGATAAAAGTTTAGTCCATGGTACCTTCAATGAAACTATCTACATCATCAGGGGGCACATCAAACACCGCACCCATAAAATCAGATGTTATGGAAAGATGCTTCACTCCTGCAATATATTCTTCAGGCATGAATCTCTTCAATATACTAAAAGCAAATCTGAGGCTAAACGCAAAAAAAAAGAACCCCAAGATTAAGGCCCAAATCATTAACACAATTAGAAGTAAACAATTCTTCATAGAAACCTAAATTAAGCTTAAATTATGAAGCCATTACAGTAAAAATTGATGTTATGAAAAAAAAAAACGTACAAGATGGTAATAAAATCAAATAATTACTTAAGCTGATGCTTATGCTAGCATGTATATCTGCGTCTCTGATACAAGATGTAATGTCACATAATCATCAAAAGATGAAAGAAGTGATCTCTTTGTAATAGTAGTGTATCCCTGTTTAAGGAAAAAAAACCATTACATGGATTGCACATAAATTAAGAGCAAACAAACAGAAGTATAAAGACAAACTCAATACTAACTGCAGCCTTTGCAAGTGCTTTAGCAAGTAATTCTACAGCTGACATATTTGATGAGTTTAGGAGTTCCTCTGCTTGTAAAAGGAATACTGGAACTACACTGCACCACAGCTCAATTTTAGACGTTTAAGAGAACACATAATCAAGTGACTGAATCGTTCAGCATACTGGAGGCCCAGCTAACATATCACGTCTACAGTTGTTGTATGTGAGCTTACAATATTTTATATGCTAAGATAAAAAAAAACCTTAAATAATTGATAAGTGAACACTTTTAGATCATTAGGCCCAGCTAATTATGGCATGATTTTTTTTTTGCGATTAACGAAGAAGAGTTTACTCACAAACGATTGGTAGTCAGCTCACAACAAAAGCTATTTATGAATATTTACGATGCTGATAATTTCTTATTCAAACTCAAAGTGCAAAAATATTAGTATCCTTCAACTTCTACAATCGAAGTGAGGAGTTCAAATTCATCCCCACACTACCCCCTAAACCAGACGGGGGAGGACTGCACAAAAATTGTGCATAATGTACAAATTTAAAGTTTTGCTAACAGTTGTGACAAGGTAGGAACATGTTTAAACAACATGTGGCTAAACTTATTTTTTCTAGAATAAATAATTTATAAAATATAAAGACTCCTATTGTTGAATGCAACAAACAGGAATAGAACAAGCCTGAGGAGTAAGTTTAAAAAGCAGCAACTGAATGAAAATCTATGAAGTTATAGTCATATTTCATGATTTTATCTGTTGAAACAAGCAAGCACAACATTTACCAAAGAAAAATAAGCATTATATTTGAAATATAGAACCAAGTTTTTTTATAGCTCAACTGTGCACCTATTCATCATTCTAAAACAACAAAAGGAAAAAAAATTAAATACAAATTATTTTCCGTAGCATAGTGAACCTTAATCTCCAATTATATAGACATATGAGCCTAGAATGTTTTTTAGCTGCAGCATGAGAACAGCGTGCATTTTGATTCACCTTGTACTTTACTGAAATAGAGTAAGAGCCTAAGGAGCGGTTTCCTTCTCGCAGCTCTAAAATATGACACGCAAGTTGCCTTGCTCTAGCTTCCACAAAAGGGCTGCTGATGCATTCAAAATGATTACACAAATCACCAAAGTCCATTGCATCGACCATCTCATCTGATTTTGATCTTTCATTTATAGCAACAGATTTTGTCACAATATCTTTCGTTTCATCGAGAACTGTAAAGAACATATGTTAAAATAAATTTTAAATTACAAACAATAGTTGTTATAAATTAAGAATCTTGTTTTATGTTTTTTTTCATTGCTAGCAACTACCAATAAAAAAACTTGTTTTATTAATTGGGTCAAGTACCATCACTCTTAATACAAAATTCATTAATGAGTCAACCTGAGTAAAATGAAGGAAATAATAGTATACCACCTAAGGATTGATTTACATGGATGAAAGCATTTTCTTTCCAGTCTCTCTGGACACATCTGAAAACTTTTCCACTGAGAGAACTTCTGGAGAATTGACCCTGTCCTCGTACAACTTGAAGAGCATGACCCCTAGTGCTTTTGAAGCTTCTTTCATCAGAAAGATGGAGAGCTTGCATCATATATTTCTAATTTGGTAATGAAATTATCTCAGTGTTTCGCATATATATTCTCATGATATTATATAAAACTGCAAAGTACTTATAACAAGAGCAATCAGTATGGACAAAAACATAAATTCTAAAACATTAAAATAACTTCTTAGAAAATTATAATCGTATAACCAAATCTATCAACATTATATAAATATATAATATAATATATATATATATATATATATATTATATATATATATATATATATTATATATATATATATATATATAATATATATATATATATATAGTATATATATAAATATTATATGTATATGTAAGACTGTTCAAATCCAACTAGTAACTTCAGAAGTTTATAACTCTTGTATATCAATCGTCTTCACGAACAACCTGAATTAAATTAATTACATAAATATAAGTAATTTGATTACGTAATAAAAAAGTTTAATATTTAAAATTAAAACGTACTTACTAAAGCATGAGGCCATGCAACATAAGTTCCAATTGCCTATCCAATTGTTGTTAAAGTACTGTACGGTCTAATCAAGTGTTCTTCCCAATTCACAGGAATGTTTAAATGAACGGAACACCAATTTGGACCTAATGGATAGTTACCAACCCTATGTGTAGGATCCATACTTTGAATGTATCCAATTGCCACAGTTTTAGTAGAATCAAGAATACTTTTGACTGCAACTTTAGTTCCAACCTATACATATATATGAAGTTTATAAGATCTAATAAAAATTTGTAACAGCATATGAAAGATCAAAATATGGTTATAAAAGTTCATAAGTAAATAATTTGCTTACTTGAATAAGAGTATTGTTATTGAATGTGTGAACATCACCATTTTGAGAATATTGAGTAGCTCTTAATATGGTGGTATTAGTTGCTTGCTGTGTACTTTGCATATCCAACTTCATTTTAGCAATTACCTCGCCCTGTTCTTAAACTTGTTTTTCCATTTTTTCGAAAGCTTCCTTGTAACCTTCTATTAATTGATAAGCACTACTTCGATTTGGAATTTCTCCCCATGCAACATAAGGAGTTACACCAAATCCATACATGCGAACTCTTTCGGCCTTGTCATTTCCAAGAACTTTTGAGAAAATATCATCTCTTCCAACATATTCTGTTTGAGATGTTTGACTTCTAATTTCCTTCATTTTTACCTACATATAATGAATATTAATTCTTTCACTTAATATTTTGTATACTTTATAATTAATTTATGAAATAGTTTATTATCAGCACTTACCAAGGCTTCACATGCCTCAATATTATTAGAAATTCCTTCTTTTGTGTAACACTTTTCAAACATTTCAACTCTCGTTGGTGAGTGTCCTATACTTTTCTCCTAAATAATTAAATAAATAATATAAAAGTTAATTAAAATAAAATATTAATTGACTTCTAAATTTAAGTCTAATACACACACTAATACAAATGTATATACAAATAAAATTTACCTGATCTTCACGCACTTGACCGAAACTCCTTTTTCCAGTTATATGCTTCAAACTCTTTCTTGACCTACTCTTTTTATTTCGTTCACTTATACACTAAACACAAATATGAATTAATAAAAAATAAAACATGAATAACACTTTAAAATTTAAAAGTTATAATAATATACCTTTGATTCTTCTGAAATCCAATAGGTTAGAAGATTTTTCCATTGATCTTTGAGTATCCTTTTTGGAACATTACATAGTTGTAATTCTAAAGACATTTTTGAGTAATAATATTTAGATTTAACATGAGCTTTCCAATTTCTCCATTTCCTCCCAATTGATTGAAGAATCCATACATCACAAGCACGGGGAATCTCAAATTTCTCCTAAAAAAATAAAATATTTTTTTGTTATATCCAAATAAATTTGTTGTTTTATGCATGCAACTGAAATCAAACAAAATAAGTACAAATATTATGAAGATAAATACCTGAACAACTTCTAGCATATTTTTTTTAAAGACTTCGGCATTTTATCCCAACTTCTGATGTCAATTGGTGCATGTTTCCCATTCCGAGCAATAGTTCCTAAAAACTCAACAAATAATGATTTATTTTGCCCAATAGGTTGACCATATTTGTTAAAATTAACAACAAGTCGTTCTCCACCATGTTGGATAGCATGATATCCCCAAATACTACACATATAGGTTGGACCTCTTTTTCATTTTTGTTCCTCATTGCTTATACCTACTATGAAAATATTATTTTGAAATTAAAGTCTTGTAAGTAAGATAAATGAAAATGTAAAATAAGCATATAAAATTTTGATAATCTCTTAAATAAGAGGCATACCTGCAACAAACTTTTCAATGGTATTTGTTGGAACATCTATTTCAACTTCAGTTTGTTCTCTACATCCTGTATTTCTAACACGTGTTCTGGTGTGTGGTGCCATTTCTTAAAAATCATTAGAAAACATATACATGAGTAGAGTTTAATAGAAGATAAACAATGCAATTTATCACCCATATTGCTCACATAATCTATGAAAAAAAAATGCAATATATTCAAAAAAAAATGTAAGGTTCACTACATAAAATCGTTGCACTCGTCAAACTTCTTGATTCGCTATCGACGTCTTCTAATAACATAATGATTGATTAGCCAAAACAAAGTACTTTCATAGAGATTTATAGTTTTCTTCATCAAACTAGTTATTACAAGAGATTGGCTAGGATTTTTCTAATGTAATATTGCAGAGTGGACACCATTTAGGGTTGGACACCATACCTTATCACAATCTTTTTACCGTTTGGATTGGATTCATAAAGACCCAAAGATGAAGCTTGATTGCAAATGCTGCTAGAAATATGTAAACACCAAGGAATATATCAATGAGATTATATGCAAGATGGTTCCACTTGGCATATTATGAAGCTATCTCGGACAGTTTATATAGCATTGCATTGACAATCTTATCATCTCAAGAATGAAAAAAAAGTTGTACGTTAACAAGACTGCAATGAAAAACGTAATAACAGCAGGGCAAGCATGTAGGTTTATCAATGTAGGACATGAATTCCTATTGAAGCCAGTCTGCCTTGCTGATGAAGAGAAATATATAGCCAAGCTCTCCTTACCTTGAGCATGGAAGATGACAGGTATGTATAGAGGTAAACTAAAGAGTATGTATCTCTTTTCAAGGAGGCAAAATGATTGCCACCAAAAAAAAGTTCATGATGTACCAAAACTCAATCATCAAGATAGACTCACCACAATGAAGAATATCAAAGAGTGGCCAAAAGCATTTACAACTACACATCGTTGTATCTTTAACTACACCAAAACATTCAAAAGAAAGAAAATTAGGTCTTCTAAAAGAGCAATGAGGCAAGAGATGTCACCAAAGAAGAAGCCTTTGAGATATGTCATTAGAAACATAATTATATAGAACCAAGTTAAACCAACTGGTGCCAATCTTCCAATGCTGAAAATTATAGCCAAGCAACTTACAAATCATTCTTACAATCATTACTTTCATCTAACCATCAGCAAAAAGGTAAAATAAGATGAAACTTTTTAGCTTCATGTTATTAGCTCATCTTAAAAAATTACTCTAAAAACAATTGTTCCTATTAAAAAAATATTGGTGGGCAATCTGAAGTATTTCCATACATGAAAACAAACAATTATGTTGTTTGCTCTCTTGTGATAGTTTTTTTTGCAAGATATTTAAAACGCCATCTTACTGAAACAATCAACATTGATGAAAAGATAATTAAACCCTCATCTATTCACCAATAGTCCTCCTAAGAAGTCCATAAATAAGATGGGCTCTCAATCATTACTAGGTATTGAAAGGGTTTGCAAAATCTCACCTTTCAATGTAACAGCTTCATAATAATACAAAAAATGCAAGTTTTTTATGAATTGTTACACATTCAAAGCCATTTGGGCAAATAAACACAATGATTCAAAAAAAGCATAACAAAACTAAAATCAATACAAATCATATTATTAATTTGCCAATAGAGATTAAATCAAGGGGGGAGAATGCGTGTTTGAGATTAGGAAATATTTACCAACTTTTAAAAATTGATTTCAAACAGTAGATGTCATTGCACTCTCTAAGGTTAGGACTTTTAAAAATAACGTGGTAAACATACTTGGAAAAAAGTACACAAATAAACAATACACAAATCAACAATACACAAATGGTTTAAAATTACAAAATAAACAGTACACAAATTAATTACTCTAGTAGAACGCCATCAACTTCATCTCTAGTCCACTGAACTTCATCATCAATAAAATATTGTTGAGTAGAAGTCTCACTTTGCAAGTAGTCATCAACATCCATGTCCATGTGAATGTTATTAATTTCATTTCTTGGTGATGTTGTAACAACAATATACCATGTAGGATCAATAGGATCTTCCACATAAAAAACTTGTTGAACTTGAGAAGCAAGCACAAAAGGTTCTTGATGTCGTTTAATTTTATTGAAATTAGTCAAGATGAAGCCATCCTCGTCCTCCTTTAGTCTTTTTCATTTAGAAACCCAATCACATTCAAATAAAACAACACTTCGCTCTGCTGTGTAGTCCAATTCAATTATATTTTTTAAGATCCCATAGTATGTCAAGTTACTTGAAATAGGGTTCTTATCTTTGATGCTAGCAAAGCTTGAAGTTAGAGCTTTAACTATCACTCCACAATTTTGAGTTTTTCTTTTTTTCATTAAATCTACAATATGAAATCTTAAACCATTTATAAGATATTTCTTGTATAGAGTGACAACATTGGATGGACCTCTAGCTAAGCGCCTCAAATCAGTACAAATAGTATCATCCTTCAATGGATCAATTGAAGCAATCTATTAAAACAAAATAGATGTCATTAGTAAAAAAATTTATGTAAAGTACATTAGTATTACAACACTAACCTTATTAGCAAACCAAGAAATAAAATCCTCATTGTGAACTCTTTTAGCTTCATGCTCTCCATAGCGAGACCTTTTTTGTCTCATCGTTTCTTTAACTTTAGTGTAATGTTCACTGTATATAATCATAAAATTTATTAGAATATAATAATAGTATCTATGTAAAAAAAATGAAAATATGTATTCTTTAACTTTTACTTACCTAACATATGGCTCTATTTCCTCACAATTGAAAAGGACATATCGATGTGCTTTTATGAGTGTCTCATCGTTGAAGATCTCGACCTCTCTTTTTCCAAGTGCCCGACCATTTGTTTTAAAGATATTAAGTCCTTCATTCAAAACATTCTCATCAACCTCATTTCTTCCAAGTTGACTATGCCTTGTTTCCACATGCTCAGCAAAATATAAAGAGCAAAATGTTAAACATTCCTCTGCAATATAGCCTTCTGCAATTGATCACTCCAGACGACTTCTATTTCGAACATATGACTTTAACTTTCCCAAAAATCTAAAAAAATTGTTTGATAAATGATATAATTTTTTTTATTAAAGTTAGATATGATAAAAGAAATAATAATACATGAAATAATTACTAACCTCTCAATAGGATACATCCAACGATAATATACAGGACCTCTAATCCTTGCCTCGGTGGCCAAGTGAATTGTCAAATGCACCATGATATCAAAAAAAGCAGGAGGAAATATCTTTTCAAGTTGGCAAAGTATAATTGCAATTTCTTTTTCCAATCTAAGAAGCTCAATTGGGAGAAGAACTTTAGAGTATAAGCCTTGAAAAAAACGACTCAGTCGAATTAGAGGAGAGCGAACTGACTTAGATAGGACTCGTCTTAAGCATAATGGAAGCAATTGTTGCATTATTATGTGATGATCATGGCTCTTTAATCCAAGTATTTTTAGTGGTTTCAGTTGCACTCGTCTTGAAATATTAGATGCATATCAATCTGACACTTTAATATTTTTTAAGACTTTACAAAAAATTTATTTTTCTTTTTTGTTCATAGTAAAGCATGCAGCAGGTAAATAAGTATGTCCAGATGAAGTACAAGTAGGATGCAATGTAGGGCGTATTCCCATTTTCTCCATGTCCTTGTATGCATTCAAATGATCTTTTGTCTTTCCATCAAGATCCAACAGCGTACCCAAAAGCTTATCACATACATTCTTTTCAATACGCATAACATCTAAGTTATGACGTAAAAGATTTCTTTCTCAATATGGCAGCTTGAAAAATATACTAAATTTCTTCCAATTAGAAGGCAAATTAGGATTAGTAGGTGTTTTCTTTCCAAACTTCACATTTATACTTCTTAACATATCAACAATTTTGGATCCATTAACAGGTGGTGGTATTGTCCCATGATCTTCACAACCATTAAAAAATTGACTATCTTTTCTATCAGGATGATCGTGATCTAAGAACCTCCGATGTCCCATATAACATCACTTATGACTGAAATGTAACCACTCTGAGCATGTATTCTCCTGACAAATAGGGAATGCAAACTTCCCTTTTGTACTATAACCTGATAAGTTAGCATAACATGGAAAATCATTTATAGTCCATAATAATGTAGCTGGCATTTGAAAATTCTCCTTTGAATATGCATCATAAGTTTGTAAACCAATTTCCCATAATTCTTTTAACTCAGCCACAAGTGGTTGTAAATAAACATCAGTATCATTTCCAGGTTGAGTTGGCCCAGGAATAAGCAAAGAAAGCATCATAAATTGTGATTTCATACACAAGTTAGGAGGCAAATTACATGTCATCAATACAACAGGCCAAGTACTATGAGTTGAAGTCATTGTCCCAAATGGATTAAATCCATCTGAAGCTAAACCCAATCGTACATTTCTAGGATCTGCAGCAAAATTTGTATCTTGGTAGTCTAAGTGCAGCCAAGCTGGAGTGTCTGCCGGATGCCTCATGCAACCATCTTTTATGCGATCTTCTTTATGCCATATCATATATGATGCAGTCTTAGATGACATGAATAATCTCTGCAATCTTGATGTTAATGGGAAGTGTCACATGACTTTTCCTGCAACCTTTTTATTTTTTTTACTTGATATATCTTTTGAAGTGTTATCTTCTGCAACCCATCTTGACTCATTACAAATATCACATTCATTCTTAAATTCATGAGGACCCCAATATAAAATGCAATCATTGTGACATGCATCATATTTTTTATAACTTAAGCCCAAATCCTGAATTATCTTCTTTGTCTCGTAATAAGACTTTGGTAGACGAATATCTTCAATTGCTTCCCTTAACAAGTCAAGTAACATAGTAAATGATTTCTGAGTCCAATTACCAAGGCATTTAAGTTAAAGTAGCCTAACAAGAAAATCAAGTTTTGAAAATTTTTTACATCCAGGAAAAAATTCTTGTTGTGAGTCACTTATCAACTTATAAAATTTTGCAGCATCTGCATTTGGTTTATTACTTTCTTCTCGTTCATCTGCAGTATTACTTTCAAACCCACATGCATCATTTAATAGCCCTTCCATGTAATCATTAACATCATCAACATTGATGGAATGTGATCCAATGTCATTTCTAAATGAAGTTTCTCCATGAGCAGTCCAATTGTAATATTCAGGTTTGAATCCTCTCCAAAGCAAATGAGCTTCAACATCATCTCTTGTCCTACAAATGCCATTTCCACAATCTCTACATGGGCATAGTATCATTCCACTAGAACTTTCATTACTTAATGCAAAATTTAGAAAGTGTTTAACTCCTCTTTTAAAAACGGCATTACTCGTTGAACAATACATCCAACTTCTATCCATTTCCATATCAGAACCTTCATATAGCAAAGGAGAAATGAATATTAGAAACCATGAGAACTAGTGGATGCATATTCAAAGGGTTTGAAGTACACTCTTTGATTTGCAATTATAAATAAACAAGTGATTAAGCAAGGAGTAAAAAAAATCTTCATACAAAAATAAAATCTTTTATGATAACATTCATAGTAAATTTTGGTAAATTGATTTTTGGAGTGAATTTATTTTGAGTGAGATGAAAGTAAAAAGGGAGAATATTTGAGGGGACTTTGAGTAGAAGTTGGCACTACAGGCTGAGAGGAGAAATAAAAACATTGCTCTCTTCTCGCTTTTAAACATATGGGCTTTGCTTGTGGGAAAATGTAGGGTGATGGTGGTCTCTATAAAGTAAAAGATCAAGATTCAAATATTTTATTACATGTCCTAAGAAAACCTTGAGAGCATAATATCAAATTTTTGTTTTGTCTCCCCAAGGGTTTGTTACTACAAAAAAGTAGCATGACAGTGAATTAAAAGAAATGAGGAAGTAAATTAGAAAAAATGAAGATGAGATAAGCATCATGAAACATTTGCAGTTGAGTCTATCGTAAATAGGATGAATGCTTAAGCAACAACAACATCAGTCATATTACATTTGATTTACTCTTTTTTTTTCTATTTTTTTAGCATTTATTCTATCAACCAAGTCTCATTTATCCTAAATAATTATTTTTTAAAGCAACTTTTTAGTAAAAACAATTAACTAAAAACTTTTGTAATAACAAATTATTTTAGAAAGCACTAAAATATTGTGCCAAGCAAAGCCTAAATAAATCAAATTTAAATTCTCTGTTAATAATTTATTTGATTAGGTTAAATTAAATATTTTGTTTGTTATAAAAAAGAATCAAAATTAAATTCTCTGCTTATCTCTAAATTGATTTGTCAATCTAATTGATCAAAAAACATTGGGATGGAGTGTTGGGGGATGCTTATGATGATATAATTTCATGTAGGAGGGGGTCAGGCACATAATTAATATTAATGGCTGTCATTTGAAAGTGATTGTTGCATATCAAAATTGATTTAAATGATACATTTCAAACATAGACTTTCAATCTTTTTAACTAAGAATTTCATATAGACATAACCTTTTGGGGAAAAAAAAGGTAGGTCCTTGTTCAATTATAGAAGCTCACTATTTGTGAATATATGTGCAATGAAGGTTTGCTTCAAAGTAACAAGAGGAGCTTTATTATATTACTTGATGAGTGTTAGACTACAGCTAAGAGATGAGTATGTGGCATTCAATTGTAAAATGAGGGCAATTTTTGTTATCATTCTCATCATATATAACTTGTTTGATGTAGCTTAGATAGCTATTTATAAGAGATAAATTTCATTCAATCGTTAATTTGCTGATGGGGACATTGACATTGTATTCATACATAATTCATCTAATGCGGCTATGATGATGGTTGGATGGACTTTGATGAATGCAAAAATCATTGAATAATCAAGAACATTATTGTATTCGAGGGGCCCCTATATAACACTTAACAGTGTAGTCTTTAAATCTATAAATGTATTTGCAATGAACATATGGAATTAATTTTGGAAAAGAGCTCCAACATCAAATATATAATAATTTCCAGTGTTTGTATATGCATATAAATTACATCAGAAGTTTGAGTGAGAGGGAAGTAAAAAGGGGGAATATTTGAGTGGACTATGACTACAAGTTGGTAATATATGCTGAGAGAAGAAATAAAACCATTTCTTTCTTCTTGCTTTGAACCAACAGTTTTTTTATGGAAAAAATGTAGGGGATGGTGGGCTCTATAAAGTCTAAAAAATCATTTCCTATTACATTTCTCACCAAAACTTATCAACTTGCTGATGATCCATCCATCAAACATATGTTGTCTTAGGAATAAGAAGCTACGAGCTTTGTGGTGTGGAGACCTCCAGAGTTTGCAAAAGGTATCCTTCCCAATTACTTCAAACACAACAACCTCTCAAACTTTGTGAGGCAACTCAACACCTATGTAAGTATTTTATTGCAACCTTATTCTAGTACTTCAGAATTGTCTCCTTACCTTCTATTGTAAAAAGTAAAGTTTATTCAATTAATGTCTTAGGATAAATGAATTGGTTAAGAATTGTTCTTATAGGTAGTTCACTAACAATTTCTTAAAGCTTAAAGAGTTCTAACAATGTTAGTTCTTCTTCTATATCAAGTTTATAAGAGATATCATTACAAATTACTTTATGTATTAGCACAAAATAAAGACATTCTATTTAAATATCAAGTTTTAGTCGAGTTCAAATTCTCAAGATTGGTCTTCTAAACTATTATATGGCCGGGGGTCCAAGGGGGCAGCGCCCCCTGGCGGGGTTCGACCTGTCGAGTTCAAATTCGCAATGCATAGACTTGTCATTATCAAAATATTAGAGAAAAAACATAATGCAATCAAGTATACTAGAGCAAACAATAAACTCAGTTTGTAGCACAGAATATTTCCAATATAAATAGGGGAAGCAACAAATCAAACAAGAAAATGCAAACAGATTAAAACTAGAGACCAATGTCCTCAAGAACTTCAAGATCAGCGACAACAACTTCTATACGCTGATTGTTCAGAAATTAGAAAATGAAAAGAAGAATGAAAAGAATGCAAACAGATTAAAACGTCGATGAATTAAAGAGGTGAATAAATTTGACCTAAACGAAAGAACAAGAAGAAGCACCGTGAAAAAATAATTCGCACGATCTCTGTTTTATCGCCAAACTGCCAAAAAACTCGGTTTTGTGTCAAATTTATATATATGATCAAGAACCCTAGAAATCAAAAGAAGAAAGAAGAAATTTTTTCAAACCCAAGACCGTGGAGATTTGGCTTTTGAAGTATAAAGGCTTGATTGAAATCATTTTACCTGATGCAGGGTCGATGTAGCGTTCACGAATCAGAGAGAATAAGGAATTGCAAACATGAAGAGAACGCGCGCTTTCGATGATGGAGGCGAAGAAGCAACAACGGAGGCGAAGCAGTTTGATATGAGAAAAATGAAATACACAGTAATTAATCACACGATGCCTTTTTTAGGGCCTTAGCGCCAAATTGCTAATTAATGGGCGCGAAATCAAAATATGCCCTAATAGATATCTTTTAAGGCACTTAAATATAAGTGTTTTAATATATATGTTGTTATTTATTAATTTTTTTGTAGTTTATGTATCCTAATTCAAAACTCTACTTTCACAACACTTTACATTTACACAAATTACATTTTTATGAAAATAAAAAAAAATCTAGACTCTCCTACAATGTTATACTAAGCATTTAATGAATCAAAATATATTTTCAAGCAGTTCTATATGTACATAAAAGTAAATAAACACACTGGCCACGCCCTTTTTATTTGGGGGCTTTAGCAGCTGAAACACCTGTGCAAGTATTTTTATAATTGAATTTATTTAGCCTTCTTTTTATTTCCCTGCATGAGCATGACCACCTGCAGAAAATTATATGAACATCCAGATTGTTCCTATCGTAAGGGTAATCTAGTCGCCAAACATATCAATCATCCATAAAGTGAAGTAAAAAATAAGCAGACACAGTAAGGCAATTTCATCCACAACATGCAGTAAAATCATAAAAAATTCGGCACACAACAGTAAAGAAAATATCAGCCTAACCTAAATCTAGAGTTGGTTGTCCTAGCAAACTATCTAAAGTGTGTGTAAAAGGTCGTGTGGTTGGGGTAGATTCTAAGCTGGAGAGTTAATTAAAGTTATCTAAACTCTTGAATTTGTTAAGGCTTAAAGGGAGATTTAAGTTAAAGTTTAAATATTCATATGTTAAGAATTTTATTTAAATATATTATAAGGGTTAAATAATTACTACATTTATTTCACACTGAGGCCATGAAGTTTATTTCAACTTCATTGGGGCTAAGCTAATAGCCTCGTAGGCCTGGGTTACCTAGTAGTAATCGGGGTTGATTAAGTTAATTTAAATTAGTTGAAATTAAAGGGGTGGATTAATATTAAAAAGAATTAATTACTAATTTTAAAAGATTGGTTGAATATTTTATTAACCAAATTAGAAAAAAATATGGAATTTTAATGAAATGAATGATTTTAAGAATTCTCTAAATATGTTAACTAAGGGGTCAAAAGTTATTTTTTTAGAATTAGAGTGAATTATGCAAGTTTCGGATTTTTAACAAATACTAGGTCTTGGAATAAGTGAGAGAAAGTCTAGTGAGAGAAAGTCTGATAATTGGAGGGATTCCGGTGATCTTTCCAAAATTTTCTATTTTCTTTGGTTTCGTGGCTGGTTTGTTCGAAATATTCTTCGCCATCTCGCCGGAGTTGCGAGCATACAGCTATGGATGCAAGAAGGTTGGCTTCGTCTGAGGCCTAGGCGAACATCAGACGAGGTATCAATGCTCTGGTGCGATCTTTGTCGGAGGTTTTCAATGGCGGTCAAATTTCATCATCAGGGTTTAATGCGCATCCGAAACAGAGTCCTTTGGTGATTAAGGAAGGAGGTTTATTGAATAACATTGTTAAACCAGTTGTTGTGGGAAAAGGCAAAGATGTTTCCAGAGAAGATGATTAGTTGAGCCCGAAGAAGATTTTTTCATCTGCTATTCGCAAGGAAGGTATTAATGTTCTTAATTTTGAAGCTTCATCATCAGTGGGGAAGAAGAATTCAAATGCTGGATTTAAATCTTTATCCCTTCCGTCTTCCCCAATTGGTTGCAATTCGGTGAAGGATTTGATTTCTGAAGGAAATAAGGCTAATGTGGTTAAAGTGATTGAAGAATTTCCCCTTCTGGTCACGAAAAATGTTGGTAGTGAGAAGGAGAATGTGGATTTATTTTTGAAAAATGCTAATATTGCATAGAAGAAAAAACAAGGCAAAAACCTAGGTACAAACTACTGATAGTGTATAGCATTAACACACTCTTCCTTTAACATAGCACAAAAGGAAGAAGCTAGTTCACTATCACAAAATAAATCCCAAAGAAAATCAGAAAAAAGAGCATGATTAGCACAGAAATCAGCTAATCTATTACAACTACAATTAACCCAATGAAAAATCACATTATTTACCTTGTTAAGAAATGAAGAATCTTCAAGATCCAATCTCCTATCCACATTCTTCGGTATACTGTGCATTTTGTGAAGAATTTCTATAACATTTTTGTTGTCCCCTTCTACTATAATGCCTCCAATATCATCAAATCTATCAAAAGGAGAATGTGGATGGTGATAGCATTTCTGTGAACGGGGAAAAAGTTGAATCCTCTGTATGGTAGAAAAAAGATAATATCATAGTGGATAATTTGGTCCTTTGGTCCTTTCTTAATAAGGACGGTATGTTGTTATGTTGTATTTAGAGAATGAAATTAACAATGCTAAGAAGCTGAAATGTGCTTTAGTCGTGAAGGTTTTTGGGGACAATATTATGTTCTCAGCAATTTGCAATGACTTGAGAAGACAATGGAGCAGATTCGACAAATTTTATATCATAGGTTTAGGCACTGGTTGGGTGCTCTGTTCTTTTGAAAATGCTGAAGCCATAGAAGAAGTTTTGTCAGGTGGACCATGGTATGTTAGAGGCCATGTGGTGGGCTTAGATAAATGGTCCACATCTTTTTCCCCAACCTCCTTGAATGGTATTTCAGCACCTATTTGGGTAAGATTACTGAATTTACCATTGCATTGTTTGGACGACATCAACATCTGCAGAATTGCTTCAATAGTGGGTAAACCTTACCTTCTTGAAGGAAATTCTTTTCAATGGGGAAGGAGAGAATATGCTAGAATCTGTATTCGTGTTCCTTTGAATGAAAAACTCCCTTTGGGAGTGTGGGTGGAAGGCTTATCTGGTAAATTTTACCAAAAATTTGAATATGAAGGCATTGCTAAACTTTGTTATGAATGTGGAAGGATGGGGCATACTATTTCGGTTTGTAAAGACTCCAAGAAGGATATTATGAAGAGGAACAATGATTCTGTTACTGCAGGAAGAAATGAGGATCAGAATAATTCGGCAACAATAGAGGCTTTAAAGAAAACTAATGAAGATGCTATCTATGGGCCGTGGCTTCAAGTGAAGTATAGGAAAAATGGGAGAAGAAATGAAATGGTTCAAAAGCAGAAACTTAACACTAAGAGGGTTTTTGTTCCCAAACAAAACTTTAAGGTGGCTAAGGAAGTTGTGCATTTGGCATATTTGGAGGTAATTCCTAATCCAGGAAGCGATTTGATTACTAATGAAGTGCAGGAATAGCTTAAGAAAGATCTAATTAGTGAAGAATTCGTTGCTGATCAACCTGTTCTACCTCTGGATATGGCTCCTAAAGCACCCGGTCCTATTGTGAATAGTTTTGGTATTTTATCAGAATTGGATGATGGCATGCTGGAGGACCTGGCAGCTGGCAAAGAGGGTATAGATATTGAAGATGGAGAAATTTGTGAACCGGATAGAATTAAAATTGTTCCAGAAATGCAAATCGTTGCTACAAGTTTATGTTTACCTGATTCCCGGGCAGTAAAAGAAATTGATTCAGCTTCAGGTAAAAAAGTAAAACTTCTTAAGGAATTGAAATCTTTGGGGTCAGGTAACATTGTTAACCATAATAGGAAGTTGGAGGTGGGCAAAGTTAAAAAAGGTCGGGGTCCTTACCCCTTGGTTAAATAATGACTTCTCTTGCTTTTTGGAATTGTAGAGGAGCCAAGAAGAGAGAGGCTGCTCTATATCTCAAGGATTTTGTTAGAGATAATAATGTTTTTTTTTGTGGGGTTAGTTGAAACTAAAGTAAGTTCTTTAGAGAATTTACAGATTTTGCATTATTTGGGAGAGAATTGGGACTCCTTTTTGGTTCCTTTAGAAGGACTTTCAGGAGGTATTTTAATTCTTTGGAGAAAGGATTTGTCAACTTTTATTATTTTAGAAGTTTCAGCTCAAGTGGTAACAAGAAATTTGGAAGTTTTTAATAGAAATGACTGGTTGATCTCCACAGTGTTTGGCAGTAGGAATTCGGTGTACAGAAAACCTTTATGGGAGAAGTTAGAGAAGTCTAATGATGTTAATAAACCGGCTATCATAGGGGGGGACTTCAACTGCATTTTGTCCCAGGAGGGAAAAAGAGGAGGTAAAAAATTTGTTTTCTCTCAAGGTGCTAGGGATATGAAGATGTTTATGAGCAATAATGACTTCCATGAAGTTGGTTTTATGGGACCCAAATTTACTTGGTGCAACAACAAATCAGGAGGAGGGTGCATTCTTGAAAGACTTGATAGATGCTTTATGAACTCTTATGCTATGAATTCTATCCAGCTAGCCTTGGTAAAGCACTTGGAGGCTTTCAAACCTATCAATGCTAATCACAAAGACATTCATTTTGAAGATGTTTGGGCTTCTTATCATGGAGCTACTGCCATTGTCGAAAAATCTTGGAAAAAAGTAGGAGGAGGTGATCCAACTACTTCGTTGGACTTGAAGTTTAAGAGAACCTTGAAGGCTCTTTTTCATTGGAGCAAAGCTAAATTTAAAAGTTTGAATTCTCTTAGAGACTCTTTGAAGGAATATATCTTTAATCTTCAACTGGAAGAGGCTGAAGGATTGCTTGATGATACTAAACTGTTGATTCTTAGATCCAAAATCAGTGAACTAAGTACTTTGGCTAAACTTAATGTTTGGTGGAGACAAAGAGCTAAAGAGAAATGGATGGAGGAGGGAGATGCAAATTCTGCTTTCTTTCATTCCTTTGCTAATGCTAGAAGATGTTCTAATTGGATCAAATTTATCACAAAAGCTGATGGTGCAGTAACGGAACAACCAGAGGAAATTGAATCTGTTTTCACAGATTTTTTCAATCAGAAGTGGAAACACAGAAATTGTATGTTAAAAGGGTGGTCAAGGCCGTTTGCTATATTGGATACAGTTGATCATAAGAAACTGGATTCTGAATTTACAAAGGAAGAATTACAGCATGTAGTGGATAGCTTGCACTCTAATGTTTCTCTTGGCATAGATGGGATTACATTTTCTTTTGTTAAATTCTATTGGAAGATTATACATCAAGATGTATGGAATGCTATTGAAAACTTTTTCAAATCAATTTGAATGAAACAATATTTGAAGGAAACTATGATTGTTTTAATTCCAAAAATGCAAAATCTTCTCTACCCAGCTAATTTCTGACCAATCAGCCTTTGTATGACTACTTACAAATTGGATGCTAGAATGTTGCTTAATAGATTGGAGATGGTTATTCACAAAATTATTTCTAGAGATCAAGTGGCTTTTCTTAAGGGAAGATCGATGTCGAATCATGTTCTCTTGGCTCAAGAGGTTTTCAACAAAATCCTTCATTCTAAAGCAAGGAAAGGATATCTGGCAATCAAAGTAGACATGGAGCAAGCTTATGACAGCATGGGGTGGCAAGCTTTGAGGCAAGTCCTTATCCACTTTCATTTCCCTTGCAAATTTTCTGAATGGATTATGAGTTGTATTGCAAATCCAAAATTTTGCATTTTAATCAAGGGAAAAAAATCCAATTGGATTGATGCTAGGAGTGGGTTTCGACAAGGTTGTCCCCTATCTCCTTTTTTTTTTCATCTTGTGTTCTCAATTACTTTCCGATGCTTTTTATCAAAGTGGAAAGAAAATTGGAATTCAAATTAGTTCTAAAGCTCCTAGAGTTTCCCATTTACTTTATGCTGATGATATTCTAGTCTTTTATGAAGCTAACTTGAAGAAGGTTAAAAAGGTGAAAAATGTGTTGAAAAACTATGGCAATTGGACGGGTAAACTGGTTAATCACAATAAATCCATGGTGCTATTTGGTAAAACGGTTAATAGAAGAAGGAAGGCTGAAATTGAAGGTATTTTGAAGTTCAATTCTGTTAAAGAATTTAATTACCTTGGCATTATGCTCACTCTTAGAAGATTGGTGAAATCAGATTTCAATAATCTGATGGAAGTGGCAGCGAATAGATTAAACATTTGGGGTAAGAAATTTATCTCTTTGGAAGGTAAAATGGTGTTGGTTAAATCTGCCTTTTTATCTCTTTCTATTTTTCTTTCCACTCTTTCTATGGTGCCATTGGAAATCTTAAAAGATTTTGATAGAATGTGTAGAACTTATTTATGTAGTAAGAAGAATGGCATTGATGGCCTTCATTATGTATCTTGGAAGAAGCTTTTCCAACCAAAACAAAAGGTGGTAGGGGGCTGTTTTCAACTGTTACTAAAGTTGGTCATCTTAGGGCCAAATTTTCTTTGGAATTCTACACAAACATAGACTCCTTGCTCAATTGTATTCTTAGAGCTAGATATGGTGAAGATTTATGGAAGAAACAAAGGAAGTTTGGGAGCTCTGCTACATGGAAGTTTTTGTGTCATGGAGCTATGCATCTTAGTAATATAGTAAGATGGAAAATTTGTAATGGTTTCTCTATTGGCTGGATGAATAATACTTGGTTGCTTGATAAAAGTATAAATGGCCAACCTTTGTTAATAATATGGAGACTGAAAATAATGGACTGAATTTCTTTATTTCCGATGGCAATTGGATATTGGACCGTCTCAGGCTGTTTTTTAATGATGATCTCATTAGAATCATTGAAGAAGTTCCTATATTTCCGGATCAAGGAGCTGATCAATTGGAAATTAAATGGAAGCATACGGGAAAATCAATTGCTGCTCTCGCACAAGATTCAAAACATAGGTATGAAGTGGATTGTAAATTCTGGAAATGGATGAAAAATATCAAATTAAGACCAAAAGTATAACTGTTTTGGTAAAGGCTTCTTAATGCAGCAATTCTGACATATTCATTTCTGTTTCATAGAAAGATTTCTCTGGTTACTGGATGCCCGAGGGGTTGCATTGCTGAAGAAAATGATGATCATACAGCTGCAGGTTGTATCAAACTGAAAAATGCTATTTCTTGGCTTATTAAGTGGGGGTATCAAGTTCCTCAATTTGATAACTTTGAAGAATGCTTCAATGCTTTGCATATACTGTCAAAAAGAAATCCTATCCTTGCTAACATTTATTGCAATGTGGTTTTTCTGACTTGAAAGAGTCAAAATCTGTTAATTCATGAAAGGAGAGAAGAAACTGATTTTCACATTGCAGCTAACTCTCTCTCTTTGGCTATTACTGTTCCCTCCATTCGGAAAGTTGGGAAGTCAACCAGCGAAAGCTATTTTTCTGGCATCCTCCTCCTCCCGGATGTGTTAAAATCAGTGTTGATGCGGCCATGTGCAGTAATTACTTGGCTGGTACTGCAGGAATTTGTAGAGATGATAAAGGAAGAATGTTACTTGCTTTTGGTACCCAACATGTTCATTGGGACATTGGCCACTTGGAACTTCAAGCGGTGTACATGTTAAAGAATTTTTTACAAGATTGGATGGTGGAAGCTCAAGGAGTCATTATAGAAGGAGATAACTTCAACATCATAAAAAGACTTCAACAAGCTTGGAAAAGATTCAAAGTTAAAGGTACTCTTGAAGAAGAATTATCCTTTGTAAGTGAGTTTAATCAAATTGCTTTTAGTTTTATTACTAGAAATGGTAATAAGTTAGCGGACTGTGGCACTAATTTTTCTCTGAGGAAAAGCTTTATTTGGCATGATCTGTCTAGTATTGAAATTCCTCCTTCATTCTTGTACATTTTGAAGGAAGATTTCAATTTGCTAGATGATTTTACTTAGATTGTAAGTACTTTCTTGTTATTTTCATCTTTAATGCAATGATGCATTTCTACTCAAAAAAAAAAAAATACTAGGTCTTATTATGAGTTGTTAGACAAGTAGCACACTCAATTTGGAGTTTTCTATAAAAAGTTATGATTTTTAGAAGTTTCGACCCATTTTTATCCTAAGGTTGACCAAAATGTTGACTTTTTTTACTTTAACCAAATTTTTGGGGTTTGACATTTTTAGAAAATACTAGATTTTAATTAGGGTCATTAGCCACTGAGTTTGATTTATTTGTAATTTTCTACAATTAGTTATGAATTTTGGAAATTTTGGTATTTATTGAATTTTCTAATTACTTTAATTAGAGAGCCCATTTCATGATTTTAACCTAAATGAATCCTAAACCTTCTGAAATCAACTCCAAAGATCAGAAATGGTCTAAGGAGATATCACCAAGTATTTAAAGATTTTTTTATATTTTTAATGATTTTTAACTAATTAAAATTGATTAGACATTGCTTTTGATTAAATTTAAATTAAAGTGGATTTTAAGGTCAAATTAAAAAGATTTAAATTTCTATAGATTAAGGGGTTAATCAAAATCAATTAGGGATATTTTATGAAATTTTTAGGGATTAATAAGAATTTTTAGTAATTAATTAGGCTTTAGGACAATTCTAGAGAAGGGATTTTAATGGCTCCTAGTTGGTTGACCAAATAGGCACCAAATCTGATAAAATTTGGACCATGAGGTCACCTGATCTCAGGACCTAAACATACCAAATTTGAGCTTAAATGGAATTCTTTATGGTGGCTAACCAAGCCACCTAAGGTGATCCCTAAGTCACCTTAAAAAAATCCTAGGGAGCTATCCTAAGGTTGGATTGGGGAAAAATCACTGTCCCTAAACTCTCTATGCTAGACATCACTAGCACATTCAAATTCAAATCCTAAATCTCATTGGATAGGCCATAATTCCAATTTGAATTTGAGGATCAAACCAAGACCCTCAAATTAAAATTGGGATGTTCATACCCTTGGACACTTCAAACGTGGGAGATAAAATTTGGGCATGTCACAGACATGCCCAAATTCATTCTCCCAATATTCCAGGCCCTCGTGAATTCATTTTAAATAATAAATATAATAATTAATAAAACACTAATATTAAATTATATTTAATATAGATGCAATTATAGCATGGAATTATAGGGCTTTTGTAGGTCTCCCTAAGACCTTTCCAATGAGCCTAAGAACACCTAATTTGGTCAAGTGTGCAGAGAGATATTAATTTTTGAAAATCCCCTTGATTTTTTGTAAAATTAAATCCATTAATTATCCAGTCAGACGGCGCTTTACACGCAGTGCGCCACGATTGGCGGGGCAATCATTGGCGGGCTGACTGGATAACAGTTAGATTAATCATAGCCGTCGAATGGACGATCGGACGACTACGATTAAACAGACTTCGGGACCACAGGATCTAATCCGCGCCATTGTTCGAAATCAATGGCCAGGATTTTTTTCTTCAACCTCTCGTGTGAACTTGAAACTATAGGGCTTTTCTGGTATGATCCGAGCGATCTAGCCGTCGAACTTCAAAAAAATTTCATAGGGAGGAGCAGGGGCATGGGAACCTTCAATCCAATGGTGGAGATCTACTGGGGTGAAGGTTTACTTGACCGAACAGCCTATCTATGGAGCTCATGATCAAAATATTACGGCAGAGAAGGCCTCAACGGATGAGCTTCTCTATCAGGAAGATTTAGGGGATGAAGGTGAGCATATCTCCTTCAGATGCCTGGACTGGAGAATGGATGGAGGTATGACTTCAAGCGCGATGCCAAAAGCCTTCACCGGAGTTCACTCAAATGGATTGATGGAATGTCCTGGTAAGTAGGCGAATGAAAAGGGAGGAATAAGGAAGCTCTGGGGAGTGATTTTGAATGATTGGGATCGAATGGTAGCCCCTAGGATGAGTTGCCTTATTCAGCCACCTCCCACGAGCTTGGACGACTGGGATTGATTAGGCTGGGCCTCAGATGGGAGCCAGGTGGAAAGGGACATCATCCCAAAGGGCTTGTAAGCCTGAAGCCGGCAAGCCCCAGCCTTTGGAAGGCTTTGGGTCAGGATCGAATGGGGCGACCACCGGAGCTTGTTCTCCATTGGTTTCAGCCGCCGCTAGCCAGGTTCTTGGTTGGGTTGACCTTGAAAGAAAGATAGGGACATGATGGACTCAAGGGTGAGCTCAATTGGGTTTAGGGAGGTTCAATTTGATCTGGTGGCTTGGTTTGACCCAAATCTTCTCTATTCGGGTAAAATTGGGCTCGACCCAGGTTAGGCCAGTCCCTGGGCTCGATGTGGGAGATGGTTCTGGGTCTACTTCACCCAATGTAGGTGGAAATTGGGTTCAATTTGATCTGAGTTCAAAAAAGGCTCGGGTTGATCCAAATCTGCTCGGTTCAAGTCGAATTGGGCTCAACCCAGGTTAGGCTAGACCCTAGGCTTGATGTGGGAGATGGGTCTGGGTCTGGTTCACCCAATGCAACTGGAAATTTGGCTCAATTGGATCTAAGCTTAAACATGGCTTGGGTCAATGTGGTTTTGGCTACTTTAAGTTAGTCCAAAGTTTGACCCAAGTCAACCTAAGGCTTGGGTCAGCTAGAGAAGGTGTATTGGACCTAGGGCCACCAAATGGAGGTGTTGGTCAGGTTTAATTAGGCTCAGAGTAGGAGTTCTTTCAATTCCAAGTGGTTTTAATCACTTTGGGTTAGCCTAACTCTTGACCCAAGTGGATTCAGAGGTTGGGCTGGTTACGTGAGGTGTATTGGATAATGGGAGACCCAATGGCACCTTAGTTTGGGTTCAATTTGATTAAGGTTGAGAAATGGTTCAAAGGGGGCCTCTCTTTGGGCACTTGGGTAAAGCCAAAAGGCTATCCCAAGTGGGCCTAGGGCATGGGTCTCCATGAGAGGTCTCTTGGGAGCCTAAGGAGTCACCCCATGGGTTTAAATGGGGTTGAAATGGTTTTGATCAAAGAGTTTAGATGAAAGGAGGGGTATATGGGTCACTTGGTCAGACTTTGTTGACTTGGTCAAGCAAGTTGACCAAGGACTAAGGGTTAGATGCATTGAAATCAATTTGATCATATGAACCTAATGGATAGGGAATTAAGGTGTGGAGGGGTCATTTGGGTCAAAATGACCAGTTTTACCCTTAAGGGGCCTTTAGGTCAAAATAGGTTGACTTGGTTAACCATGTTGACCTAAGGTAGGAATTGAGTTCAAGAACTCTCAAAAATTATTTGAAAACATTTGAAGAAGATTTCAAAGAGTGATGGTCAAACTAAATTAAGTTTAGGCCAAAAGTCCAAAAATACCCTTTAATGGCATTTTGGTCATTTTGGCCTTGAGTCAATTTTCAGTCAAATTGAATTCAGAAAGATGTAGACTATTACTTAACAAGTCAATATCAAAGTATTGGGAGTGATCAAAAGGTTTGGAGGAGGCTCCAAGGTCAAATTCCACTGGGTGAAAGATCTAGTGGCATGGATTATAAATATTTGAAGGTTTTGCAATGTTTGAAACTGGATTAAGTTTATGATGTTAGAGTCCTCCAAATGAGTTCAAACTTGGAGGGTTGACACTAGAGACATGTCACATCAATATGAAATTGATAGACCCTGAATTAGATGCCAATTGATTGGGTTTCAAGGTAATGGAAGAATCACCTAGAAAGGATTTTAGATCCTGAGTCCTTAACCCAAGGGTTCTGGATTTGAATTCAGTTAAGATCAAGATTGGGTCTAAGGGCTAGGAACTAGGAGGATCCCAAGATCTAAAGACAAAAGAAACCTAAGGTCCAAAGCTCAAGAAGGGGTTGAAAGTGACCTCATATAAAAATGAGGTCAGCAAATGAACCCCCAATGTGTGTAGTGAAGGATCTTCTGTTGCGCACATTGGCGTTGACCGAATGACAATTTTGAATAGAATTTTAAAAGTCTAAGGAAGGGCATCACCCAACCTTAAGTCTATAGGATGCTGATAGAAGACTTACTTCTAATAGACGGATTAACTGGAAACCAAGGTAGGTATCACCTAACCTAGGGTCTAAGGAAGGGTATTGCCCAACCTTAGGTCTATATGATGCTAATAGAAGACTTACTCCTAATAGACAAATTAAATAGGATGGTCATGTGGGGAGGAAACTTGCTCCACACAGAGGATCGAAACTGGCAAACGAGGGTGGTGCCATAAAGAGCGTACTCCATCACTAGCAAATGGTCATGTGGGGAGAAAACTTGCTCCACACAAAGAACCAAAACTGGCAAACTAGGGTGGTGCCACAAAGGGCGTACTCCACCACTAGCGAATGGTCATATAGGGAGGAAACTTGTTCCACACAGAGGACAGAAAATGGCAAACTAGGGTGGTGCCATGAAGGGCGTACGCTATCACTAGCGAATGGTCATGTGAGGAGGATAATTGCTCCACATAGAGGACTGAAACTGGGAAACTAGGGTGGTGCCACGAAGGGAATACTCCACCACTAGCGAATGGTCTTGTGGGGAGGAAACTTGCTCCACATAGAGGACCAAAATTAGCAAATTAGTGTGGTTCCACGAAGGGCGTACTCTACCACTAGCGAATGGTCATGTGGGTAGGAAACTTGCTTCACACAGAGGACCGAAACTAGCAAACTAGGGTGGTGCCACGAAGGGCGTACTCCACCACTAGCGAATGGTCATGTAGGGAGGAAAATTGCTCCGCCCAGAGGACCTAAATTGGTAAACTAGGGTGGTGCCACAAAGGGCGTACTCCACCACTAGCGAATGGTCATATAGGGAGGAAAATTGTTCCACACAGAGGACCAAAACTGGCAAACTAGGGTGGTGCCATGAGGGGCATACACTATCACTAGAGAATGGTCATGTGAGGAGGATAATTGCTCCACATAGAGGACCGAAACTGGAAACTAGGGTGGTGCCACGAAGGGCATACTCCACCACTAGAGAATGGTCTTGTGGGGAGGAAACTTGCTCCACACAGAGGACCAAAATTAGCAAATTAGTGTGGTTTCACGAAGGGCGTACTCTACCACTAGCGAATGGTCATGTGGGTAAGAAACTTGCTTCACACAGAGGACCAAAACTGGCAAACTAGGGTGGTGCCACGAAGGGCATACTCCACCACTAGCGAATGGTCATGTGGGGAGGAAACTTGCTCCACCAAGAGGACCTAAATTGGTAAACTAGGGTGGTGCCATGAAGAGCATACTCCACCACTAGCGAATGGTCATGTGGGGAAGAAACTTTCTCCACACAAACGAACAAAATTGGAAAACTAGGGTGGTGCCACGAAGGGCGTACTCCACCACTAGCGAATCTAATCCTAAGGAAAGGAAGGTCCTAAATTTAAGGAAAAGATAGATGGATTAAAAAAGTTGAGAAGCATAAGAGAGCGTGCAGAACTGGTTCAAAGTTGTGAATCAAGAGAAAAGAGAATTTTATTGATTGAAGAAACGAGCTATATCAAGCATAGTACTTCTTAAGGTAGGCCTATAGAGCTTCCATCAACCGCTCATCCCATTGTCATTTGTTATCATTAAGGGTCTTTTTAATGATTTGTACCAATATTTTATTGAAGGCCTCAGCCAATCCATTTGCCCGAGGGAAATAGATCATTGAGTATCTCCAATCAATGTTATGGCATCTTACAAAGTTGTTGATTTTCATAGACTTGAAAGTGGGTCCATTATTGGATATGATTCTGCGGGGTACACCAAGTTGATATATGATATTGTCACGAAAGAACTTTAACACTTGGTTGGATGTTAGATTTTGTAGGGGAATTGCTTCAGCCCATTTTGAAAAATAATCAGTCGCAACTAATATGAGCGATGACCTCTCGTGGAAGGATGGTCGATCACCCCGATAATATCCATGCCCCAACTTTCGAATGGCCACAAAACTATCGTGGGGTGCAACACATTAGGCAGCTGATGTAACACTACACCATGGGCCTGTCATTGATGACCACGTTTCGCGACACTCTTACAGTCGTCAATCAGCGTAAGCCAATAGTAGCCAAGTCGTTTGATTCTCAATTTCATTTTTGGATTCGATTGATGTGCACCGCATAGTCTTGAATGGACCTCATTAACGACCTTCAGAGCTTCTCATTTGTCCAACCAACGTAGCCACATCTGATCGAATGATCAACGATACAACGAATTATTGACTAGTGCATATGATAGAGCACATTTCTTAATCTAGTTAGAGAGAGAGACTTATCCTGTGGGAGTCTTCCTTCTTGAAGGTAGTCGATTAAAGGATGTCTCCAATCGCCTTCTTCTACAATCAAGGAAGAGGAAAAAAGGATCTAGCTAGGTTTCTTACTGATAATTCAAAATCTATAGGAGAAAGGGCTTTGCGACCCTGAATCTCTATAGGGATGGAATCTTCCTCCGGACACGCAAACTCTTTTGCAAGCTTTGCTAAGGCATCCACTTAAGAATTACTTCCATGGGGAACCCAATACAGAGTGACGATAGGAATTTGTTCAAGCAAGTGAAGGGCGTACTGGTGGCATTTTAAGAGATTAGGATTCAAGACCTTATAGGTTCCTGCAACTTGATTAATCACCAATTGAGAGTTGCCAAAGATCTTAATCTCTTTGATCTCCATTAAAATTGTAAGTTCCAAACCAGTTATTATAGCATCATATTCAGCCTTGTTATTCGTGCATGGCACTGATAAGTGGTGGGAAAAATGCATCATCCCTCTCTCCGGCGTTATTAAAATATAGCCAACTCCGACCTTTCAGGGGATTGTAGATTGTTGGGTTGTATCCTGATGAGAGGATGCCTCACCATCAAAATATAACTCCTAGATGGCATCATCAGATTTCTTCAAACTCATGATTTGATCATCGGGTAAATCATCTTTAAAGGAAAATCCGCCGGCAATGGGTGTGCTACCAAGAAATCGTCAATAATATACCCTTTTATAGCTCGGAGGGGAATGAAAGTAATCTCAAATTGGAGTAGTATCATAGACCACCAAGCCAAGCATCCTAACAATGTAGATCGGGTCGTAAGATACTGTAAAGGATTAACTCTAGAAATCAAACTGATCGAGTGGGAAAGCATGTAATGCCTTAGCTTTTGGGCCACAAAAATGAAAGCAAGACAATGCTTCTCAATTGATGGGTATCAAATTTTGGTAGGCATAAATCTTCAGCTAAGGTAATAGAGAGCATTCTCCTTCCTTTCGTCGTTGACTTGAGCTAACAGGGCACATAAGGATTCATCTAAGGCTACAGTGTAGAGGATCAAAGGTTTTCCTGGGATCGGGGCTACTAGAACTAGTGGGTTAGAGAGGTATTGCTTGATATCATCAAAGGCATTTTGGCGCTTCTCATCCCATACGAATTTAGTATCTTTCTTTGCAAGGAAAAAAAGGGTTGACATCTCCCATAAAGATTAAAAATAAACCTCCTTTTATATGTCAATCTACCCAGTAGAGAGCTTAACTGAGTAAGGCTCTTAGGAGGTGGCATATCTAAGATGGCTTCAATTTTGACAAGGTCGATCTCAATTTCCTGGTGCCTCACTACGAATCCTAAGAATTTCCTTGAAGTGACACAAAAGGCGCATTTCAAGGGATTTATTTTCAAATCATAGCGACACAACCATTCAAATACAACCCTCGAGTCATATAGGTAAGCCTCTTTGACCTTGCTCTTGACAACTAACTCATCAATGTAGCATTTGACTTGATTATGAACTAAATCATCAAAGATATGAGTCATAGCCCATTGGTAGGTTGCCCCTGTGTTCTTCAGGCCAAATGGCATCACCTTATAACAAAAGATCCCTATAGGAGTTCTGAACACAGTATTTCTCTCATCTTTTGGGGCCATCTTAATTTGGTTATAACCGGATGAGCCATCCATAAAGAAGAAAATAGCATGTGGGGAGGCAATGTCCATCATAAGTTTCTGTATGGGTAGATGTAATTCATCTTTAGAAAATGCCTTATTCAGATCCCTACAGTCAACACAAATTCGAATCTGACCATTCTTCTTTTGGACTGGCACAATGCTGGCCACCCAAGAGGGGTATTATGCCTCTCGGATAAATCCAGCTTCGGCCAATTTCTTAATTTCAAAAATGACTTGTTGCTCTATCTCTAAGCGCATGCACAATGGAGCTTGTTTGATAGGAATGACATCATGTCGAATTCCAAGTTTGTGGACCGCTACCTCAGCGGAGAAACCTGGCATTTTGTCGTATGTCCAGGCAAAGCAATCCTTAAATTCAGATAACAGTTGAATCAAGTCCTGGGTCGCACCCTCACTCAATAAAGTACCTATGTAAGTAGGGCTAGGGTCATCGTCGGTTCCCAAGTTAATTTCTCTTAACTCGTCGACTGTTGATTTGATTTCCACCTCAAATTTAGGGGGTACATCCCAAACTTGTAGTTCATTGGGATCATCTAAAGTCTCCAAACAGAGCCTGACAAGGGACCATTGGCATCCGCAGGGACATTTTAAGATTTAAGATGGTAAGTTATCATTATGCAGTATTCATCGTCTTCAAATAAAATAACGGTTCCAAAGCCGATACCAGCTATTGGGTTATTCTTGACCTTAGTTTGCCAAATATTTTCATGGTATATGGCTTGACCTTTAGTCAATCGATACAGCACAGGACCTTTAGAGAAAGAATTCTTTACAAAAATAGGGAAGTAGCTGAAAGGTAATTCCATTAATTCATTAAAATTTTCCTCCTCAAGAGTTACATCACCTTCATCCCTTGTGGAGGAGGAGCTAGGAAAGAATTTTTGGACTTTCTTTACTTCACCGTTGAGGTTGGAGGCCACTTTAACTTCTAACGTTGCAATCCTGCCAGCCAATAAAGGGGTCAAGTAAAGGGCCTCAATCCTTCTACTGAGCTTTTTGACCTTGTTAATTCAGGCTCGTCACTTTTACCCTTTGAATTATCTGCCTCAGAGTCACTGTTCTGGTCTATGGTGAGATTAAATTTTGGAAGAGTATTTATCTTTTGATAGTCGAGGGGGATTGAAACACATTGATTTTCTGGTTCACCATCAAAATCTGATTCTGGGACAATATATACAGGTGTTGTTCTCTAATCTAGTGAAGCACAACCCCGACCTTGTGCCCTTAGAGCCATCCTCCCACCTCTTTGAGGTAATTTGTTTGGAGGCCTAAGGAAAATGATATCAAAATTGTCTTTACTACTCATTCTATTATTTCTTGATTGGTAATTTTATCTTCATATTTTTCTCTTTCTTTTCTTGGTTGGATTTTTGTCCAGCCACTTCTCCTAAATTTTGGTCTCAAACTTAGAATGGGACGAGGATCCTTTTGGTATAAAATACGCAACATCTTTGTAGATTTCTTGAATCAATAATGGTTGCAAATCACCTCTAATCACATGTTCAATGCCATCTCGTTGATACTGGACGCATTGGTGTGGGTAGATGGAACCATTCTATATTCATGAATCTAAGGTCTAGCTAAGAGAGCATTAAAGGATGTTGCCAAATCAATTATATGAAACTTAGCTTCAGTCTTTAATTCTCCTATCTCAAAGAGTAAAGTGATTGAACCTAAAGCTCTCTCGCCCTTTTCGTTGAACATATGAAGCACTAACTTATCAGTTGAAAGGTTGTTAGTATCAACTCTAAGGTAAGCGAGGGTCTTTATATTGATTACGTTGATCGATGCACTCGAATCAATGATGACTCTTGATAACTTGAAATTTCCCATATCTACAGTAATGTAGAGGGGATGGTTGTGGTCAGCAGTTCTCAAAAGCAGGTCTTCATCTAAAAAAGTGACTCCAGGAACCTCTTTGAAGTAAAGTGCCTCATCTTTTGAAGTTGAAGCCAATTGGGCTAAGCAAATCTCAGGGTCGAGAAGCGTTTTGATTAAAGACTCCCTCATTTCTTTAGAAAGAAGGAGGGCATCATAAATACTTAATTTGGCTAACAAATTTCTAAGATGGGCAAATACGTTATAATCAACCTTAGGAATGACAGACTCAAAACCTAGAGGGATTAAAGGAAAATTAGATTGTTGAGGGGAGTTTGGACTTAGATCTTTGAAAACAGGTTGCTTGCTTTTCTCCAAAGGTGGAAGCCTAGCGGGTAAGACTTTATCGCCATGAAGTTGCACCTGCTCGATATCCTTGGACGGGCAAACTAGAGCAGTGTCTACACTCACCGTATGCATCAGATCATCATTTCTCGAAAGAGAGTCAGAATCTGAAAACTCTATCTCGATAGGACTTCCCTAAAAATTAAATTGGGGGAAATCACTTTCTGATAAGGTTTCACATTCAACATCCCTTTGAATGGCCGACTCAATAGGGTTAGTTCATTTGACATTGAGATTTACTTCACTAGAATCTTGATTTAAAATAGGAAAATCATCAAGTTGCATTTTAGATTTATGACTAATCATTAAGACTGAGGCAGAAGGATATTTTTTATTCATCTTTTGACCCTCTGCCTTTGACGGGGCAAAGTAAAAGTCAAATAATAGGTGAGGGGAAAGGGTTTTCACATCGCCATCTGCCACTCAAAAACATTTCTCATTAACACACATCCTCTCTACAAAATCATCTCTCTTTTCTTTTCTATGTTTTATAGTAGTTCATACGACTACTGGAGAGAAAAGTGGCTCAACATCATTCTGCGAACTGTCCACGTCAACTTCCCACACCGGGCCCTGGGCTGTCATAATTAGCTGTTGAGAAAGATGAAAAGATTTGTTAATCAAATTTTTAAATGCCTGAGATAGAGCAAAGTCCCAACCATCTTCAATTGAAAGAGAAGAGTTAGGAAGATTACCTTAGATAGTTTTTATTGAGGCCATTTCTGGATCCACCAAATACTATTTAGGAATTATAATGTTACCTTGAATATAGTTCCTCTCGAGCCAGTCTTTGAACACAACATAATCCTTGAGTGGGTGACGAAGCATTCGGTGGTCAAATTAAAATAAAGACCAAAAATCCCCTTTGAGGGCATTTTGGTCATTTTGGCCTTGAGTCGATTCTAGGTCAAAATAAATTCAGAAAGATGTAAAAGATTGCTTAACAAGTAAATACCAGGGTATTGGGAGTGATAAAAAGGTTTGGAGGGGGCTCCAAGGTCAAATTCCACTGGGTGAAAGATCCAGTGGCATGGATTATAAATATTTGAAGTTTTTTTTTAAATGTTTGAAACTGGATTAAGTATATGATGTTAGAGTCCACCAAATGAGTTTAAACTTGGAGGGTTGACACTAGAGACATGTCACATCAATGTGAAATTTACAGACCGTGAATCAGATGCCAATTGACTGGGTTTCAAGGTAATGGAAGAATCACCTAGAAAGGGTTTTAGAACTTGAATCCTTAACCCAAGGGTTATGGATTTGAATTGTGTTAAGATCTAGATTGGGCCTAAGGGCTAGGAACTAGGAGGATCCCAAGTCTAAAGTCCAAAGAAACCTAAGGTCCAAAGCTCAAGAAGGGGTTGAAAGTGACCTCATACAAAAATGAGGTCAACATGCTCAAATCAAAATTAATCGCGACGATGCGGAATTAGAAAAAGGTTGAGAACGCAAAAAAAGCCCTAGCTCTATTATTTAGATGGATCATCCTTTGTTCCGCGTGCATGACCATCTCTTCCCCATCCATCTCCTCCCAATCTGTCTCCCTCCTAATGGATACTAAGCCGACACCGACACCCAGACTGATGCTGAAGCAGATATTGACGCGGACGCCGAAGTCACTGCTTCCATTCTAACAAAAATTTATCTGGCATTCCGTCGACCTAGCGATCTTCTCAACTCGTGACCCTCCTCCTTTCCAACTGACGATGATGGCAATGCTGATGCTGAAGCCGATGTTGATGTAGACACTAACGCCGACGTCGCTGCTTCCATTCTCTGCCCTCATTTCGTGCCCTCGTTCGTACCTTCTTCTCCTTCTTGAATTATACCTGAAACCAAGCAAACATTGGGTAAGATTTATATCAGGTTTTATTTTTTGTGTTGATCTTCTTTTATCATTCCTCTAACAATCTATATTGTTATATATTCTTGCCATGTTTTTTCTTAAATACAATCTCAATCATTTTATATCTTCTTGCTGTTTTATTTTTACTTGGTGATTTAAACTAGGTCTTACTTAATTCCTAATGATAAGGAGAGGGGGAAATTATTGCATGATTAGTTTAGGTTTAAAACTTGAATGAGAGGATATGAGAAAGATTTATTAGGCAACTATTGTTACTATTATGCCATTTATGTTTATGAAAAGATATTATGTTTATTTTGTGTGCTTATTATATTGTACTAGGCAAAAGACTTTGGCAAAAAAAAAATCCCACTCTAGGTGCAAGCTTAAATCTACACACAAAAACAAATGGTGAACCTAAAAACTACCTATTTGGAGCTTAATTTCAAAGTAGGCATGCAGAGACATGTGCGGTGTCTTTTCTGTCACATAAAGAAGAAAAAAAATCCTTTGGATGAACATATATATTTCCTTCTTATTAAAGAAATTATGTTGGATTTTAATTGTTGACTGATATGTAACACTTGCAGTTACTATTTAAGTATTCAATAATTTTGTTTTTGTAGATTTTGTTATTTGGTCAATCAATAGCTATTAGTAATATTGAGTTGTTAAAATTTAACTTGATATGATGACTTATATGTATTTACAACATTCTCATATTTATTATAATCATTATGATGAATTCTATTAATCCTCCATGATTACAATTGAACTTGAATAGATTGAACAAATTAAAATAAAGATTATTAGTTTATCAATTGTAATTCGTGAATCATGTAATTTTTTTCATATCATATTTTGTTGCATTTGAATAAAGTTTACATGCCCTTTGTTTAAAGGCATGCCTATTTCTTTTTTAATTTTTAGTATTTAAAGATGACACTATTAAAAATATGAACTAAAATAGTTTCTTAATTATTTTCAATGGTTAATCCTGTAGTTGAATTTTAAAATGAATAAGAGTTGGATAACCAACTCAAGATGGAGTCGTAAATACAACAACAAAGGAGTTGATGATTTTTTAGATTTTGCTAGTCATAGTAAGAATCTATCATAAAATATATTATGCCCATGTAAATCATGCATCAATTGATATTTTCATTCAATACAAGATGTGAAGGAACACATTATGACCAATGGATTCTTTACGGGATATATTGTTTGGAATCAACATGGGGAGGGTCATCAAGTTGTTGTTAGAGGTACAGAAAATGAAGGTGTTGTTAGTATGTCTAATTTTGAATCATGAACTACTCAAATTGAGCAACCATATATAGATGATATTGAAAGATTGTTGAGGGATACATTTGCTCCAATCAACAAATCAATTAACTTAGTTGATCAACATGGAAACTTTGCTCAAGATTCAAATAAAGAAGATGAAAAACTGTCAAAGTTATTAGAAGATGTGGGGGCAGAATTATATCCAGGATGTAAGAGATTTTCAAAGCTATCATTTATTTTAGATTTATTTTGTTTGAAATATCTAAACTTTTGGACTGCAAGATCTTTCGATATGTTATTAGAGTTACTTATTGAATCATTTCTTGAAGGGACTTCATTGCCCAAAACAACATATGAAGTTAAAAAATTAAAGAAGGCTTTTAATCTTGGTTATTCCAAGATAAACACATGCCCTAATGATTGCACATTATTCTGGGGAGATAAGTCTAATGACAATGTATGTGAAGTCTATGGAGTATCAAGATGGGCTCCTAATCAAAAGAGCAAATTTGTAGAAGATAAAAAAGTTTAAATGAAACCTGCTAAAATTTTTAAATATTTTCCCTTGATTCTAATACCTCAAAGATTATTTAAAACCAAAAAAATGGCAGAAGAGATGATTTAGCATGCCACACAACGAAATATATATGGTATGCTGCGACACCCAGTTGATGGAGAAGCATGGAAATCATTTGATTTTAGCTATCCTATTTTTGCCATAGATCCACGTAATGTACGCCTTGGTTTAGCTAATAATGGTTTTAAACCTTTCAAGATTTTGAGTAGCATATACAGCATTTGGCCAGTGATTATAGTGCCATATAATATGCCTCCCTGAAGTGGAATGAAACAATAATCATTTATTTTTTCAATGATTATAACAGGTGGAAAAAGACCTGGAAATGATATTGACATTTATGTCAAACCTCTGATTCATGAACTACAACACTTATGGCAAGGTGTTCAATGTTATGATACAGCATGTGGAGAAATTTTCATGATGCGTTCATCATTACTATCTATTAATGACTTTCTAGCATATGGCATATTGTCAGTGTGGAGCACTAAAGGCAGGTTTGCTTGTCCATGTTGTGCCAACAATACAGAGTCCTTATGGTTGTACAAGAGTAAGAAGTTTGCATATATGGGCCACCGATATTGGCTTACATCATCTCATTTATTTTTCAAGCAAAAATAGTACATTGATAATAGAGATGAACTCAGATCATCGCCTTCAAGGATTTCTGGTATTGAAATTTGTACTGAATTACAGAATCATCAATGCACTCTTGGAAAAATTAATAAAGATAGGTTAAAAAAATTAAAGAGAGGGTAGGAAGCTGCAATGTCTATCAATGAATGTATGATCACTAAGTGGAAGAAGAAATCAATATTTTTAGATTTATCTTATTGGCAACATAACATATTACCTCATAATTTAGATGTTATGCATATAGAGAAAAATATTTTTGATAACTTCATTTCTACATTACTAGACCTTGAGAAATCTAAAGATAACTTACAAGATCGACAAAATTTGGTTCATATAGGAGTAAAGCCTGAACTTCATCCTCATATTCTTTCGGATGGTAGTTATGTTTTACCACTAGCTCTATTTACCATGTATAAGAAGGATAAGATGATGTTTTGTGAAGTTCTCAAGTACAAGAAGTTACCAAAGGGTTATTCATCAAACATTTCTAATGGTGTTAACATTAAAGAGTGCAAAATAACAGGTTTAAAAAGCCATCATTCTCATGTACTGATTGAGGATATTATGCCTATTGCATTAATATCATGTGCACCATCAAAAGAAGTTTTGAACATCATTGTTGGGATTTCACATTTCTTGAAATTCATTTGCACGAAGGTCATAAATTCAATTGAACTTGACAAAAAATAGAAGGAAATTACATTGACTTTATGTAATATGGAGAAGTACTTTCTCCCATCATTCTTCACTAACATGGTCCACTTTCTCATCCATTTGGTCGAATAAGTGAGACTTGGTGGTCCTGTACATTATAGATGGATGTACCCTTTTGAGGGGTAATGTATCTTTCTTAATGCTTCAATGTTTTACTACTTAGTGGGGCATATTCACATGCATTTTTATAATTTAAAGATTTTTCTTAGTATTAAAGGATTTTGTTGGAAATAAGTCACAACCTGAAGGGTCAATTGCTGAGTGATACATCGCTGAAGAGGGAATTTAATTTTGCTCAAAATATCTTAATGTTGCACTAACTTTCTCCAAGTCCATATCTACTAGAGTTTCGTCAAAGAATGATAGTGTTTTTTATAAGTTCTTAACTAACGGCATACCTTTGGGTCAAGTGTCTATATTTGTGTTAGATCACCTATCATTGATTCAAGGACATAGATATGTGCTCCGACATTGTGATCATTTAACAAAGAATATTGATCTGTACAAGGAGGAAGAGAGACAAAAAAGAGCCAACAACTTTCATCTACCGCCATTAGCTCTTGATAAACTTGTTAATGAACATTTTCATGATTGGTTCAAACGAAGAGTAAGATATCAAAATCTCTCCTTATTCAATTTCAATATCATATGCTTAATTTTACTAATAATTATTTGTTTAGATTACATGTATAGATGATTCAATAGTTTCAGAAGAAATTAGAGCCCTCGCGGTTGGTCCTAAGCAAATCGCAAGAGATTTAAAGGATTTTATATTAATGGGTATGAATTTCAAACTAAAGCTCGTGATGAGAACAAGAAGACACAGCATTATGGCATTGTTAACAAAACTGAAGTTGTAAATTTTTCTTATTATGGTCGACTGAATGATATTATTGATCTTAATTACTCCAACTTATGTCATGTGGTCCTGTTCAAGTGTGATTGGGCTAACACAACATCAGTTGGCACTAAAGTAGATCATTATGGAAATACATTGGTTAAGTTTTCACGATTAATACACACATGTGATAGATGGGTAAATGATCCATTTGTTTTCTCATCACAAGTTATGCTCATTTTTTTCATTGAAGATCCAAAGAATAAAAACTGGAACTTTGTCTTACTTGTAAAGGCTAGAGATGTATTTAATTCAAGCATTTCTCAACAGAATAATTACATATGAATTTATGCAAAATTTGTGGGCATTTTCATGTTTATGCCTTTTCTATGATGATACTTTTTATGGTAGCTTTTATAGTTCTAGGACAATTATTTATTTGAAGTACACACATGCATTAATGCTATTCAATAAAATGCATGCGAGAGTGTAAACTTATTCCAAATCAGTAAGGAATGGATTGACAACGCATAATTTAGAAAATGTTAGAAATTCAAAAATTGTTAATCCAAGCTCGAGTTTTTTTAAAGACTAAAAAACTTTTTAATCCAATATCTAAATCAAGGAATAAATTAGAAAAAGAAGCACTAAATTTTTTTCAAAACTCCTTTTATAAAATATATCAAGTAAAAGATTAATGCAAAAATTGGAGAATCAAGAATCATGATTTTGAAGCTCAAGTATAAAAAATATCAACGATTTTTCTAAGCTATTAAGAAGTACAAGAAAGGTAAGCATTACTTTTTGTGGGCTCATTTTATGCCTCTTGTCAGATTTTTGGCGCACATTGCGCATCTTTTAATTTTTGATACACTTTGTGTTTCTTTCTCAACTTTGACGTCATTGCGCATCTTTTAATTTTGGCATTATTAGCCATTTTTTTTCATTCAAATATGTTACATTTTTGAAATTTTAGAAACAAATATTGATAAAATGAACTACTTGATTAAGAAAATTATGAGGTAGATTCAATAATTTGTAAGAGATTCCTATACGATAAACAAAATATAGGGAGATGAAAAAGATTAGTTTTAAAATCCAATTTATAATATGATGAAGATTCTAAATCAAAAGTAAAATAACCTCTTTAAGAAAAGAGATATAGAGATAAAATCATGAGTTTCTTTCCTTTGACTATTTTTAGAGAAGTCAACCATAATTTACATAAGAATTCAAGAAAAAATAGGAGGTAGGTTATTAATTTTTAGAAAGGTGATTGTGTGTGTTGATCAGAGAGAACTTCACAAAAAGAAAAGTAAAGACAAATTAAAAAATTTAATGAAAAAGAAAAGAAAGGAAAAAAGAATGAAAAATAAATTTAGAGAAAAAACATAGAAAATACATAAAAATGAATAAAACATGCATACACAGAAAAATAAACACACAAACAGTGGTTTAAACATCATTTTGCTCCTATTCTGATTATTCAGAAGCTAGCTCTGACCAAGATATTTTTTGCTTTCCATTATTTGTCATTTTTATAATTGCTTAGCTTTGTCTTTTTCTTTTACAAGAAGAGTTCTCAAATTAGGGTACTAATTTTTTATGTGTCCAAGCTTCCTACATCCAAAGAAAACAATGTCAGAAGAAATCTTAACATTCATACTATTTTTACCTTTATCACACTTTTGTTGATGCTTATGCATCGGTGAGCTTTTTAATTTGCTTTTAAGCCAAGAGAGAAGAGAGAGAAGCTCCTCAAAATTAGGAGGAAATTTGAAGGAGCATTTAAAGATTTTGGGTGCCAAAGTTGGAGATGGAAGAAGGTGGCCGGTCATCTATGGATGATCGGAACACCAAATCCTTTGTTTTTACCGTGAGTCCAATTATGTTAGATTCAAAAGGTAGAATCTCCTTCAAACTCATCTCCCCTCATTATATTTAGGTTTTTGAATCTCCTCTTTTCATCAAAGAGGGAGGTTTGAGTTCTAAACAAAAGCCTTTGCCGGAGTCAGGTAAAGGGAAAGAGGTAATTTCGGTGTTTGAAATACCAAAAGCACCTACATCGGCAATTATCTCTGGAGAAAATGACAAGGAAGCTTCTTCTTCAAGAAGCAGTTTCAGTGATTTCTTGAAGAATGATAAGAGCATCAATCCAATTATTTCATCAAGATTAAATAATTCTAATGTGTGGATCAAAAAATAACACATTAAAATTAATTTTAATCAGCATAATAAGTTTGAAGATTCTAATGTTGTTAAACTTGACGTGTAGAAGGAAAATTCCAATATCCAAATTTTGAGTAAATCGTTGGTGGTTAAAATTCTTGGTAAGAATTTACCTTTTTCATAATGTGCTATTGAATTGAGGAAACAATGGATAAAATATGGAGGTCTTCATATAACCTTGCTTGGTTTAGATTGGCTACTTTGTTCCTTTCAAACTCATGAGGCCATGGAAGAAGTTCTTATTGGAGGTCCTTGGTTTGTAGGAGGCTTCGTTGTTGGGTTAGATAAGTGGTCTCCTAACTTCTCTCCCAATTCCTTGGATGGAGTTTCTTCTCCTTTATGGGTTCGTCTTTCTCACCTACCTCTTCATTGTTGGGATGAATCTAATATCACAAGGATTGTTTCTAAAATTGGGATTCCTCTATTGTTGGATGGTAATATGTTTATATGGGGAAGAAGAGAATTTGCGAGAGCATGTATTCGGGTGAATTTGAATTCCAAACTCCCTTATGGTGTTTGGGTTGATGGTTTGCATGGTAGATTTCTTTTAAAAATTTGAATATGAGAATCTTTCTTCAATTTATTTCAAGTGTGGAAGAATAGGACATTTAGATTCTGTTTGTCCTAATCTTAAAGATGTCTCTTCAAGCTCAATCCATATGGAAAATCCTTATGAACCTTGGATGCATGTAAAATTTAAAAAGAAAAACTATGTTAAAAAGCATTCCAAGGCTTTTCTTGAAAAAGGAATTTGAAAACAATTGGAAGACTGGAAGGCTAAAGATCGAAGTTTGGTGCCCGAGCCTTTGATAGAAGCAGGAAATGTTGATCCATTTGTAAATAATAATTCCAATGAAAGCAATTTGGTAGCTGATCCAATGGCAGATCTTCTAAAAGATGCAGTATTAGTTGATCAATTGAAGATTGATTCATTGAAGATTTCATATTTTAATTGCCAAATTATAGAAATTGTTGATCCTTTGGCAACTCTAGTTGTTGCTGAAATGAAGGAAGGAGAAGAAATGGCTGTTAGACAAGGAGAAGGATGTTCGTTCAATAATCCAGTAATTGCTAAAAAATTGCAAATTGAAATCCCACAAAGTATGGAGGAGATTAAGGAGACTAACAAGTCTTTTGATTAAAATAAGGAACAAATTCAAGATATTCAGAAATTGAATTCTGAATTCCCTATTATTGTGGCTGATTCCGTGGGTGCTGATTACAATTTTCCTTTGGTAGATGCTGATCTAATGGAAGCTAATGGATCAGATAAAAAATTCAGTAATAATTTGAATTCAAATCTTGAATTCAAAATTGCTAAAATTTTGGAATTTATTAAGGAAGGAGTTTTTATAGATTCACTTGAAACAGACTCTACCGATTCAACTCATGTTGCTGAAAATCTGGGTGCTCACAAACCATATTTTGAATTTAAATATTCAAGTTTTCAAGAGGAAGGAAAGGAAGCTATTAATTCGGTAACAGAATTAGTAGTTGCGGCTAAGTCTAGAGAATGTGCTGATCCTGATCCTACTATTAATTCAGCAACAGTTTCTGAATTAAAAAATAGTATTGGCAGATTAAGAGCGATTTCTCCTCCTTCGGAAACCAATTTGAATTAAAAAAAAAAAACTATTCTTAGAAAAGACAAAAGTTTTTTTCCCAAGAATAGTGACTCACCCGGCTCTAAGCATACATTGTTCAAGAAACTTCAAGCCTTAGGACCCGTGAAAGATGTACCTAGAAGGAAGATGGCTAACTCAAAATGAATAATGGTATGAGAGGTTCTTCTTCTCTGTTATCTCAATAAACTTCAAGATGGTTATCCCGTTGACAGCAACAAAGTGGATAAATACTTAAAGAAGGAGCAAATTATGAAAGAGTTTGGCATAATTCTTTCATTGAATTCTGACTTTGGAAGTTGGTTAAAGCTTATGGAATATCTTTTAATGATATTCTTAAGTGATTTTTGGAAATCATTATTGAATTGTAATTTCTTTTTTAGCTTTTGTTTCTTCTTTTTTCTTTTAGTTTGTCATTTTAAACTTTTTCTATTTTATTATGGGATCATTACTAAGTCTTATTCTCTAACTGGATGGGAACTCTGGGATACTAACCAACCCTTGGGTTGTTTAATATTTTAGTATCCCCTGCTTCTCAATAGTTTCAAAATAGGAATTAGTGGGTTTCATATCATTTATAATAAGTTTAATTTAACAAATTTATTTTCAATAATTTTCCTTTTTCATGTTGAAAAAGGAACCATTAGTTTCTTTTACCTAGTTTGTATTAGGTTGTACTTTCTTTTATTTTAATGCACACCTTTTTTAATTTGCTTGATAAGTCATTGCTTTCGTCACCAACTAAGCCACTTTTCTTTTAGTCTTCAGCATTTAGCACTATCATCTCACCTACATCCAAAAGTTTTTGACCCAAGCTTTGCTCGTAGGAAATAAAATTATCAAAAGAATATTCATTAAAATTTTTTGATTTACAAATAGCAACAACTTGGGCATCAAATTTGTCAAGTAAATAAAGTAGAATTTTATTGAATTTTTTAAAGTTTGAAAATTTTTTACCTAAAACATTCAATGATGTCACAATTTGATTAAATCTAGTATACATGTCAAAGATTGGCTCCTAAGGTTTCATGCAAAATAATTTATAATCATGCATTAAAATGTTTAATCTGGATTGCTTGATTTCACTAGTGCCTTCGTATATAGTGTGTAATTTATCCTAAATTTTCAGAATTTAAAGCACAAAAGAGATCTTCTTCTTCCCAAAACTTCTCTCAAGACGAGCCTTAAATCTAGTGGTACTAAGGTGCATGCTCACCGGAGTAATCGTGTGGAACCCCATCCACATTCCCTGGAAACACCCTCCAAGGATCTTCTCCCTCTCTCAAACTCCACCCTTTCCTCTCCCCCTTTCAAGCTCTCTCTTCAAGTTTCCTCTAAAAGAGTGAAGCTTCAATGGGTGCCAAAGACACATATCAAGTGCCTTGACAAAGCTTAAATAGAAGAGCTCCAAACGAGCTCATTAATTATAACTTGCCGGCATTATCGTCCAGGATGATATGAATATCGTTCAGGCTGATCAACATAAATTTTGCTCAATAAGCCCGGTCGGTTTGGGATGATCAGAAGATTTTTGGTCATATCATCCAGGTCGATATCATGATCATCCTAGCCAATTAGTTCAAATACAAGGAAAATCATCCTGAATATTGCCCTAAATAGAAGTTATATGATGTCAATTGTCCAAGCGACCATCCCGACTTATGTGTCATGCAATCAAACCTTAATTGCTTTCTTTAATTACTAGATTAATTTAGACATAATTGAGTTGTATCGCCCAGGACGATGTCCAAAAATAAAGAATACCTAAATAGATTTAGCAGCTGATTCTTTCTATTTCGAGCCTTTCATCCCGACTGATATGAATATCATCTAGGATGATGTGCTTAAAGTTGGCTGCCTTAACCAGGATGCCGTAATTAGGGTTTCTGTTTTCAACTGATCATCCCGACTGATGTTTGGATCATCCCAAATGATGTGAGCAAAAATAGAGAACTCTAAAATAGAAATATGTGAGCAAGGTTACAAGTAAGCAAACACCCTTACAACCTAAGAAATATATTAATGAAAAATACAAATAGAACATGTTCTGCTAAAGCTGAGCCTTGTAAAGTGCATTGTAATCATGAAATGTTAATAAACACAGAAAGAAAAATATATTAAAAATACAGGTAGATAGTAAAAAGTGAGCCACAATATTTATTATCATCAAAATATAAACTTATAAGCTCGAGTTGCAACATTATTAAGTACTTCTGTATAAAATTGATCAATATAACCTATTATATTTTGAATAGGGTAAATGTTAGATCCATGCTAAACAAGACATGATATGAAATTCTTAAGGGTAGGAAACCCAACCTATCACACCTTCAAGTCTTTGGATTTAAAGTGTTCATTTTTTAATAATGAGAAAACTCTATTAGGAAAATTTCATGCCAAATTTAATGGAGGAGTCTTCCTAGGTTACTCAATTGTTGGGAAATCGTATAGAATTTTTAATAAAAAAATATTCGTAGTTAAGGAGACAACTCATAATATATTTGATTAATCTAATAATTATGGAGGGTCCAAGATAGAAAAAGAGGTTGTAGAAGTCACCCAAGGATTAAATTTCTATCTGCCAGGTATATGATTAGCATAAATGGAAATATTGTGCTCATGGAAAAACAATCAGTGATATTTACATGCTTGATTTAAAAAGAGTTGAACCTGCTATGTTTTTTGCCAAAAATCTTTTGTTGATGAATCTTGGATATGACATAACAAAGTGTGTCAAGAAAGCATGAAAAACCTTAGGAAAATAACCTAAAAAGACATAGTTAGTGGAATTCCCAAATTAAAGTTCACAAAGGATCACCTGTGTGATGTTTGTCAATTAGGCAAAAAAGTTAAATGGCTTTTCCACTCAATCAAAAACATTAACACTAGCAAACCATTAGAAGTCTTATACATAAATCTCTTTGGACCAGTCAGCATTACAAACCTAGGAGGGAATGTCTTTGGGCATGTGATTATTGATGATTATTCAAGGTTAACTTGGGTTAGATTCTTATGTCATAAAGTGAATAATTTGAGTAGTTTATGTCTTTTTCCACTTAGATTTATAGGAAACTAGGTTGTAAAATTCTAACTATTCCTAGTGACTATGGTAAAGAATTTAAGAGTTAAAAATTTTAATCTTATGGTAAGGAGTAAAGGATAAATCACAAATTTTTAGCTACTAGAACCCCTCAACATAATGGGGTGGTTGAAAGAAAGAATAAGACCCTGGTAGAAGCTACTAGAGCTATATTAACTAAATACTCTCTTCTTAAATATTTTTGGGTAGAAGTGTCAATACAGTCGGTTATATTCTTAATAGGGTAATTGTTACATACAAGCTAAACAAGACACACAATGAAATTCTTAAGAGTAGGATACCCAACCTCTCACACCTTCATGTCTTTGGATTTAAAGTGTTAATTCTAAATAATGGGGAATCTATACAAGGAAAATTTGACCTCAAATTTGATGGAGTGTTCCTACGTTACTCAAATGTTAGAAAATCCTTTAGAGTTTTCAATAAAAGAATATTGGTAGTTGAGGAGATCAGTCAAGTTGTATTTGATGAATCTGATAATTCTGGGAGGTGTAAGGTAGAAGAAGAGATTGTAGAAGTCACTCGAGGATTAGAATCTACAAATTTGAAGGAAAGGGAAGAACCTAAATACTTATTTCCTAGTGAATGAAGATATTTCTCAAGTAATCCGAAAGAACTGATCTTTAAACTCCCATCTAAAGTTGTTAGAACTAGGTATAAAATTAGAAAAAAGTAAATCACTCTACCTTAATTTTAATTACCGAACCCACCAATATAAAATAAGCCATATCTAATGAATTTTGGATCATAGCCATGCATGAAGAGATAAATTAATTTATGAAGAATAATGTTTAGGAAATTATTAAAAGACCTAAGGACTATAGTGTGATAGGAACTCAATGGGTTTTCAAAAATAAAATGAATGATTCTAGGGTAGTGGTGAGGAATAAGGTAAGAATAGTGGTTTTTCAACCACAGTTTTTCAACCACAGTTTTAAAAGTAAAAACACAAATATAAAAAGCAATAGAAAAATAAAGACAGCAATTTATAGTGGTTCGGTCAAAACTAGACCTACATCCACTCCCCGGAGGCACCCTCCGAGTATTGCACTAATACCACTAGTGACTCTCCTTCTGCACCCACAGTAAGGCGGAGAAGCCTTTACAAAACTCTCTTCCACCACTACTCGGTGGGCAGAGAACCATCGTCCTTTTACATTCTTCCTAGTGTTGACAGAGAAACCTTCATCCTTTCACACTCTCCTAGTGTGGGAAGAGAACCCTTCGTCCTTTCACACCCACCTAGTGTGGGTAGAGAACCCTTCGTCCTTTCACACTCTCCTAGTGTGGATAGAGAACCCTTCGGCTGTTCACACTCTCCTAGTGTGGGTAGAGAACCCTTTGGCTGTTCACACTCTCCTAGTGTGGGAAGAGAACCCTTCGACCGTACACACTCTACAAGTGTCGGCAGAGAACCGGATCTCCTTGACAGATCTTCTTCACAAGAAATCTAGAATGATGAAAGAAAAGACTGAAATAAACATAAATCAAAAGTAAAGATTCTTACCTTTGAACACCAAGAGAAGCCTTCACACTCTGTTGCAAATCTATTTTCATGGCTTATGTTTTGATGATTGATAAACACTATTTCTCTTGGACTGCTTGTTGCTTCTAACTTTTCAGGATTTGAAGATCGGACGAACAAGACAAAGCCAGTTCAGGATTGCGTAGGTTTAGGGTTGAGTCAGTCTGTACTTTTATTTTTCACTTTTTGAGTCTACTTGTAATGGTCAAAGAGACTAATGCTAAGTAACCCTATATACACACACTTGAGAGACTTAGAATTTTTGTTTTTACTCATATCGGTCAGGACGATTTTTTCATCGGCCTGGACGATCAGGCTTAAAACAGAAAGTCTAAATAAGGATTCTTAATTAAGGCAGCCGTAATTAACATACCGGCCTGGATGATACGTGTATCAGCCAGGACGATATGCTCAAAATAGAAAGAAGTTGTCGCCATAGACAATTAAGGAATACTGTATTTTTAAATTATAGGCCAGGACGATCCTTGATCGGCCTGGATGATATTCACAAATTATGTCTTAATTGATCAGGAAATTAAGGGAGTAATTAAGGAAGATTGATACAATTATATTATCCTGGACGATCGCAGGATCAGCCAGGACGATCCAGTCAAAAACCTTAAGTTACTTCAGGATGATGAATATCGGCCAGCTCGTATCCAGGGCTATTCTCAGGACGATTTTCCTCTGATTTGAACTGATCGGCCAAGATGACCGTGAGATCAGCCTGGACGATCAATCCAAATTTCAATCGTCTAGGAGTGTATCTAGGGCGATGCTCTGGCCGATCTTCTAAGTTTTGTACTGATCGGCCAGGCCGATGTCCATATCGGCCTGGATGATAAAGTCAGCAACTTGTAATTAATGAGCTCCTTTAAAGCTCTTATATTTAAGAGCTCATGTTCAACATTTTGAAAGACCTTTGGCTGCTGCCTTGACCTGAGAAGACCTTGAGGAGAGAAAGAGAGAGAGGGAGAGAGAGAGGATCTCGTGAGGGGGAGATTGTGAGGGGATTCACAAGAGTTGCTTCAAGGATCGCTCTGCTTCTTCTTCGTCTAGATTTTCTCGTCCGTGGAAGGGTCGGTAGAGGTAAGGAGTTAGCTTTTGGTTGTGGTTCTCTGCCAGCTTCAGGATAAAGCAAAAGGAGGTAGGTTCTCTGCCTTGTTGGGGTGGCAAAAAGGAGGTTCTTGTGAGGGCTTCTCCGCCTAGCCGTAGGGGCTAAAGGAGAGTCACATTTTGTAGTGCAATACTTGGAGGGTGCCTCCAAGGAGTGGACGTAGGTCGAGTTGACCGAACCACTATAAATTTCTGTGTTCTTGTTTTCTTGCTTTCGCACTTTTAATTCCGTATTTATTTTTGTGGAGTGATTTTGGTTTATATTTTTTATTCTTTGTTAAAAGAAAATTTTAAAATACTAATTCACCCCCCCCTCTTGATTAGCTTGGGCCAGTTCTATAGGGCTTAACATCCCTAACGAACTTTCAAGTGGTATCAGAACGGAATTTAAAAATTTAATTTTGAAAACATTTGGAATTAGATTCATGGCTAACCTTGGGAATCGTAACACTACGGAAGGGTATTCTATTACCTGACCTCCCCTGTTCGATAAACTACCTTTTGATTTTTGAAAAACCCGCATGTTAACATTTTTACAATCTACTGATTATCGCATGTGGATGCTTATTCAAGAAGGTTATTCTCCTCCTTCTCGTGAAATTAATGGTGTTAAAACTGAAGTTGCTTTTACTGAATGGACTTTTGATGAACGAGATTTAGCTCAATTAAATGCAAAATATTTGAACTACTTTTTCTGTGCTTTAAAATCTGAGGATTACATGCGTGTCTCAACTTGTAAAACTGGTAAAGAGATTTGGGATAAATTGTGCATCACCTATGAAGGTACTAATGAAGTTAAACAATCCCGTTTGAACATTCTCTTACATGACTACGAACTTTTTCGTATGAAACCTCATGAATCGATTTCTGTCATGTACACTAGGTTTACTCAGATAGTTACTTTACTGCATGCACTAGGAAAAGAACTTTCAAACTATAAAAAAGTAAATAAGATTTTCAGATGCTTGCCTTCGTCATATGATGCTAAAATCACTGCAATCCCCGAATCTAAGGATTTGAACACTTATTCTATTGATAACTTACTTGGCTCACTCATTGCTTACGAGCAAGGGGTGAATCAAAGAAATCTTGATGCAGCTGAGAAGAAAAAGGAGAAAATAATTGCACTAAAGGTGCACAAATCAGATTCTGAATCTTCCGGGTCTGAAAGCGATAAAGTTGCCTTCATCACAAGGCAATTCAAAAGCTTTCTAAGTAAGAAACAAAAGCACCATCAAAATTGGAAGAAAGGTAAAGATCATAAACATGTTAAAGGATCCTCTTATGTTGTTTGTTATGAATGCAAGAAACCTGGACATGTGAGAGCCGATTGCCCGACACTTCTAGATAACACAAGCAAGGAAAAGATTGAGGAGAAATCTAAGTTTAAGAAGGACAAGAAGAGAATCCAAAAGGAGTCTGGGCAGAATCTGGTACTGATTCTTCTGAGACTGAACCAGAGGAAGAAACTACAAACTTGTGCTTAATGGGGGAAGATCATCTTGAGTAAAGTGATGAGGAAGAGGTCTGTAAACCAACCTATGATGAATTATTTGAAATTTGTGAGAGAATACACATATCATACAAAAAACTCAAGAAAACTCGTGCAAGCCTAAAATTAGAACTTTTGAATTTACAAAAAGAGCATGAAGTTTTTCTCAAAGATCATGCAACGATTGATTCAAATCACGTGGCTCTTCTTGATAAATTTGATGATTTAAAAAAAAATATTTAAAATTAATTGATGAAAATAATGCATTAAAAGTTTCACACACCTCACTTAAATCTGATCTTAAGAAATCTAAAGAGGGTGTGAAAAATTTGAGGATTGAAAATGAAGTTTTAAAAAGCACTAATTTGAAGATCCAAAATGATTTAGAAGCATGTAAGAAAACTAAGATGATATCTACTTTTGATCAATTGTCAAAACCTAGAAAGAGGCATTATAACTCAAACCACTTAAGAAATCCCTTTCCTGGAGTTAGATGTTTTTCATGTGGCATGCTAGGACACATCTCACACACTTGCACCATTCACCGTAGTACACATTGGGTGTGGAGAACTAAGATGTATAATTCACAACATACCTTACCTGCATTGCATTCTACTTTTCCTAAGAAGGAGCCCAAACCTATTTGGGTTCCTAAATCTGACTGTTCTTGAGTTTTGCAGGAATGCTCTCACCAAAGACCTCATGGGGGCATAGGATAACTGGACATATGAAGGCTCATAGATCATTCATGCTCAAACCTGCTGCTTCAATAATTTCTTGAAATATGTTTTGTTTCAGTGTGTTTTATTTTCGCTTTGTTTGTTATTTATTTTTTATGTGTGTGTTTTGACTTCACTTTGTTTTTAAAAAATTGGCCTTCCATATGTTGAATCTTTTCAAGATTTTAGATTTTGGAGTTTTGAAGATTGTGTTTAGCTTTTCAAAATTTAGTTAAAGGGAGAAACACCGTGAATAGTTTCCCTCCTTCTGACCTTGTTTAGTGGTATAATTTTTCTTCTCTAAACAAAAGTCTAACTCATTTTAGCCAATGGTTTTTGAAACTAAGATTCTTTCTATCTTGCTACAATATTCTATCTTATTCATAATATCCAAAGCCCTTACTTATCTTTTGCGTTATATAAAATCATGCCATTACTTTTATCACATGTTTTTTATTTTGTTTTGTAACCTATTCTTCCCTATGTTAGAGAGAGAGCTCCTATTCTCTAATATTTGGAGGATATACTAACAAGTAAGCTTCTTTTAAGAGTTTGCAAAAGAGCTTTTAGCTTGCAAGAATTAAAAAGGAAAGAGGCCAATGTCGCCAAATTGAAAAAAGAAAATTATACACAATTGTGTATCAAAAATCAAAAGATGCTCAAAGAGCCAATCAAAGATTCAAGAGGCATAAAATGAGCCCACTAAATGCAAGCTATCCCCTCTTTTCGAAACTTTTAAAACTTAGAGAACTCATTGACTATTTGATGAATTCAAAGACTTGATTTCAAATTCCATGATTGAGAAGAAGTACTTTCTTTTATTATTTATGAGATGGTTTTTATAAATAAGTTTGATTGAATCTTCTTTTTTCCTAATTAGGTTTATTCTAAGTTATGCATTATTGTTTTTCAAAAGAAATTTTATACTATAAAAAACGTCTGATTTAGGGTTAACAAAATCGAATATCTTACCTTTGTCTGATTAGGATTAGCTAAACTCTTTGATCTTGTGGAGCTCTAAAAGTTTAAATTTTTGAAAAATTCTCATATGATGTCTCCATAAAACAAAAAATTAGAAAAATTAAAATCCAAAAATATTCATTTTTTTTTTAATTTTCCTTGTGTTTTTGCTTTTGTTTTACTGTATTTTTCTGGTTGCTTTTCTTTTATTTTATTTTTGAGGGCCTTGATCATCACCATCTTTTTCTTTGTTTCAATTTCTAGTCACATCGTCTTGGCTGATATTTTTATCGTCCTGGATGATAGGACAAAAAATCTTCAAACTCCATCTGCTAAACTTTTCAGTGTTTGCTGTAACTCATCATCCTGGATGATCCTATATCATCCTGGATGATATGATCGAACTCTGTTGCAATCTTGATGATTGTCCTGGCCGATAGAATATTTTGTCTGGCCGATGCAATTTAGGTGCATCGTCCTGGCCGATACACTGGATCGTCCTAGACGATCCACGTGTCAGCACGTTTAAATCTTTAAATTCGGCCCCATACGATCCATCATTAGACAATCATCCTTGTCGATCCACTATTCATCCTTGATGATACACGTGGAAAGAATTTAAAACGTTTTAACTTCGGCTGGTGCGATCAATTATTGTGCATCGTCTTGGACGATACACCTAATCGGCCCGGACGATCGGACCGCCTTTTTGACCAATCGTCCTGTACGTAATTATTGAGCAATATCGGCCTGGACAATTCTACGATTGGCCAGGACGATATGAATGTTTCTTTAAATTCTGGCCATTCCAGTCATGGTTTTTCACTCTCCACCCTTTCTCCTCTTGTGTTTTCTTGCTAACTCCTCTCTATGGCTGGTGGGAAACGTGTCGGACAAACTTCTGGGAGTTCTTCATGGGCTAGATTAACCCTCGCTTCAGGGAAGCAGAAGATGAAGCCGCCTACCATCGTTACAAAGAGTGTTCGATAACTGTCCCCAGAATCATCAATCATGCCCACATCTCATACCCTGTAATGGATCTTTTCGCTCACACCTCTCTTTGCTTCATTCTGTCTCTTGCTTTCTTTTTCAATACGTAGTTTCTTCGTCTGGTTCAATGCTCAGTTTACCACGCTTGCCGGCTACTTTCAGCAGCCACCTCCACCACCTCCATAATATGATCAGGATCCCTCGTTCTTTTAGTCTGTGCTTTCTGTTGTTTATTTCCTGTTTTTTTGTAGTTTACTTTTTAGTCTTTGTTTGTTTTTCTTTTGTATCTGGACCCTCTTTTTGTAATGACAAAAGGTGGAGTAGGGTGAGGAAGGAAAAGTTGTTGGGTTTATAACTTTGAAATTCTAATGGACTTTTTTGGATATTTTTCTACTTGTGTTTGCCATCATCAAAAAGGGGGAGATTGTTGCAAATCTATTTTCATGACTTATATTTTGATGATTGACAAACACTATTTTTCTTGGACTGCTTGTTGCTTCTAACTTTTTAGAAATCGAAGATCGGACGAACAAGACAAAGCCAGTTCAGGATTGCGTAGGTTTAGGGTTGAGTCAGTCTGTACTTTTGTTTTTACTTTTTGAGTCTACTTGTAATGGTCAAAGAGACTGATGCTAAGTAACCCTACACACACACACACTTGAGAGACTTAGAATTTCTATTTTTACTCATATCGGCTAGGACGATTTTTTCATCGGCCTGGACGATCAGGCTTAAAATAGAAAGTCTAAATAAGGACTCTTAATTAAGGCAGCCATCATTAATATATTGACCTGGACGATACGTGTATCGGCCAGGACGATATGCTCAAAATAGAAAGAAATTGCCACCATAGACAATTAAGGTATACTGTATTTTTAAATTATCGGCCAGGACGATCCTTGATCGGCCAGGACGATCCTTGATCGGCCTTGATGATATTCACAAATTATGCCTTAATTGATCAGGAAATCAAGAGAGTAATTAAGGATGATTGATACAATCATATCGTCCTGGATGATCGCAGGATCGTCCAGGACGATCCAGTCAACAACCTTAAGTTACTTTAGGATGATAAATATCGACCAGCTCGTATCCAGGGCTATTCTCAGGATGATTTTCCTCTAATTTGAACTGATTGGCCAGGACGATCGTGAGATCGGCCTGGACGATCAAGCCAAATTTCAATCATCTAGGAGTGTATCCAGGGCGATGTTCTGGCCGATCTTCTGAGTTTTGTACTGATCGACAAGGTCGATGTCCATATCAGCCTGGACGATAAAGTCGACAACTTGCAATTAATGAGCTCCTTTGAAGCTCTTCTATTTAAGAGCTCATGTTCAACATTTTGAAAGACCTTTGGCTGCTGTCTTGATCTGAGAAGACCTTAAGGAGAAAAAGAGAGAGAGGGAGAGAGAGAGGATCTTGTGAGGGGGAGCTTGTGAGGGGATTCATAAGGGTTGCTTCAAGGATCGCTCTGCTTCTTTTTCGTCTAGAGTTTCTTGGCCGTGGAAGGGTCGGTAGAGGTAAGGAATTAGCTTTTGGTTATGGTTCTCTGCCAGCTTCAGGAGGAAGCAAAAGGAGGTAGGTTCTCTGCCTTGCCGGGGCGGTAAAAAGGAGGTTCTTGTGAGGGCTTCTCCGCCTAGCTATAGGAGCTAAAGGAGAGTCACGTTTTGTAGTGCAATACTTGGAGGGTGCCTCCAAGGAGTGGACGTAGGTCGAGTTGACCGAACCACTAAAAATTTCTATGTTCTTGTTTTCTTGCTTCTGCACTTTTAATTCCGCATTTATTTTTGTGGAGTGATTTTGGTTTATGTTTTTTATTCTTTGTTAAAAGAAATATTTAAAATACCAATTCACCCCCCCCCCCCCTCTTGGTTAGCTTGGGCCAGTTCTATAGGGCTTAACATCCCTAACTAACTTTCACACTCCAGTAGTAAGAATCCTCCTTCGAACACTCTCTTACTCACTCTCCTTGACTCTTCTGTCAATAGGCATGAAGATCAGTAGGAAAAAAGATAAAGTGACAGTTTAGAATGGACTATTTATAGGAAAGACAAAAACAATCATCCAAAAACTGCAAATATTCAAGTCAATACGCATTAAATCATCTCTTACGATCGTGGATCATCCTGGATGATTTTACTTAAATGCGTTGGAAAGGAACCTAATGTATATGGGTGCGAAATGACTTCGTACACACACATCATCCCGTACGTATTAGGTTCGTCCAGTACGAACGATTATTCAATAGGTCGATTCCCAAAAACTGTAGAACAACACTAAAATTTCATAGTCGGTTCACTTCGTCCTGGGACGAATATGGGTTCGGCCGGATGAAATTTTTCCAGAGAACAACTCGTCCTGGCACGATTATAAATTTTATATGAACGAAAATTCTCCAGAGGAGATTTCATCCCAGGATGAATACACTTCATCCTAGATGAAAATACTCAAGAGAGCAACCCATCCTGGAACGAATAAAAATTTCATCTGAATGAAAATTTTCCATAGAACAATTCATCCTGGGACTAATACACTTCGTCCTGGACGATCAGGACTTGGAAAAAATTTCTTCAATTCTTGTTCGTGTCATTGCTCTTACAAGGGGATAACTGACCTGATCGTCCCGTACAAACAAAGTTCTTCCCATACGATAAATACAAAATTTTCAAGATCTTCTTAAGTGTGTGTGTTTATTCACTTAATTACAATCACTCCCTCTCAAACTTAATTCAAAGAAAATACAAGCTTTAAATACATAATGTATCTCATGCTGAATTTGATTTGAAGACTTCATAGTCTGGATTTTTATTTTCCTGAAATGTTAGTACACACAAGAATAAAAACAAATCTTCCAAAAAGTGTTAGGAGATAACTACACATAAAATAATAATATTTAAAATCATCAAAACTATATAAGTTGCAAGAATGTAAAACAGGCACATAGCAACTCTCTTAACAATCTCCCACTTTTTGATGATAGCAAAACAATTATTATTTGTATAATTTCAAATTCTAAGAATATCCTAAACTCCCCCTAAATTGATAAACACGTATAAATATGGAGGCATTTTTAGAAATACACAACAAACAAAAATAAAACAAACACACAACATATACAACATACACAAAACACAACAAAAAACAAAAACAGGCACACACACAATACGAATCAAACAATACCACGAATTAAACAATTTTTGTCGAACAATTTCGGTACAATACCACGATATAAACAATTTCTCCCCTTTTTTTACAACAATAAAAAAGTGAAGAAGAAAAAAGACTTGAAATGTAAGCAGACATATGAAAATCATTTGATAATTCAATCTTGAAAGTAATTGAAACAAGTGATGCAAATAAAATTAAAATATTAGACAAATCATAGTAATTCATAGAATTTAAGAAGAGATATAATATTGATAAAAAAAATTATCAAAAATATGAGTCAATTTAGACACTAAGATAGAGAAAATCATTGCAAAAAGGATGAATAGAAAATTTGTATATTTTAAATTTCAATACGGAATATTAATGTACAGCAGATCAATTTGAATTAAAAGATTAAAAGATAATAGAAATAAATAACTACCACATGTGGCGCTTTGCACATCTTTTTCAAATTAGTGGCACATTTTTGTGCATCTTTTTACTTGTGGGCTTATTTTGTGCTTCTTTTTCAACTTGCGAACCATTGCACATTCCTTTTGATTTTTATACATTTGTATATTTTTCAAGAATAATTTTGATCTTTCCAAAATCAATAATCAAATTTTTAAATTTTTCTAAGTGCATAAATATTTATTGATAAGTAATTAGAAAACATCATAGTTGCAATAATAATATTAGATTTAATGTAGTCTAAAAAAGAGACATGAAATTGATAATCTTAATTATATCAAGTTATAAGCAGAACTTAAATTTAGAAAAAATTAGATTTTTTAATAAATTGAATTTTGACTTGCATTTCAAAGCATAGCACTATTAAGATCAAAAATCTAATGATTGTCATAAAGGCTAACACACATTTTAATACCATTAAAGCTAAAACACGAGAACATATACTGATGTCAATATGAAGATATTATAATCTAAGCTCAAGATATCAATACAAAAATAAAACATCTAAAGAAAAGAAAATACAACAAACTTACTTAAAACAACAACTAACATAGAAACTACAGAAAATACATAAAATTAAGTGCAACTATCACTTTGTTCTTCTTTGAAGATTGCTCTAAATGATCTATCGTTATAGTAGAGCGGTTATTCAAACTCTTGATCAGGATGAACAAAATTATATTTCTTGTCCAGAATGTAGGTAACTAGATGTCCTAAGGCGATATTTTTCTTTCTCTTATGCTCTACATGACCAATTTCAGACAGCCCAAAAAGATAGTCATGGATAAGTTAGGCTTCATCTATAGGTTGTTTAGACATGATCAAGATTGTCACCATAAAAAGAAGATGGGTTATATTGATTCTATCACTAGCTTTAGGAATTATAGAAATTCTATGAACATGCTGGATGATAACTGCATTTTGAATGAGACCAGCTACTCTAGCCACATGTTCGTTTAAATTATTTCCTCTAATCATATTATTAATTTCATACCATTCATAATCATGAGTGTTAATCAAGTGATGGGCTCTAGCTCCCTCTGTCCTTAAATTCAAAAAGGCTCCTAAGTCAGCCTTGGTGATTTTAACTTTTTATTTAAAGAGAAAGGAACAGATTGTAGAATGGTCAGAATTAAAGGATATGTTGGCAAGAAAGTAGTGAAAGGTTTCTTTATTATAGAGATAGACGAGGGTAAGGATAAAACCAAACTGTGTTGAAGCAAATAAGTTCATTACTTGAAAGGTAAGTTGTTCTTGGATTAGGATTCTAGAATGTGTGATCTTCGCTGAGGCAAACCTAGGAAAAGATTCATCATTTGCTTTGGAAAGGAAGTTTTCAAAACAATTTCTAAATGGTTTCCTAGCAACAATCTTTTATCTCTTACTTGAACTTGCCATTTGAAAAATATCTAAAGTACGAAATAGATTGAAAGAGAAGTTTAGAGTGTGAATGTTGAGTTCAAAAGTCCTTCTATTTATTGAAAATGACACGTTCGTACAAGATGAAAAAATTTGGTATTGTACGATGTTTTCAATTCGTCCCGTATGAAAAAATTTTGTATGGACGAACCAATGCGTCAAAATAAAATGTTTTTTCATAATCAACACAACTTACGAAGCATCCTTTCATACAGACTTTTGACCAGACTGATCGTACAGACGAACACGTGTTCGTCTAGGGATGATCAAAACTTATGATCATTTTAATGACAGTTGAAACCGTCCCCTCCATGGAACCAACATGTGTTCATTCGGACAAACCAAAGGTTGGTACGTATGAAGTTCATATTAAAAACTACCTTATCCATTCAACCGCTTAATTCATTCGTCCCGTCATTTGAGAAAAAAAAACATTTCATCCCGAACGATCGTGACAATCATACAGACGAAGTGACAATAAAAAAACTAAAAACTGCACGCAAACGGTTCAAACTCTGAAAGATACACTACACAAATCATCCCGTACAAAAAATTTTCGTCCCGGATGATGGACACTAAAAAATTTTAAATCATGCACTCAATTAAAACTAAACCACAAACACACTAAAAACTCACTGAAAAAAAAAGAACACAAATACTAAATCAAGAAAATCACACATAATTCACAAACACATAAAAATACACAAAAACATTAACTTAGAAAAATAAACATCAATGTTGCAAAAACATTTTTAATCAAGCATTCAAATCAGTCACACCAAGCCTTATTCTTAATGCACTAAAAGTATAAAAGGCTAAAGGTTTTGTAAAAAAGTCTGTCAGCTGATTTTCAGTAGAAACATGAGTGAGTTTAATTTCTCCTTTGGATACATGATCTCTTATGAAATGATGCCTTATGTCTATATGTTTGATTCTTGAATGTTGAATAGGATTTTTAGAAATACAAATAGCACTAGTGTTATCACAATAAATTGGAATAGTGCCTATAGTTAATCCTAAATCAATCAACTATTGTTTAAACCAAAGACTTGTGCCACACAACTTCTTAATGCAATGTATTCAGCTTCTGTTGTAGATAGAGCTACTGAATTTTTTTTTTCTATTGGACTAAGAGACTAGAGAATTTCTAATAAATTTATATGTTCCAGAAGTGCTCTCTATCCACCCTAAACCTGCAAAGTCAGAATCTGAATAATCAATTATTTCAAATGAAGAGCTAAACTTAGGATACTAAATTTTTTTTTATCAACAGATTTTCCCTTAGGGTCCTTATCAAACTGAACTGAGGAACTAATTGGTGTACTAACAGGTTTAGCATTGTCCATTTCAAACTTTTTGAGGATGTCCTTAACATATTTTGATTGGCTAAGAAATGTACCTTTCTTAATTTACTTAATGCAAAATCCTAGAAAGTAACTTAAATCTTCTATTAGACTCATCTCAAATTAACTACTCATTGTTTTAGGAAAAACATCTCAAAGATTTTTATTTGAAGATCCAAAAATGATATCATCAACATAAATTTGAACAATAAGTATATCCTTTCTATATTTCTTCAAACAGAGAGTTGTATCCACACTTCCTTTTTTAAAAGATCTTTCAATTAAGAAAGTGCTCAACCTCTCATACCAAACCCTAGATGTCTATTTCAATCCATATAATGCCTTCTTTAACTTGAAAACATGATTTGGGTTTTTAGAATTTTCAAAACCTGGTGGTTGTTCTACAAAAATATCTTCTTGAATTATCCCATTTAAAAAGGCATTTTTTACATCCATTTGATACAGTTGGAATCCTTTAAAATAGGAAAAAGCTAGCAAAACCCTAACTGATTCAAGTCTAGTTACAGGGGTAAAAGTCTCCTCAAAATAAATCCCTTCAATATGATTATAGCCCTTAGCAACTAATCTAGCCTTATTTCTAATGAGTACTCTTGAGTCATTCATTTTTTTTTGAATACCCACGTAGTTCCAACTACACTTTGATCCTTTGGCCTTATAGTTAATTCCCAAACTTTATTTCTAATAAATTAATTCAACTCTTCTTGTTTGGCCGAAATCTAAAATTCATCCGAAAGTGCTTGATCAGTATTTGTGGGTTCTATAGTTGAAATGAAAAATGAATGATTTACTTCTTTGTTTAATCCATGCCTAGTCCTTACACCATCACTTGGTTCACCTACAATCAGTTCCCTTGGGTGATTTTTAGAAAATCTAAAATCTCTAGGCAAAGGGTTTTCTATCTCCAAATTTTCTTCCACTTTTTTCTTCCAAATTCATTTTATCAATCTTTTGGGAGTTAATCTCAATCTCATCTTTTATAATATTTGGCTCTTCTAAAATTATTGATTCTTCAAATACAACATGTGTGGTCTCCTCAAGTACCAAAGTTCTATTGAATACTCTATAAGATTTTCCAACACTTGAGTATCCAACAAAAATTCTTTTATCTAATTTTGGATCAAATTTTCCTAAGGTAGATTTTCCATCATTATGAATGAACACCTTGCACCCAAAAATATGTAAATGAGACAAATTAGGTGTTCTTCCTTTTAGCAACTCATAGGGTGTTTTATTTAATTTCAATCTCACATTCACCCTATTCAGAACATAACATGCTGTGTTAACCGCCTCAACCCAAAAATATTTAGGAAGTTGAGTATTCTGCCAACATTGCTAGGGCAGCTTCTATTAATATTCTATTTTTTCTTTCATCTACCCCATTCTGTTGAGGGGTTCTAGGAGCAAAAAAGTTGTGATCAATTCATTTCTCCTTGCAAAAGTCCTCAAATTTCTCATTTTCAAATTCTCCTCCATGATCATTTTGTATAGAAATAATTTCACACCCAAGTTTTCTTTGAATCCAAGTCAAAAAAATTCTAAATTCTTCAAATGATTCACCCTTATGAAATATAAATCTAACCCATGAGAATCTTGAGTACTCATCAACAATCACAAATCCGTATACCATCCCTCCTAGACTCACAGTTCCAACTGGTCCGAAAAGATCCATATGCAAAATCTCCAATGGTCACTAGTTCTAAGATCTTTATTAGACTGAAAGTGGACTTCACTTTCTTTTCTAATTGACATGCATCACAAAGATGGTCCTTAGTAAAGTCTAATTTTGGTATACCTCTCACTAAGTTCTTTTGGGTAATCCTCCTAAGGTTTTTCATACTAGAATGACAAAGTCTCCTATGCCAAAGCCAGGACTCATCAGATACAATTTTAAAACAAAAAGTAGTAGGAGATTAAATATAATTATTTACCCTTTTACCATTCAAAACATCTTTACCATTTAGGATTAATATGCAGCTAGTAGGAAAAAATTTCACACAATATCCTTTATCATATAGCTAGCTTATACTTAACAGGTTATGCTTTAAGCCTTCTATTAATAACATATTCTCAATGTAAAATTTATTAAGATTTCCAATCATACTTGATCCAACGATCTTCCTTGTGGTGTTATCTCCAAATGTAATCTTGCCTCAACTCCTGGCTTCCAGTGATATGAATTGTGCAGTATCTCCAGTCATATGCTTTGAACATCCGTTGTCCAGGTATCATATGCTCTCACGCGGCCCTGCAAAATTATCAAAAGTTAGACCTGGGAACCTAAAAAAGTTTGGGTTCTCCTTTTGGCAATTTATAATCAGATGCATGTATGATATGTCTAGGTTTATGCATCTTAGGTCTCCACTCCAAATAAGTTTTCATCTTCAAAGTACAGGTGTGAGCTATATGTCCAAACAATCCACAATTAATACATTTTACTTTTGGAAATGGATTCCTAAGTCTTCTACCATTCATCTGTCTATTTAGGGATTGCATAAATTTAGGATACATAATAGGATTAGTAAAATCTTCAAGTTTAGGGGGTATCATATTATCCTCGAGAGCTTTTATTGTTAATTTGTAAAATGAATTCATATCTTCCAAAATTCGATTTGTATAATTTGATCTATAAATCTTGCTCTCTGATTCATCCTTAAAATTTTTAAATTATTTTTAAAGTTCAGCTTAGGATGATTTTAAATTTTCATGTTTTTTATTCTAGTCATCAAACTGATCAAGTAATTTTATGTGGTTGTCATCAATCAAATCATGATCTTTCCTAAGGATTTAATGTTCTTTTTGTAATTCTTTAAACTCTAAACTTAGACTAGCATGCATTTTCTTCATTTTCCTATATGCACAATGCATGTGTTCAAAAACTTCAAAACGTTCATTATAGGTTAAGTCACATACCTCATGTTGATCTGACTGATCTAGATTATCAGCCATTAAGCACAGATTAGTGACTTCTTTTTCCTTCTCAGTCTCTGATGAATTTGAAGCTGAGTCTGCCCAAAATGTTCTTTGAAACTTCTTCTTGCCCTTCTTTACAATTGGTTTCTCCTCTACCTTCTCCTTGCTAGGAGTAACTTTAGTTTTGGGCATTCAGTCTTGATATGACCAGGTTTCCTGCACTCATAGCAAATCACATCATCTAAAATCTTAGAGTTTCTATTAAATTTGCCTCTATTCCAATGCTGGCATCTCTTCTACTTCCTCTTGAAAAAGCTTATAAATTGTCTAGTCATCAATGTGATGTCGTCTTCATCCTCAGGTTATGAGTGTTGACTCTCAGACTCTTCCACATTTAGTGCTATGTTTCTCTCCCTTCGTGGTTCACCTGTATCAATCTTTTTTTGGCTAACTCCTTGCTCGTAAGCAATTAGCGAACTAAGAAGATTATCAATAGATCGAGTAAATGTTTAGATCTTTAGACTCTGTAATTACAGTAATTTTAGCATCATAAGCAGTAAGCAAACAACGAAGAATCTTATTAACCATTTCAGCATTCGTTAGTTCCCTATCCAATGCATGTAAAGAGGTGACTATTTGTGTGAATCTTGTGTACATATCAGAAATGGATTCATTAGGTTTCATATGAAATATTTCATAATCATACAACAAGATATTAAGTCTAGATTTCTTAATCTCATTAGTCCCCTCATAAGTTATGCAAAGTCTATCCCATATATCCTTCCCACTTTTACAAGTAAAAACTCGCATGTAGTCTTCTGATTTTAAAGCACAAAAGAAACTATTCAAGCATTTAGTATTTTGTTGTGCTAAGTCACATTCTTCTACTGTCTATTCTGCAAAAGGTGTTTCAACTCTAACTCCATCAACTAATCTAGTTGGTTTTGTATACCCTTCTTGAACTAAGATCCACATACGATAATCAAGTGACTGTAAAAGTGTAGACATGCGTGTTTTCCAAAAATCAAAGGTAAATTGTCGAACAGTGGAGGTCTAGTTATAGAGTAACCCTCGGGTGATTTTTGTTTCCAAATGTAGCCATCTACGTTAATCAAAAAGTAGTCTAAACTTATGCTTTTGAAAAAAAGTTTTGAAACCACTTGTTGAAACTCGTTCACTATGAATTAGGTTGTTAAACCTAAACTTATGTCCCACGGCTAAGCAAGAGGTGGGGGGGGGAGGGGGTAAATTTGTAATTAAAAAAAATTTTAACCCTCTTTTTAAATTAGGAAATGAAAATAAAACTTTGGTGAATTTTTCTAGAAACATTTTTCAACCACAGTTTTAAAAGTAAAAACACAAAAATAAAAAGCAGCAGAAAAATAAAGACACGAGATTTATAGTGATTCAGTCAAAACCAGACCTACATCCACTCCCTGGAGGCACCCTCCGAGTATTGCACTAATACTACTAGTGACTCTCCTTTTGAACCCACAGATAGTCGGAGAAGCCTTTACAAAACTCTCTTCCACCACTACCAGGTGCGATAGAGAACCATCATTCTTTTACACTCTTCCTAGTGTTGGCAGATAACCCATTTGTCCTTTCACACTCTCTTAGTGCAGGCAGAGAACCTTTTGTCCTTTCACACTCACCTATTTTGGGCAGAGAACCCTTCATCCTTTCACACTCTCCTAGTGTGGGCAGAGAACCCTTCGGCTGTTCACACTCTCCTAGTGTGGGCATAGAACCCTTCGGCTGTTCACCCTCTCTAAGTGTCGGCAGAGAACTGGTTCTCCTTGACAGATCTTCTTCACAAGAAATCTAGAGGGAAGAAAGAAAAGAGTTAAATAAATACAAATCAAAAGTAAAGATTCTTACCTTTGAAAAACAAGTGAAGCCTTCACGCTCCATTAGTAAGAATCCTCCTTTGAACACTCTCTTACACTCTCTCCTTGACTCTTCTTTCAATAGGCACGAAGATCAATAGGCAAAAAGATAAAGTGGCAGTTTAGATTGGACTATTTATAGGAAGACACAAAAAATTGTCCAAAAACTGCAAATATTCAAGTCAATACGCATTGGATCATCCTGTATAATCGTCGATCATCCTGGACGATTTTACTTAAATTCGTTGGAAATGAACCTAACGTATATAGGTACGAAATGTCTTCATACACAGACATCGTCCCATACGAACAGTTATTCCATAGGTCGATTTCCAAAAACTGTAGAACGTCACTAAAATTTCAGAGTCAGTTCACTTGGTCCTGGGACAAATATGGGTTCATCCAGACAAAATTTTTCTAGAGAGCAACTCATCCTGGCACAATTATAAATTTTGTCTGAATGAAATTTCTTCAGAGGAGATTTCATCCCAGGACGAATACACTTTATCCTGGATGAAAATACTCCATAGAGCAATCCGTCCTAGAATGAATATAAATTTCATCTGAACAAAAATTTTCCAGAGAATATTTCATCCTGGGACGAATACACTTCGTCCTTAACGATCAGGACTTAAAAAAATTTTGTTCGTTTCCTATTCGTTCCATTGCTCTTACAAGGAGATAACTGACCTGATCGTCCCGTACGAACCAGGTTCGTCCCGTACAATCAATACAAAATTTTCAAGATCTCCATAAGTGTGTGTGTTTATTCACTTAATTGCAATCACTCCCTCTCAAACTTAATTCAAAGAAAAATACAAGCTTTAAATACACAAGGTATCTCATGCTGAATTTGATTTGAAGTCTTTGTAGTCTGGATTTTGACTTTCCTGAAATGTTAGTACACACAAGAACAAAACAAATCTTCCAAAAAGTGTTAGGAGATAACCACACTTAAAATAATAATATTTGGAATCATCAAAACTATATAAGTTGCAAGAATGTAAAACATGCACATAGTAACTCTCTTAACATAACCAACTATAAGAGATTAACCTTGAAGAGACATTTTCCCTTGTAGCTAGATTTGAAGACATTAAAGTGCTAATAGCCTTTGCTTATTTTAAGAGATTCAAACTGTATGAAAATGAAGTTAAGAGTTCCTTTCTAAATGGGATACTAAAAGAAGATGTGTATGTTGAACAACCCCTAGGTTTTAAAAATTTACACTTTCCTAATCATGTGTTTAAATTAAAAAAGGTATTATATGGAGTGAAACAAGAACCCAGAGCATGGTATGAAAAGCTAATCACATTCCTACTAGAAAGAACCTTTGTTAAAGGAAGCGTAGACGCTACCTTTCTAAAAAAGGTAGAAGATGAACTACTCATTGTCCAAATTTATGTTGATGATATTTTATTTGGATCTTATGATAAAAATCTATGTGATGAGTTTTCAAAAATAATGATTAAAGAATTTGAGGGAGAACTAGCCAACTTTTTTGGATTTAGCATAAGTCAAAAGGATGATGGAACTTTTTTTAATCAAACGATATATATTAAGGGAAACCTTAAGAAAAATAAAATGGATAAAGCCAAGAGAATCAACACACCTATGAGTTCCACTATTCAATTTAATAAGGATTTAATTCAAAAATTTATTGATCAAAGAAATATAGAGGAATAATTGGATCACTTGTTTACTTGACTAATAGAAGACTTGATTTTATGTTTGGTGTTTGTCTCCATGCTAGATTTCAGGCAGTTCCAAAAGAGCCCCATACGATTGCTATTAAGAGAATTCTTAGGTATCTCTTAGGAAACCCTGACTTAGAAATCTAGATTTCTAGGCATAACACCTCCTTTGAAATCATATGATATTCTAATTCAGATTCTATAGGATGTCAAGTTGATAGATAAAACACTTATGGTACATGTCAATTCATTGGATAGCCTTTAGTCTTATAGTCCAGTAGAAAACACAACTCAGTTTCCCTATCCACTATTAAAGCTGAGTACATGGCCTTAAGAAGTTATGTGGCCCAAGTCCTCTAGTTAAAATAATAAATTTTCTATTTAGGATTACCTGCAGGCACAATTTCAAACCTATATGATAACACTAGTGCCATCTACATTTCAAAGAATCTAATCTAACAATCCAAGACCAAACACATTGATATAAGGCACCAATACATTAGGGACTATATTACTAAAGGAGACATAGAGCTACACCAATAGCCAACAAAAACCAATAGCCTCGAACCTTCAAAGCTTTCAGCTTCTTAAGAATTAGACTAGGTGTAATAGATATTAATGCTTGAAATTATTGTTTTCTATTTTTAAAGTTTTTTTTTTAATTTTATTTGTATGTTTAAATCTATTTCTGTGTTTCTATTTTATATTTTACATTTTTTTTGTTATTTTTTCTTTAGAAATTTTAAAATAATCAGGTCAGTGCTCCTACAATTGTCTGTCTTTCTCTAACTCCCTTAGTGGGTTAATTTCTTTTGAATCAAAATCTATTTAAAAAAATGGACTTTAAAATGAAGATCTATTTAGTCTTCCTACATTAATCTATTTCATATGAATAATGTTTCAAGTAAATAAAATCATTGTCGAATTTTTATAATTAGGTTATTGCTTTTATCATATGGATATGATTTACCTTTGGTGTTTAATCTTCCTTATATTCTTTTTTTTTTTGAAAGAAGCCGAAGCAATTATAAAAATAACAAATTTGAATTTAGCAAGAAATTCCATACCGTTTTCCTTCAGCTCCACCTTATTCCATGCCTTTTTGATATAAGAAATAATGTTTGAGTTATCACCTTCATTAAATATTCCATCATATTTGAACATCCAATCCTCTATCTCCTCTTTAATTGAATTAATAGCAAGTAGTTCCAATTGAGAAATATCCCAATGTATAAATGATTTGCCATAAGCAAGAAGGAATCTACCTTTACTATCTTTGAAAACAGCCGCTATACCCGCCTTATATGATGAAATGAGAGAAGCATCAACATTTACTTTTAGCCAATTGGGTGGAGGAGGATGCCAAGCATTAGACAGTCTTAACGACTGATTAACATCCCAAAAGCCCAAATTAAAATGGCTAAAATTGTTAGTGATCGAGGCTTGAACAATGGCCTCGGAGGCTAAAAAGTTGGAATTATCTTCTATTCCACCATGTATCCTCTTGTTTCTACTTTTCCAAGATAGAAACACCAAAATTCAATAAATTTTAACCATCATACCTTTCCGGGATACATTATTCTCCGGCCAATTAAAATATTGTTCGCTAGAATTGAACAACGAAAATCAGAATCCCCAATGATTCAGGTGTTGAATAATCTCTTTGATTTTCTAGCATCCACACACAATATGCTCCATATCTTCATTACACTCACATCCTCTTGGACATTTTTCATTTGGAACAATCCTTCTATAACATAAGAAATGCAAAGACGGGATTGCATTCCTCTTCAATCTCCACCAAAAATTCTCCACCCGAGAGCTTAATTTAGCCTTCTTGATCCACTTTCTCAACGGATCAACTTCAAGGCCAATGGTCTCTGATTTTCTTATTAATCCAAGAATAGTCATACAAGAATTTTGATTGATTAGAACCAAGAAATCAGCTTCCTTTTCATTGAAAATCTGGGTCTTCATGATGATGTTAATAAGCTCCTTACCAAAGAATTTGCTCAGTTTTTCTACATCCCAATTTCCATCCGAAATAAATTCCTCAACAAGTACCGGGCTGTCATCAACAGGATTAACAAATGTAGGCCACTTGTTAATACTTTTATCAAGTATCCAACTATCTTTGAAAGCATCCACAGATCTACCATTAGTAATTGTCCATTTAACAATAGGATTTAATTTATTAAATCCTTCATTCAGAATTTTAAAAGCAGCTGATTTATTTCCACTATAGTTTCCTTTCAATTCTTTGTTCCCATATTTAGCTTCCATAACAGAGTGTAGAAGGGAATGATCATCTTGAACATATCTCCATGCTAATCTAGCACGCAAAGCAGGTGCTTTTGTTATATTGGAATGTAAGCCACGACTGCCATATTCAATTGGATAACACATATCATTCTAGTTTACATAATGCATTTCTTTGGAACCATTTCTCTTGTTCCATATGAAGTCTCTGTAGATTTTATCCAGGTCAGCTAACAGTTTTCTCGGTACCAATGAATGAGTAGAGCAGTAGATAGGAAGAGCAAGTAATATAGATTTAAGTAGAATTATCTTGCCCGACAATGACAAACATTTGCTACCAAGGTACTGAAATTCCTTCACATATTTAAATCCCATGATTTTAGATAAATTTCTCTTCCTTCTTCTTTCCACATGTTTTCCAAACATTATAAGCGATTTGCTGTAATTTATTTTTTGCCCTGTCCATTCACAGAAATTATGAAGAATTCTCTTCATTTCCAACACCTCTTTCCTCTTAGCTTTGGAAAACATAATGACATCATCCGCATACAGTATATGCGATATACGAGGTCCCTCTGGACAAATCTTGATAGCACAAGAGCAATGAAAAAAAGCATTAGACAGAAGTTGTGAGCAAACGACAAAATGAACGGGAGATAAGGGCATCCTTGCCGAAACCCGCTCCTAGCATGGATCCAATTTGAACAATTTCCATTAATGATAATAGAGAACCTTGGGTCAACAACACACTCCATGATAAGCTCAAAAAATTTAGTAGGAAAATTAAAATAATCCAAAACTCCTTTAAGAGAATCCCAAGCCATAGAATCATAGGATTGCTCCATATCCACTTTGAAGGAAACAAGGCCCGAAGATGCTTTAGAAATTCTAAGTTTGTGGAAGATTTCTTGTGCTAACAATATATGATAAGATAAAGATCTCCCTTTTATGAAAGTCGCTTGTTCCATAGAAATAAGTTTAGGAATAACCAAATTAAGTCTATTTAAAACAATCCTTGCTGCCACTTTGTACACAGTGTTACATAGACTAATGGGTCTATAATTTGAAGGAAGCATGGGATTTGAGATCTTGGGAATAAGAATTATAAGTGTTTCTTTCCATTCTTTGCTCAGTTCACCATATTTAAAAAAATGACTTAAAGCTAACCAAAAGTCATCCTTGATAATATTCCAATAAACTTTAATAAATGAATGAGAAATGCCATCTTTACCTGGAGAGGTGTTCTCTTCCAATTGTTTCAATACCTGAACAACTTCAGCCATAGAAAGTTCTACCTCCAACAGATTTCTTTCCTGATTATTCAAGCATATGGTTGGAGCCGGCCACCCATCCAATTTGCTATATCTGTACTCCCATTTATTTTGAAAGGACAACATAAAAACTTCCTCCATAAGATCTTGATCTTCATTCATACTTCCATTTTCATCTTTTACCTTTATTATTTTATTGGCATTTCTTCTTGCAGTAGCATAATTGTGAAAAAACCTGGAATTACCATCGCCTTCATTGAGCCATTTAACCTTAGCCCTTTGCTTCCACCATGTATACAATCTTGCCAAGGTAGTATTAAGTTCCAGCACCTTTCTTTAAGGATCCAATAGTCTTGATCCGTGAGGAACCCAAGGGAAGATTCTTTACTTTGAAGTTCCATGATCTCCTCCATGAGATCATCTTTCAACTTGTTCAATTCTTTAAGCTTAAACTTGCTCCAATAGAATAAAGACTTTAAGGATCTATTGAATTTTTTTTTGAGGATTTGTGAGTAAGTACCTTGATAATTCCTGCACCATTCCTTTCTTACCACTCCATAGGAGGCTTGGTATGATGCCCAATAATTTTCAAATTTAATCAATTTGCTGGAATTTTTGTTGAAAGACCGGAATTGGAGAAGAATTGGGCAAGGATCCGATGCTATTCTAGCCAAATGTCTCTCAATCAATTGACAAGGGGAGCTTAGAGCTACAAAAATTACAAAGCACCTATCCAATCTTTCAAGAATTCTAGCCCCTCCAATTTTGTTGTTACACCAAGTAAATCTAGGGCCAATAAAGTTGACTTCATGTAGATCATTGTTCAACAAACAATCTTCCATCTCTCTTGATCCTTGATGGTAAGCAAACTTCCTTCCACCAAATTTGTCCTCTTTGCACATAAGACAATTGAAATCCCCACCAACTACCATAGGAAAATCAAGATTGGAATATCTATCTAGCAAATTCCAAAGTTCTCTTCTCTTGCTCACTTCTGTGCTTCCATAAACTGTAAACACTTTCCATCTTACATTGTTGAACAGATTGATTTCACCATTCACCATTTGAGTAGAACTCTCCTCAACTGAGAATTTCACTGAATTTGTGTTCCACAAAATCAGTATACCACCCGAAAGTCCAGAAGATGGGACACAGAAGAAGTCCCAATTACTTCCAATTAAGGCATCAACTTCATTCCTATCAATATTAGTAATTTTGGTTTCAACCAAACCCACAAAACAAACACCATTATTTTTTACTACCTCCTTAATGTAGAGGGAAGCACTTTTCTTCCTTGCTCCCCTACAATTCCAGAAACATATAGAATTCATTTAAAAGGAATATGGGGATTATTCCCCAAATTACCTTTCCCTTCCAAATCCATTCTTCGGCTTCTTATAGATGCATTGATGGACCCAGGTCTTTCAATTGTTTAGTTTTCTTCTTTTTGGAGGATTGAGTAGAGTTCTCAATCCCATTAGTACCGGTACTAGTTGAGACAATGCTAGCTGACTCTGCTTCATCCAGCTCTCCCTTATAATCTTCAATCACAGAGGAATCCTTGGCTTCTTCCTCGGCACGTTTCCCTTCCTGATCATTATTTAATGATGGTTCCATTAATTCTCCTTCCTCCAATACAACCAGGGCATTAAAGCTGTTCTTAACTGGTATAACTGAACCTATCTCCGAATTGATATTTTCAGTAGCCTTCTCTGTTGAAACTGCAACATTCTGATTTACAGAATTCTTCTCAGTTGAAACTGAAAAATTCTGCTTAACAGAATTCTGCTCTAACAAACCAGAATCCACATATATACTCTTTTTTACCGCAACATACTGCTTAGGTTGAGAAATATTGCTAATTTTATTCACTTGGGTAGCTGTTCTTTTATTCCAGATTTTGTTAAAATTTTTCTTCCCATAGTTCACCATCATCCAAGTACCATAACTTTCAGAATTAGTCACCTTATCTTCAGTAGTTTGCTTCACTTCCACTGCTTCCTTATCAATCACATTCTTTGACATATCCATCTTCAACTGAACAGAATTCTCCTTGTTCAACAAACAGCTTTTGGCACACTCGTTCTTGTTATGCCCGATCTTCCCACATTCAAAGCAGAGGTTCGGTAGTCTTTCATACTCTATCTTTTGAAAAAACTTTCCTTCTTCTCCTTCCACCCACACACTAGTAGGAAGTTTATCATTCAACTTGATACGGACACAAACTCGGCCAAATTCTCTTCTCGACCTTTGGAACATATTTCCGTCAATCAAGTATGGCTTCCCAACCATCGAAGCTATACGACATATGTTGACTTCATCCCAGCAAAAGAGAGGTAAGTTAGGCATTCTGATCCAAATAGGAGCAGAAAATCCGTCAAGTGAATTTGGATCAAATTTTTGATTCCATCTCTCTATACCAACTATATTACCGTTAACAAACCATGGGCCATTATTGAGAACATCTTCCAAATGCTCTATTTCAAAAAAAGAGCATAACACCCAGCCTTTACCCAGCATGGTGAGATGAAATTTGCCAAAAACTTCCCATTGTCTCCTCAATTCATAACTGATTGAAGAGAATAAAATATCTTCTCTAAAAATTTTAACCACCAAGGATTTATTCAGTTTATTAGCATTTTCACAAACTTTTTCCTTATGCAGTTTAACAGAACAACCATCTTCAGTAATGCAATCTCCAAAATTCAGATCAGCAACATTATATTTTTATTTCTAGACCAAACATTCTGTATATTACCAGAATTAGGTCTTATAAGCAATTCCTCAAGCACCTCCTTGCATTTTCCAAGTTCACCAGTAGCGCAAGCACACACTTCCTCCAATTCCGGTCGTACATTACTGTCTTCAACATCGTTCTTCTTTATTACAGAATAATTCATCTCCTTCTCAATAGAATAGTTAACGGAATTCACATTACTATCCGCCTCCTTCCCAACCTTCGTGGACATAGAATTAATTGTGGAACTAGGAATCACAATAACATCCTTCTCTATCTGTTTCTGGAACAGCCAGGCAGAATTTTCATGAATTCCTTCCGATAATATGTTGTTTCCCTTACCAGGTACTTCCATGGATTGTTTCTTCATTAGCAAACCTCCTTCATTTATAATCAATGGTTTATTCATCAAAGAAGACGATTTTAGTCCAGGAAAAAAACTTGACTTTCCTTCCCCAAAAGCCGGTGGAGAAGATGAAACATCAAGAGCACTTCCAAAGCTAATCCTCCCCGAAGAACGCTTGTCCTCTGATTGACCGCCGGCCACAAATGGCTGACGACCTGCCGTCATCATACCTCCGACGACAAAGCCACGAACTGCGAAAATTCAAAAAATAGTTTTTTGAATTCTCAGAGATTCTCTCTCTACTTTCTCTCTCTGAAGTTAATCTTCCTTAAATTTAAGAGTGTATTTTTCTTCTCTAATATATGAAAGAAAATCTAACAAATGAAACTCTTTAATGGTTTTAAAAGGAAGCTAGCTCACAAAAATGACAAGAGGCATAAAAGAAGCCCAAAAATACTGAAAAGATGCACAATAATCACCAAGTTATTACAAGGTACACCAAAGTGTATCAATAAGTAAAAGATGTCCGAAGTGTGCAAAATAATTGAAAACGTGGGAAAAAATGAGCTATTTCATTCTTCTTTCGATAAGATGGGACCCAAACTTGTTTGGGTTTCCAAATCTGCGTCTAATTATTTTTTAGGAATGCTCTCACAGAAGGCCTTGTAAGAGCATGTGGTACTTGGATAACAGATATTCAAATTACATGATTGGAGATGCAGATCAATTCATTTTGTTGGAGGCTAGGATAGGAGGCAAGATAACACTTGAAGATAACACCACCAAGAGAGTTCTTGGATCAGGTATAATTGGTAACACAAAGAATTTCATTATTAAAAATGTTTTACTAGTAAATGACTTGAAACATAACCTTCTTAGCATAAGCCAACTTTGTGATAAAGTTTTTAGTATTAAACTTTTTTCTACTAGCTACATGATTAACTTAAATGGAAATATTATGCTGCAAGGAAAGAGAATCAATAATGTTTACATACTTGATTTAAACTGTAATGAACTTACTGCTTCTTTTTACCTAAAAATTGTTACTGATGAATCTTAGTTTTAGCAAAGGAGAGTATGTCATTCAAGCATAAAAAACTTAGGAAAATCACCCAAAAAGACTTAGTGAGAGGAATATGAAAACTAGAGTTCAAAAAGGACGTCCTGTGTGATGCCTGTCAATTAGGGAAAAAAGTCAAATTCTCTTTCCACTCAGTCAAAGACATTGACACTACCAAACCTTTAGGAGTCCTACACATAGATATCTTTGGACCTGTCAGCACTACAAACCTAGGAGGGAAAGTCTTTGGGCATGATATTTTTGATGATTATTTGAGGTTTACTTGGGTTAGATTCTTATGTCATAAAAGTTAATCATTTGAGGAGCTTAGGCCTTTTTCCACTTGGATTCAGAAGAAAACAAGGTTGTTAAATTTTAACCATTCATAGTTACAACGGTGAATAATTTGAGCCTGAGAAATTTATATCTTACTGTAACAAGCATGGGGATATATCACAGTTTTTAACCTCCTAGAACCCCTTAGTAGAATGGAGTTGTTAAAAGAAAGAATAGGACCATGGTAGAAGCTACTAGAGCCATATTAGCTGAACACTATCTTATTAAGTACTTTTGAATAAAAGTGATCAATATAACCTGTTATATTATGAATAGGCTAAATGTTAGATCCAAGCTGAACAAGACATGCTATGAAATTTTTAAGGATAGGACACCCAACCTCTCACAGCTTCAAGTCTAGGAAAATTTTATGTAAAATCTGATGAAGGATTGTTACTAAGTCTTCACCTTCTCTATTTGATGAATCTGATAATTTTGGAGGGTCCAGAGTAGAAGAACAGGTTATAGAAGTCACCTAAGGATTAAAGTTTTTTCTGCCAGGTGTATGATTAGCTTGTTTTTTTTTTTTTTTTTTGAAAGAAGCATAAAGCTATATTAAAAAAAGTTAAGAATAATACAAACTACCCAGAAGAAGCATCCTATTCCTCCTTTAACATTTTAACAAAAGAAGGAGGAACCCTATTCAAACTAGTGTCTTCCAAAATAAAAGAGCTAAAAATAGCAAAGTTAATGCATAAATTAGCTAGTTTATGACACTCCCGATTAATACAATTAAAAATGACATTATTGAACTTATTTGTAAAAGAAAAATCTACAAGTTTTTTGCCAACTTTTTTTGTAGCATCCTTAAGAAATCATATGATATTATAGTTATCCACTTCAATTATAATTCCCTTGTAACAATAAATCCAAACTCTCATTACTTCATTGATAGCTTGAATAGATAAGAGCTCCAAACATTAGACAATAAAAATATTATGCGACATGGAAAAAGAATCAATAATGTTTACATGCTTGATTTAAACTATGTTGAACCTGCTACTTCTTGTTTCCTAAAAATTGTTGTTGCTACTGAATCTTGGTTATGACATAACAAAGTTTGTCAAGCAAGCATAAAAAACCTTAGGAAAATCACCTAAAATGACTTAGTGAGTGGAATTCCAAAATTAGAGTTCAGAAAGGACCATCTGTGTAATTCTTGTCAATTAGGCAAAAAAGTTAAATGCTCTTTTCACTCAATCAAAGAAATTAACACTTACAAACCCTTAGAATTCCTACACATAGATCTTTTTAGACAAATTAGCACTACAAACCGAGGAGGAAAACTCTTTGGGCTTCTGATTGTTGATGATTATTCAAGGTTTACTTGGGTTAGATTCTTATGTCATAAAAGTGAATTATTTAAGGAGTTTAGGTCTTTTTCCACTTAGATTTATAGGACTATATGTTGTAAAATTCTAACCATTCATAGTGACCATGGTGAAAAATTTAAGAGTAAAAAATATGAAGCTTATTGTAAGGAGCAAAAGATAAATCATAATTTTTTAGTTACTAGAACCCCTAAGCATATTTGGGTTGCTAAAAGGTAGAATATGACCCTGGTAGAAACTACTATCGCCATATTAGCTAAATACTCTCTTACTAAATACTTTTGGGTATAAGTGATCAATACAACCTGTTATTTTCTGAAGAGGGTAAATGTTATATCCAAACTGAACTAGACACTTATGAAATTTGTAAGGGTAGGACACCCAACCTCTCACACTTTCATTTCTTTGGATTTAAAGTATTCATTCCAAATAATGGGGAATCTCTACTAAGAAAATTGACCTCAAATTTGATGAAGTATTCCTATGATGCTCAAATGTTAGGAAATCCTATAGAGTTTTCAATAAGAGAATATTGGTAGTTCAGGAGTAGTCATGTTGTCTTTGATGAATCTGATAATTCTGGAGGGTCCAGGGTAAAAGAAGAGGTGTTAGAAGTCACCCAAGGATTAAAATATGCAATTTTGAAGGAAAGGATAGAACCTATAAATATATTTCTTAGTGAATGGAGATATTTCTCAAGCAATCCAAAAGAACTATTCCTAGAACACCCATCTAAAGGTGTTAGAATTGGACATGCACTAAGAAAAGAAGTAAACCACACTACCTTATGTTCATTGATTGAACCCACAAATATAACTCAACCCCTATCAGATAAATTCTTGATCCTATCCATATAATAAGAGTTAAACCAATTTGTGAGGAATGATGCTTGGGAACTTGTTGAAAGACCTTAAGATAAGAGTGTAGTTAGAACTAAATGGGTTATCAAATAGAAGATGAATGATTTTTGTTTGAATAGTTGCTATTTGAATGAGTTATATTTATGCAACTTATGTAGTTTTGATGATTCCAAACATTATTGTTCAAATGTATAGTTATCTCCTAACAATTTCAGAAGATTTGCACTTGCTCTTGTGTGTACTAACATTTCAGGAAAATCAGACTCCAGACTACGAAAAGTTCAATTCAAATTCAACATGAGATATTTTGTTTAATTGATGTTTGTCTTTTCTTTGAATTAATTTTGAAAGGGAGTGATTGTAATTGAGTGAATAAAATCTCACACACACAAATAAGGAGATCTTAAAATTCTATACTGATCGTACAGGACGATATTTATCGTACTGGACGATCTGTCAGTTATCTCCAATAGAGCACTTGGAACGAATAGGAACTTGCTTTGAAAAATTTTCTAAGTCCTATTCGTCCAGGACGAAATTTATTATCGTACCAGGCGATGGGTTCTCTGTAAAATTTTCGTCCAGACGAATTTTACCATCGTACGAGGCGACGAGTCCTCTGGAAAATTTTCGTCCAGACGAAAACAAATTATCGTCCGCGGCGATTGGTTCTCTGGAAAATTTTCGTCCAGACGAAATAAATAATCGTCCAGGACGATCGGCTCTCAGGAAAATTTTCGTCCAGACGATCACATTTTCGTTCAAACGATAAACCGACTTAGAACAGTTTTCAGCAGTTTCTAGAACCGACCTTGTAATAACCGTTCGTACTGGACGAACCAAGTTCGTACAGGACGATCAGCTGTACGAAGTCAGTTCGTACACATATACAAATTGGGTCGTTTCAGATCGTTTAAGTAAGATCGTCCAGGACGAATTTTTTTTCTCTCAAATGTCGGAACGATTGAATGCAGCGGTTGAGTGGATAAGACAGTTTTTAATACGAACTTCGTCTGTACGAAATTTTAGTTCGTCCAGACGAACATGTGTCGATTCATTGTAGGTCTGGTTATAGACCGAACCACTATAAATCTGGTGTCATTTACTTTATAGCTTTTACGTTTCCGCACTTTAAATTTCAGTTTTAACAACTCTGTGGTTGAAAAACATTTTTCTAATAACTTTAAAAGAAAATTTTATTTCGGTTCAACTTTATTATTAAGAGGGTTTAAAATTTTAAAAACTACCAATTCACCCCCCTCTTGGTAGCCTTGGGACACTTACTTAGGCTTAACAACCTAATTACTGGACTCAACAAGTGGTATCAGAGCAGAGTTTCAAAATCATAAGTTTGAACTACTTTTTGATTAACGTAGATGGCTACATTTGGAAACCGAAACACACCTGAGGGTTACTCTATCACTAGACCTCCACTGTTTGATAATATTCCTTTTGATTTTTGGAAAACACGCATGTCTACTTTCTTACAGTCACTTGATTATCGCATGTGGATGCTAGTCCAGGAAGGTTACACAAAACCAACTAGATTAGTTGATGGAATTAGGGTAGATACACCCTATGCAGATTGGACTATAGAAGAACGTGACTTAGCACAATTAAATGCGAAATGTTTAAATAGTTTCTTTTGTGCTTTAAAATCTGAAGACTACATGCGAGTTTCCACTTGTAAAAGCGGAAAAGACATATGGGATAGACTTTGTATTACTTATGAAGGGACAAATGAGGTTAAGCAATCAAGACTCAATATCTTGTTACATGACTACGAGTTATTTCGCATGAAACCTAATGAATCTATATCTGACATGTACACAAGATTCACTCAAATTGTAACCTCTTTGCATGCACTTGGTAGGGAATTAACTAATGCTGAAATGGTTAATAAGATTCTTCGTTGTTTACCTACTGCATACGATGCTAAAATTACTGCAATTACAGAGTCAAAATATCTGAACATTTATTCTATTGACAATCTTCTTGGTTCACTCATTGCTTACGAGCAAGGAGTAAGTCAAAGAAAGATTGATGCAGGTGAACCAAGAAAGGACAAGAATCTTGCATTAAATGTGGAAGAGTCAGAAAGTGAACACTCACAACCTGAGGATGAAGACGATATAGCACTGATGACTAGACAATTCAGAAGCTTTTTAAAGAGGAAGCAGAAGAGACGCCAGCAATGGAATAGAGGTAAGTATAACAAAAATGGCAGGGTTTCTAATGAAGTGATTTGTTATGAATGCAGGAAACCAGGTCATATAAAAACTGATTGTCCAAAACTTAAAGCCACTCCTAGCAAGGAGAAGGTAGAGGAGAAACCAATGGTAAAAAGGGGCAAGAAGAAGTTTCAAAAGGCTTTTTGGGCGGACTCAGCTTCTGACTCATCTGAGACTGAAAACGAAGAAGAAGTCACCAACCTTTGCTTGATGGCAGATAAAGCTGAACAATCAGATCAAGAAGAGGTATACTCTCACACAAGACCTCGTGAGAGTATATGGTACCTGGACAGCGGATGTTCTAAGCACATGACTGGAGATACTGCTCAATTCATAACGCTGGAAGCCAGGAGTGGAGGCAAGGTTACACTTGGAGATAATACCACAAAGAAGGTGGTTGGATCAGGTATGATTGGAAATTTGAAAAACTTTTTCATAGATAATGTTTTATTAGTTGAAGGCTTAAAACATAATTTGCTTAGCATAAGTCAGCTATGTGATAAGGGCTATAATGTAAAATTTTTACCTACTAGCTGCATAATTAGCCTAAATGAGAAAATTGTTTTAAATGGAAAAAGGGTGAACAATGTCTACATGCTAGATTTAAATTGTATTCAATCTCCTACTGCTTTTTGTTTGAAAACTGTTTCTGATGAATCATGACTTTGGCATAGGAGACTTTGTCATTCTAGTATGAAAAATCTTAGAAGAATTACCCAAAAGAATTTGGTTAGAGGAATACCTAAACTAGACTTTACTAAGGACCACTTATGTGATGCATGTCAATTAGGAAAACAAGTGAAGTCCTCTTTTAAGTCCAATAAAGATCTTAGGACCAGTAAACCTTTAGAAATTCTTCACATGGATCTTTTTGGACCTGTAAGCACGGTTAGTCTAGGAGGAAAGGTATATGGATTTGTAATAGTAGATGATTTTTCAAGATTCACCTGGGTTAAATTTCTTTTTCAAAAGAGTGAATCATTTGAGGAATTCAGAAATTTTTCAACTTGGATACAAAGAAAACTAGGATGTGAAATAATTTCTATACAAAGTGATCATGGAGGAGAATTTGAAAATGAAATATTTGAAGATTTCTGTAAAGAAAAGGGGATTGATCACAATTTTTCTGCACCTAGAACTCCTCAACAAAATGGAGTAGTTGAAAGAAAGAACAGAACATTAATAGAAGCCGCCCGAGCAATGTTAGCAGAATACTCTCTTCCTAGATATTTTTGGGCTGAGGCGGTTAGCACTGCATGCTATGTTCTGAATAGGGTAAATGTGAGATCAAATTTGAATAAAACACCCGATGAATTGGTAAAAGGTAGAACACCAAATTTGTCTCATTTACATGTATTTGGTTGCAAGGTGTTCATACATAATAATGGAAAATCTGCCTTAGGAAAATTTGATCCAAAATCAGATGAAGGAATTTTTGTTGGATATTCAAGTGTTGGAAAATCTTATAGAGTATTCAACAAAAGAACTTTAGTCATTGAAGAAACCACACATGTTGTTTTTGATGAAAATGGAAACATAGAAGAGCCAAAAGTTGTTGAAGAAGAAATTGAAGAAAACTCCCAAAAGATTGATAGATTAAATTTGGAAGAAAATGTGGAAGAAATTATAGAAAGAGAAGACCCTTTGCCTAGAGATTTGAGATTCTCTAAAAATCACCCAAAAGAATTAATTATAGGTGAACCAAGTGAGGGTGTTAGAACTAGGCGTGGATTAAACAAGGAAGTCAATCATTCAGCTTTTATTTCAACTATTGAACCCACTAACATTGATCAAGCACTTTCAGATGAATTTTGGATATTGGCCATGCAAGAAGAGTTAAATCAATTTGTAAGAAATAAAGTTTGGGAACTAACTACAAGGCCAAAAGATCAAAGTGTTGTTGGAACCAAGTGGGTGTTCAAAAATAAAATGAATGACTCAGGAGTAGTTATTAGAAATAAGGCTAGATTAGTAGCTAAGGGGTATAATCAAATTGAAGGAATTGATTTTGAGGAAACTTTTGCCCCTGTAGCTAGACTTGAAGCAATTAGGGTTTTACTAGCCTTTGCCTGTTTTAAAGGTTTTAAATTGTTTCAAATGGATGTTAAAAGTGCCTTTTTAAATGGAGTAATTGAAGAAGATGTTTTTGTAGAACAACCTCCAGGTTTTGAAAATTCTAAATTTCCAAATCATGTTTTCAAATTAAAAAAGGCATTATATGGATTGAAACAGGCACCTAGGGCTTGGTATGAGAGGTTAAGCACCTTCCTACTTGAAAGATCTTTTGAAAAAGGAAGTGTGGATACAACTCTCTTTTTAAGAAAAATTGGAAAGGATATACTTATTGTTCAAATTTATGTGGATGACATCATCTTTGGATCTTCAAATAAACATCTTTGTGATGATTTTTCTAAAACAATGAGTAATGAATTCGAAATTAGTCTAATGGGAGATTTAAATTACTTTCTAGGATTTAGCATTAAGCAACTTGAGGAAGGTACTTTTCTTAGTCAAAACAAATATATTAAGGACATCCTCAAAAAATATGAAATGGACAATGCTAAACCTGTTAGTACACCAATGAGTTCTTCAGTTCAGTTGGATAAGGACCTTAAGGGAAAATCTGTTGATCAAAAGAAATTTAGAGGGATAATTGGATCTTTACTTTACTTGACTGCTAGCCGACCAGATATTATGTTTAGTGTTTGCCTATGTGCTAGATTTCAATCAGATCCAAAAGAATCACATTTGACAGCAGTAAAAAGGATTTTAAGATATCTACTAGGAACTCAAAACTTAGGAATTTGGTATCCTAAGTTTAGCTCTTCATTTGAAATTATTGGTTACTCAGATTCTGACTTTGCAGGCTGTAGAGTGGATAGGAAAAGCACTTCTGGAACATGTCAATTCATTGGAAATTCATTAGTTTCATGGTCTAGTAGAAAACAAAATTCAGTGGCACTATCTACTGCAGAAGCAGAATACATTGCATTAGGAAGTTGTGTGGCACAAGTACTTTGGTTAAAACAACAGTTGATTGACTTAGGATTAACTATAGGCACTATTCCAATTTATTGTGACAATACTAGTGCTATTTGTATTTCAAAAAATCCTATTCAACATTCTAGAACCAAACACATCGATATAAGGCATCATTTCATAAGGGATCACGTATCCAAAGGAGAAATTGAACTCATACATGTTTCAACTGAAAATCAACTTGCAGACTTTTTTACAAAACCTTTAGCCTTTGATACCTTCAGTACTTTAAGAACAAGGCTTGGTGTTATTGATTTGAATGCTTAACTAAAATGTCTTTGCAACATTGATACTTGTTATGTTTTGTTTTTGAAATTTTGTGAATTTTGTGTTTTTAATGAATTGTTTTTGGATTTATGATTTTGTTTTATGTTTTCTGTGTTTCTGATTGTTTTTGTTGATTTTGTTAATTTAAAAATTTAAATTTTTTGGAGGAAATCGTCCAGGACGATTTATTTTCATACGGGACGATGTGTAAAGGAACAGTTTGCGAAAATTTAAACCGTTTTAGAGCAGTTTTTTATTGGATCGTCTGTACGATCTGTGATCGTCCAGGACGAATTTTTTTTTTCTCTCAAACGTCGGAACGATTGAATGCAGCGGTTGAGTGGATAAGACAGTTTTTAATACGAACTTCGTCTGTACGAAATTTTAGTTCGTCCAGACGAACATGTGTCGATTCATTGTAGGGGACGGTTTTCAAGAGTCATTAAAACGAAATACTTTTCGATCGTCTGTACGAAATTTTTTCGTCTGTACGATTGGTCAAGTCAAAACGCCTGTACGAAGGGACGCATCGTAAGTTGTGTTGAATACGAAAAGTCGTTACATTTTGGACGAATTGGATCGTCTGTACGAACTTTCTTCGTCCAGACGAACTATTATGTTTCGTCCAGGACGAATATTTTCGTCCAGGACGAAAGTATCGTTTTCCTTTAAATATGAAGGCTTTTCAAACTTGACAATCACACTTTCAAATTTCTTTTTCAATCCCTTTTAACATCAAATCAACAATGGCCTCCTCTAGCAAAAGACAAAAGGTTTTGGTGAAAAAACCAAACAGGAATGCCCCAGACAACTTTCTTTCCAAGGCAAATGAGGAATCTTTTCCTCGTTTTGCCTCCGCAAAAATCACTCCGTCTCGCATTCTTATCCCAACAGAGTTGAAATTTCGGGTAATGCACCTCTTCGCCTCAACCCAATTTCAGTTCATTCTTTCTCTCGTCCACTTCTACAATAAACAAACCTACCATTACTTTCTAGCCAACATGAGTTTCAATTCTGACCACTCTATCATTAGTTCTTTTGTTTTTAAGAAAAAAGTTGAGATCACCAAGCACGATCTTGGTACATTTTTAAAGTTAAGAACTGAGGGATATAGAGCCCACACCCTAATGTCAGAAACCTCCTTCAAATGGTTTGAAATCAATAGGGTAATTAGAAAAAATGCGATTGACAATCATGTTGCTAGAGTCTCAGGTATGACCCAAGATGCCCGAATCATCCAGCACATCCTTAGATCCTCAATTATTCCTAAAGCTGGTGATAGGATTAACATTACTCCTCTCCTTTCTTGTCTAACTTTTTTAATCATGTCAAGACATCCTATTGATGAAGCCCAACTCATCATAGATCATATCTATGGGCTTTCAGAAATAGGACATGCTGATCAGAAGAGGAAGAAGAACATTTCATTAGGGCACCTAATTACTTATATTTTGGAGAAGAAGTACAATATAGTGCATCCTGATGAGGAATATGAAGAGCCAGTTTACTATAACAACACATCATTCAGACTGCTCTTCAAGGAAGAAAAAGAAAAAGGGGAAGCACATGACAGTGCTTCAGAAGAAGAAGAAGAAGAAGGAGTGCAAGCTTCTGCTTCTCAATCAGATTACCAGAATCTGATTGAGAGATTTGATAGACTAGAGACTCACATTGATCAAAGGTTTGATCAATTTGATGCTCAACTTACTCAGCAGCAACATGACATCGGTAACATTAAAGATGAAGTTCATGAAATTAATACCAATGTAATGTTGATGGCCTCCTACTTCAACCTCTTTGGCGGCATACCTCCTCCTCCTCCAGAACAGTAAAATTTTTTTTTTGTTTGTTGTTGTGTGTCTGTTGTATTTTTTGTTTTGTTGTTTTGTTTTTATCTTATATGTGTTATTGTGATTGTTTTTATGTTTTTAAGTTCAATGTTTATGTAATCTTTTCTTTTCAATGAAAGTTTGTTTTTGTTAGATTTGTTTTGAAATGTGGCTAATATTTATGAATTTCATTAGTATTTTTTAATCTACATAGTGCTTAAATTCGATTGTAATTTGAGATTATCTATATTAGAAAATCTAGACTTTCTAAATTTATAATTTGTTTATAACTTGTTGTACTTAGAACTTTTAAATTCATGTCTATTCATTTAGACTACATAAAAGTTAATATTGTTATTACAATTTTGATGTTTTCTTAGTTTGTATTTCTATGCTCAAATGATATTTATGCACCTAGAAAAATTTGAAATTTTAGATTATAGATTTTGGAAAGAATTGGTCAAATTACTCTTGAACAGTGTACAAATGTACAAAAATCAAAAGGGATTCACAAAAATTTGTAAAATGGAAAAGAGGCACAAAATAAGCCCAACCAAAGAAAAATGCACAAAAATGTGCTACAAAACTTTGAAAAGATGTGCAAAGCACCACATGAGGTAATTCTCTTCTTTCCAAATTCGTTCAATCTCTTAATTCAAGTTGATCTAATGTTCATTCATATTCTCTTGAACTTTGAAATATAGAATTTTTTTTACATCTGACTTGTAATGATTTTCAATAATCAAAATGTCTAAATTGAATCATGTCTTTGAAAAATTCTTCTTACTTACAATGTTATATCATTTCATAAATTTTATGAATTTCTATGATTGACCTAATATCTTTAGTTTAAAATTGCATACCCTATGTCAATCACCATTTAGATTAAATTTTAACAATGAATTTTATATAATTATTTACATCTTGTCTTTTTCTTCTTCACTTTTTGTTGCTGTCAAAAAGGGGGAGAAATTATTAGTTTGTGTATGTTTGTGTTAGTTTGTGTATGTTTGTGTTTTCTCTTTTTAGTTGTTCTGTTTGCAAGTTTGTGTAGTTTGTGTTAAAATTTTTGAAAAAACAAAAATTTTGTTCGTTAAATATTGTTCTTTAATGCCTCCTTATTTTAATGTACTCATAAATTTAGGGGGAGTTTAGGAGATAAAAGATGTGTTTTAACTTGAAACCATACTAATAATAATTGTTTTGCCATCATCAAAAAGGGGGAGATTGTTTGAATAGTTGCTATTTGAATGAGTTATATTTATGCAACTTATGTAGTTTTGATGATTCCAAACATTATTGTTCAAATGTATAGTTATCTCCTAACAATTTCAGAAGATTTGCACTTGCTCTTGTGTGTACTAACATTTCAGGAAAATTAGACTCCAGACTACGAAAAGTTCAATTCAAATTCAACATGAGATATTTTGTTTAATTGATGTTTGTCTTTTCTTTGAATTAATTTTGAAAGGGAGTGATTGTAATTGAGTGAATAAAATCTCACACACACAAATAAGGAGATCTTAAAATTCTATACTGATCGTACAGGACGATATTTATCGTACTGGACGATCTGTCAGTTATCTCCTATAGAGCACTTGGAACGAATAGGAACTTGCTTTGAAAAATTTTCTAAGTCCTATTCGTCCAGGACGAAATTTATTATCGTACCAGGCGATGGGTTCTCTGTAAAATTTTCGTCCAGACGAATTTTACCATCGTACGAGGCGACGAGTCCTCTGGAAAATTTTTGTCCAGACGAAAACAAATTATCGTCCGCGGCGATTGGTTCTCTGGAAAATTTTTGTCCAGACGAAATAAATAATCGTCCAGGACGATCGGCTCTCAGGAAAATTTTTGTCCAGACGATCACATTTTCGTTCAAACGATAAACCGACTTAGAACAGTTTTCAGCAGTTTCTAGAACCGACCTTGTAATAACCGTTCGTACTGGACGAACCAAGTTCGTACAGGATGATCAGCTGTACGAAGTCAGTTCGTACACATATACAAATTGGGTCGTTTCAGATCGTTTAAGTAAGATCGTCTAGGACGAATTTTTTTTCTCTCAAACGTCAGAACGATTGAATGCAGCGGTTGAGTGGATAAGACAGTTTTTAATACGAACTTCGTCTGTACGAAATTTTAGTTCGTCCAGACGAACATGTGTCGATTCATTGTAGGTCTGGTTATAGACCGAACCACTATAAATCTGGTGTCATTTACTTTATAGCTTTTATGTTTCCGCACTTTAAATTTCAGTTTTAACAACTCTGTGGTTGAAAAACATTTTTCTACTAACTTTAAAAGAAAATTTTATTTCGGTTCAACTTTATTATTAAGAGGGTTTAAAATTTTAAAAACTACCAATTCACCCCCCTCTTGGTAGCCTTGGGACACTTACTTAGGCTTAACAACCTAATTACTGGACTCAACAATTTTGGTGTAGTGGTGAGAAATAAGAAAAGATTGGTTGCTAAGAGGTATAGGGTGCGTTTGGGACGGCTGCAACTGTCGGTAAAGTGGTTGTAAAATTGTTGTACAGAAAGTTGTTTCCTGAAGTTGCTTTATGAAAATCATTATATTTTGTTTGGATAGTATACTGTAGAGCTACTGTGCTGCAGCTGCATGGGAATAATTTACCTTCATACCCTTATATATATATAGATGAAATATATAATTTTTTTAAATATATATGATAATCAATTAACAAATCTAAATCAAAATTGTATCACTCCTTAAGTTGGTACAATTTTTTTGAAATATATTAAAGCTATCATTTTTTTTAAATATTGTTGTAAAAAATCATTTTTTAATAAAAATATTTGTAAGCTGTACAAAAAATGAAAAAATAAAAATTATAATTATGATTTCAAAAGGCACATAAAAAAATATTTATCCATGCCTTAATTTTAAGTGAAGATGCACCTGTGAAACCTAGGTCTTCTACTCATTTCTCATCGTAAATATAAAGGAATTTTGATGGATTCGTCTTGTAATTGGATGCGTTCTGATTAGGAATATGATATAGTATTACATGAAAGATGCATTGTTTAATCTCTTAAATTTAGGCCCATTCTTTTCAGTCCACACCATGTACACAAATATGAAAGCCATTCCATTGAACAAAAGCTCTACTTCTTTACTCCTACCTTGCAACGCCACCATATCCAACACAGGTTGTCACGGGAGTCTGAATCGGCTTCCACGCCGATGCCGTCAAGAGACAATGATCTTTCCACCCAAGATTAAGCGTCCCATTCTCTTCCATTAAAGTGTAACCATCCAAAGGAAACATACCGAGAAGAAGTGTTGCCTGAGCATGCGCATTCCTGGCAAGATAGACGCCACGGAAGCCTGGCTGGCTCATTCCTCCCTCCAATTCCCGAACTTGACCTCGCCGGAATGTGCCGGACCGCCGACGGAGAAAACATTGTGAATCTCTCAAGACCACCTGTGAAACCGAAGCAGCAAAAAAAAAAAAAGATATTGTTCTCAGACGTGAAGAGGGAAAAAAAAGCTTCTTCGAGAGTTCGATCTAGCTGATAACTGGGGTCTCGAGCGTCGTGAGAAGAGACAGAGCGAAGAAATCTGCGAAGTGGTTTTTGATATCGCAGACCTTTGCGAGGATGAAAAAGACAATGGGGGTAGTTCGCACAGTAAGGGCATTAAAGTATTTCTCAGAGCTACAAACCATGGAAAGCAGTTGAAACGTGGGAGTCTTATGCCGGACGTGAGAAGCAACGGCAGGAAGCAAAAATTTTGAGAACGGAGCACAATCGTGTACTCCCAAACAACCTCCCGGTTACGTTTCATAGAGTACAGCAGGAAAAAGCCATCCCAAACAAAGCCATAATCAAATAAAAGAGATTGACTTTGAAGTGACCTTTACCCCTATAGCTAAATTGGAAGCTATTAGGGTGCTACTTGCCTTTGCTTATTTTAAGGGATCCAAACTATATCAAATGAATGTTAAGAGTTCATTTCTAATTGGGGTAATGAAAAAAGATGTGTATGTTGAACAACCCCAAGGCTTTGAAAATTCACAATTTCCTAATTATGTGTTCAAATTAAAAAAGGTATTATGTGGATTAAAATAACAACCGAGAGCATGGTACGAAAGACTAAGCACATTCCTATTAGAAAGAACTGTTATTAATGGAAGCGTAGACACCACCCTATTTCTAAAAAAGGTAAAAGATGAACTACTCATTGTCTAAATTTATGTTGATGATATTTTGTTTGGATCTTTGAATAAAAAATTATGTGGTGAGTTTTCAAAAATAATGAGTAAGAAATTTGAGATGAGTATGATGGGAGTACTAACCTTCTTTCTTGGATTTAGCTTAAGTCAGAAGGATAATGGAACTTTTCTTTATTAATCAAAATACATTAAGGACATCCTTAGGAAATATGAAATGAATAAAACCAATCCAATCAACACTCCCATGAGTTTCACTGTTTAGTTAGATAAGGATTTAAATAGAAAATATATTAATCAAAAGAAATTCAGAGGAATAATTGAATCACTTTTTTACTTTACTTCAAGTAGACCTGATATTATATTTAGTGTTTGTCTCAGTGTTAGAATTTAAACTGATTCAAAAGAGTCCCACTTGACTCTTGTTAAGAGAATTTTTAAGTAACCCTTAGGAACCCCAGACTTAAGAATATGGAATCCTAGGCATAGATCCTCCTTAAAAATTATAGGATATTCTGATTCAAATTCTACATGATGCTGAGTTGATAGAATGCACTTATGGAATAAATTATTGATTAAGATATATCTAGCCTTCTAGTCCAGTAGAAAGTAGAACTCAGTTGTCTTGTCTACTGATGAAGCTAAGTATAGAGCCTAAGAAAGTTGTGTGGCCCAAGTCCTCCAGTTAAAATAATAAATTATTGATTATGATATACCTGTACGCACAATTTCAATCCTATGTGATAACACTAGTGTTATTTTCATTTAAAAAAAAACTCAATCCAACACTCCAAGACAAAACAAATTTACATAAGGCACCACTTCATTAGGGATCATGTTACTAAAGGAGGCATAGAGCTACACTATATGACCACTAAAAACCAACTTGCTTATATCTTTACAAAGTCTCTGTCCTTTGAAACTTTCAGCATCTTAAGAACCAAAATAGGTGTAATAGATATTAATGCTTGAAATTGTTGCTTTCGATTTTTGATGATTTTTTTGTATATTTTTTTTCTATTTATGTATTTCTGTTTTATATTTTTCATTTATTTTGTTATTTTTCCTTTAATATTTTCAAACTAATCATATCAATGCTCACTTCTTATGTTGATTTTTTAAATGACATTTTTTCCTTGATTTTTGTTTTAGAAATTAGTTAGTTATTTTCTTTCCTAAATTAGTTAAAGGAAGAAACATCGATGATTACCTCTCTTACTCTAAATCCCTCAGAGGGTTAATTTGTTTTGAATAAAATTTTATTTCAAATAAAAAATTAGACTTTGAAATAGAGATATATTTTTTGTTTCGTACAGTAATCTATCTCATATGAATAATATTTTAAGTCAATGAAATCATTGTCGAAGTTTTGTAATCAGGTTGTTGCATTTATCATAAGGATATGATTCTATTTTGTTGTTTACTTTTCTTTATACTAGAGATTGAGTTTTTTTCTCTTATATCTAGAAGATAATCTCATAACTTAGAGTCTTTAAAGGTTTTGAAAGGAAGCTTGCTCGCAAAAATGATAAGAGGCACAAAATGAGCCTAGAAAAACTGAAAAGATCTGCAATGATTGCAAGATACACCAATGTGTATTAAAAATTAAAAGATATTCAAAGTGCATCAGATAAATAAAAAAGAGGCACAAAATGGACCCACAAAGAAATAAGCTTCCTTCTCTTTCAAAACTTTAACTCTTAGAAGTATCCATGTGCCACTTGGTATCTTCAAACATTTGAATTTTAAAAATCATGATTTTGGTTAATTACTTTGCAATATTATTCTATCACCTATTTTTCTAAAATGAAGTTTGAAAATATCACTTTACTTATCAAGTTTTTCTTCAGAATTATATATTTGTTTAAAAAGAATTTTAACCTGTAAGGAGTTTGAGCTAGAGTTCACAAGACCATTTTTCTACCCTTTTTGGATTTCAGCATTGTTAATTCATTTCTTACTAATTTTTAATCTACTCACAAGAGAAATTTATCATTTAATAGAGTTAATTTATTCATAAAAATAAAAAAAGTTAAAAGAAATCATTGTGTGTTCTTTTATTTTTATTTATGATTGGTTTTTGTTTAGTTTTTGTGATGGTTTATATTTTTAGTGTTTTAATTTTTGTTTTGAAATCCTCCTAATCATCACATTCCATGTCCTAAATTTTCCTGTTTTGCTCACATCACTCAAGATGATACATATCGTCCTATACGATCTAAATAATAATATACCCCTGTGATCACAACACATTTAACGACTGATATAAATAAACTATTAGTGATTATCCCATATGATTCATACAACATACCGGATGATCCAAGTGGTTCGACTTATTGGTTGATTTGAATGCTATTATGTTGATCCATTATTATATATTATACAGGATAATACACGTGTTCATCATGTATAATCTAATTATTTAGCAGTCGTACAGGTTGATTCCTTGGGATGATCGTCTTGTGTCTAATTGACCCATACGATGTCTGATCATACTAGATGATTGGATTATTTTAGACTGATCGTCTGGCTCAATTGATTTTGATATATCATCTTTTATGATCTTATAATTGTCCAGTACATTATGGATTATTTTATTTAAACTGCCTCAAATTATAGTTTCTTCTTCACTCCAAGTATTCCACCTCTTCTTCTCTCCTACTTGAGCATTCTTACTCTTGCAATGGCTGGTGGGAAAAGATTTAGAATGCTTCCTAGAATCTCAATTAGGTAGGATATTGATCCTCGTTTCACTGAACAAGTAGATGTAGTGGCTTACAACCATTATAAGAGTGTTGGCATTACCTCCTCAAGAATCATCAATCAAAATGTTCTTAACTTGCAAGTGCTTGATCAATATGCTAGAATAACTCTTGGTTTTCTCCTTAATCTAGATTATCCATTTAATACAGAGCTCTTGCTTGAATTCTTCACTAACCTTCTCATTAACAATAGTTATTCATCCTTACTATTCTATATAAATCGAAGGCCTGTAGATATCACCTATAAGGATTTACATGAAGATCTTCACCTCTATACCACTAGAGATAAGATTCACATCTTGGTTTCAGATCCTGATTTTAACTGGGATCTTTCTAATAATATACTTAGGGAAACTAATATGAACTATCATATAGCCCAGGTCAACTCATTAATTACAGATGCCCAAACCATCCATTATATCCTTAAAAATTCCATTATTCCTAAACCTGGGGATCATATTCATATTACACCTATCCTTTCACTTACCACTTATAACATCATGCAAATCTGGATTTAAGTGCATCTGATCTTATCATTTATTATGTTGAACATTTAACATGCATTAGAGATATTGGCCATAAAAGAAAAATAAACTTAGCCCTAGGTCATCTCATTACTTTTATCCTTAAATCAAAATATAATCTTCAATTTCTAGCTCCACCTGATCACCATATGGTCATCTACTCTAATAACTCCTTCCACACCCTTCATAGTACTCATCATCATAATGTGCATGATGAGCTTAAGGACGAGGAGGAATAACCTATCCCTGCATCTATCCCTATTATCTAGCAATCTCAGATTGATTGGCTGGTATAGCAATATTATTAATGGGAGGATAGATTTGAATCCTATATAGCTGAGCAGCAGTAATAGCATAATTAGAACAATGCTCAGTTTGATGCATACATAGTATAGAAGCAGCAGTATGACTAGGATATGGCCTAGTTTGGCGAGCATTTTGCCTCTCTTCAGTAATACTTTTAGCTACCACCACCATCACCATCTCCACCTGATCGGGGTTCTTCTTTTTTCCAGTTTATTAGTACTTTTTTATTGAGTTTGTAGTATTTTTTCCTTTCTATCCTTTGTGCTGCTTAGTATTATTCCTTTTTCCTCCTTCATGTGATATCAAAAGGGGGAGTAGTGTGTTGTTTTGCATCCTATGGTTTAGTGAAATTTACTTTATTCTTTTTTTTTTAGTTCTATTTTTATTCTATTTTCTTATGTTTAATATTTTATTAAAAAAAATAACTCCCCTTACATTTAGAATTTCAACTTCTAAGGGAGAGTTTCATAAAATATCAAAGAGCTTTGAAAAATTTTTAACAACATTGTTTGCCATCATTAAAAGGGGAATGTTGTTGCAAATCTAGGCTCACATATAGTGATTTTAGTGATAATCAACATTATTATTACTTTAATACTGTTATTCTTACATATATGTTTTATTTGTCTTGCTCACTAACCTTTTAGGTCCATAAGTTCACCTGTAATGCCAATCAACTCAAGATTGGGTGGACTAGTGTTGAGTTTGTTTATAATTTTAACTTCAATGTACTTTTTATCTTTCTTGAGTCAAAGTCAAGCATTTAGTTAACTCCAACCTAAGTAACCTTGCACACAGACATTAAGAAGAAGTGATTTAGTAAGTTAAGGAAATTTTTATTTTTTTGACCTAATGATACAGGATGATTTCAATCATACTAAACGATAAGTTAAAAACAAAAACTCTTATTAGGGCATCGCTGGTAATTAAAATTCCTTAACTAATTATACTAGATGATCAAACGCCATTCAGGATGATTAGTTCATATTATAAGAAGTAGCCACCAATCACAATTTAGATAACATTTTAATTTTTAAATTTTGTTCTAATCGTACAGGACGATAGACATCATTCCAGATAATTTATGATAATGTTGCCGAAGTTGATCATGAAATTAGGGAAGTAACTTTGGTTTGATTGCTCGATCAGACTGTACAAGATGATCTACCTAGATTGTACCAGACAATCTATTATATATTTAATGGGATGATCCTCTATCGTCCATAACATAAACCATAATTTTCTTCTAATTATCCGGGAGATCCTACTGGACATCCCGACAGGAATGCAGGATGATATATAGATTGCTACCCATCATCCTATGTCATACTAGATGATCAATATAGTATCTTAAACTAATTAACCTGGATAATCACAGAATAGTACATGACGATCTATACAAATACTTAAACTAATCATAAAGGGCTAAGATAATTGTACTAGTTGAAATGGTTGTTATGTACTAATTATACAAGACAATCTATCAATCATACTAGATAATCCTTCACGTCAAGTTGAAAATTAAGGCTTCTTCTGAGGCTCTCTATTTAAGCCCTCCTATTATCTCTTGAGATGATCTTTTTCTACAGAGTTGATCTGAGAGAGAGTTTAGAGAAGGAAGAGAGAGGTCTTGGGAGAGAGAGAGAAAAATCCTTCAGAGGGAGATTTGAGAGGGATTCAAAATGGCTGCACCAATCAAGGTTTCCATCATCTTCTTCAAGTAGCTTTTTCAATTCCTTGGTGGCTCTGGGGAATATCTTCATTAATATTAGATCTAAGTTCTCTGCCTTCACCAGGATGGTAAAAAAGGATTCCAAGGTTCTTTGTCTACTACAAGAGGGAGAAAAAGGATTCCAAGGTTCTCTGCCTACTCCATGAGGGAGTAAAATGATTAAAAGGTTCTTTACCTACTCCAGGAGGGAGTAAAAGGATTCAAGGTATACGGCCTCACTGGGTCAGTGGAAAGATTTTGTAAGGGCTTCTCTGGCTTACTATTGGGGAAAAAGAAGAGAAACTACTTTAAGTTTAATACTTGGAAAGAAGGATACCGGGGGGAGTGGTCATAGGTCAAGTTAACCAAACCCATATAAAAATAATGTTTTCTTTTTGGTTACTTTTCCATGTTTAATTTTGTATTTTTTTATGATTTATTCTGTGGTTGAAATCTCTGATTTTTGTTTTATGAAATTAATGTCTCTTTCGATAAGTTATTTATTTTAAAATATTCAAAATGATTTTTTTTAAATAACAAATTCACCTATCATCTTTGTTAGCCTTGGGACTAGTTCTTTAGGGTTTAACAACCCACACAAACTTTCACCCAAGCCATTTCCTATAATTGGGCTACCTCTTTGACAATTAACCCCTTAGTCGAGCTCGCGATGACCTAGTAAACTTTCCAGCTCGACCTAACACAGTCCCTAGTCGGTAGCAACCAGAACCAATAGAGATTCAAATCTAGTGGTCCCCTCTATCTCAGACCTCAACCAAAGGCTTCTAAAGCTAGGGCTCACTATCTTTGAGCTCACAGATCTTTGAAGGAGTGTCCCCTACCATGTGGAGGCCATCCAATGGCTTCCCTGATCAAACATAGCCATCCAAGCTTATGGTATCCATTCAAATAGGGCATTCCTCTCCATAGCACCCCATGCACATCAAGCCTTTTAACAGTACTCTCTAGAGCTTCTAGAGCATTCCCCTTTCCCTTCCCAGTCTCCCAGCACTTTCATGTTATGATACTGAATAAACTCTGGAAAAACCTCTCTTTCCTCAACTCAAAGTCCTATATTTGATGATCCTCCGACCTCAGCATCTAAAGGAGAAGTCTTCACCTTCATCTTCTAAAGCTTCCTGATAGAAAAACCCATCGATTGGGGATTTCTACATAGTGGGAATATCTTCCAGAGCTCCTAGTTAGTTAGTATCAGTTAAGTATGAAAGGAACTTTTGATCCAATGCAATCCCACCATTGGATTAAAAGTTCTCATCATCCTGATCCTCCTTATAAATTTTTGTGAGAGTTTACTGGTGGGATCCCTCGGGCCACGTCAGAGAATGTGAATGTCTTTGGCTTTGTGTGGGAGGTTGAAGAAATAATCCTAGTCGTTGATTTTAATCAATGATTCATATTAATCCTATGGTTACAGAGCCCATTTGATCCTGACCACTCGATCAACCACCGAACAACTATAATTAATCCTATATTTACATAATTATATGTAATGATTTGCTAACTAATTGGGTGGAGCCTATGTCTAAAGCATCATCAAACTGTGTAAATCTGGGTTTAATTTTATAAAAAATTTTATGGTACTTTGGAAAATCATATCTCACATTCCACTTAGCCAATTTAGGTGTTTTTAGGAATGTTGAAAAAAATCTCAAGGAGATCTTTAAAAGCACTGTGATCCCAAGTGACAATTATCTTTGTGTGGATGTTATTTTCCAATTAAATGTTTAAGATATTATTACCTTTGTGTGTTAAATTGAAGTCAACATAGCTTGGGATTTTGGGAGAAAGAATTTGGGGATGTCTTAGACATGTCCAAATTTCTCTCCACTGTTTAAGGTATTTAAGGAAATGCTTGACTCAATCTAAGCTTACGGGTCATGACTTGATCCCTAAGTTCAAATTGGTCTTGTATTTTTTCAATGTGATATAGGATTTTGATATTGGTGTGTTAATTATACTTAGTCTAAGTTGTTTAGAGCCACTACTTACACCCCAATCCTAGCCTAAGATAGTAACCTATCAATTTTTTAAGGTAACCTAGGGGTTGCCTTAGATGGCTTAGTTAGCCACCTTAGATAGGTCTATTTTAGCCCAATATTAGGGAGATTGGACTTTGAGATAATGTGATATTACTTGTCCAAAATCCACCGGATTTGGGGTCTATTTGGTCCACTAACTAGGAACCCCAAAATCTCCAATTTGATTTTATCAAGAATTTTTATTAATTATTTTAAAATAAATTTAAAATCCTAAAAATATATTTAAGTCCTTTAATTAACCCTAATTGAACCCTCAACTCATAAAAAATAAAATCCCTATCAGATAACCCACAATTTTATTTTAATTTAATTTCTAAGGAAAATAATTAATTAATTCAATTAATTAACTAAAATAGTTTAAATATCCAAAAAATTCCTAAATGCTTGGTATCATCGCTCTTAGGTCATTCTAGACTTTTGTGGGTGATCCCGAAGGGTTTGGGTTTGATTTGAATCTAAATCAATAATTCCCTTAACTAAGGAAATTTTAAAAACTCTAAAAAATGCCAAACTTTGAAAAAGCATTAATAATTTAAAAAAAATCAATTTATTTAAACCCAAATCCATTCAACTCTAATTAAAATTTAATATCTTCTAAAAATTTCAAACTTCCAAAATTTATGTTAAAGTAAAAAAACTAACTTTTCAGTCAATCATAGTTCAAATCTACGTCCAAACATAAACAAATCATAACTTTTAATAGAAAATTACAAATTAAACAAACTATTAGTTTAATTACTCATCTTGAGTCTAAGTATTTGTTAAAAATCTAAAATTTTTAAAATTAACTTTAATTTTAAAAAGTCAACTTTGGACCCTTAATTAATGCACTTAAATAATTCCAATGATTCCAAAAGTTTAATAAACTACGTAAAATTAAAAAAAAACTCTAATTTAATTAATAAAACCCTTAACAAACATTCTAATACATAATAATCACTTAAAGATGTAGTTTTTAAGATAGTCTTCTCTAGGTTGCGGGGTTACATGACCTAAGGAGGTTCCTTGAGCCTTGTGGCACAATTCTACAAATGAATTCAATGGAGTGTAAAATCTTAAAGTTAAATGACTCTTAAATATTAAACCAAGCTAAAATTCTTAATCAAATTACATCAACCAAGTTTTTCAAATGGACTACTCCGGGCTATAGGGCTATGTGTCCTAAGTAGGCGTTGTACCTTGAGCCTAGTGGCATAACACCGCAAACCACTTGATGAAATACATAAATTAATTTAAACTTTAAATTCAACAACTAATAAAATTAATTATAATTCATTAATCCTTTAATCTTTACCTAATTAAACTAATTCAATTAATCAATTCTTAAAAATTATCCTAAGTTAATCTTTATCACATTAATAGTTAATTTCAAACATAATTCTTTCCTTTGACCTCTACCAAACCCAAATAGTAGAAAACTTCTACAAATAACCTAGTTCAAGATCTACCCCATCCACACTACCCTTTACACACACTTTAGATAGTTTCCTTGGATACTCAACTCTAGTTTAGGCTAAAGTAGTGTTTACTTTACTATTCTGTGTATTGTATGTTGTGATAGAAATTATTTGATGTGTTCATTTACTTTTACTATACCCTATGAATTGATGTGATGGATGAATTTGGTTTCTCACTAAGTTTTTTGCATGTGGCTATGCTCGTGCTAAGCAACAAAAGGGGGCTAAAATTTAACAAATATATAACTACCATAGGTGCTTCAGCTTCCTTAGCCCTCAAATAATGAAAAGGATGGTCAAGAATGGATAAATTGAGTTTTTTAATTTTATTATATAACTGCTTGGGATTGGTTTAATATTTAAATAATTTGGATAACATTACAGGAAAATATAGATTAGATCAAAGTATTGAGTTGTGAAAGAGTCTTTGAGTTTGGGATACTTAGATCCAAAATTTAATTCGAAAGAGAAAAGGATACCCCTTAAGGGGAAAGTCCTTTTCAATTTGGAAGCTCAATTTTGGATCAGTCCACTACCCAAAGTGGGAATAATAACCTCCCCTCTGAGTGTAGAGTTTTCTATTCCATATGGGTATCCAAGTATGAAAAAATCCAAGGAGTTCGAGGATGAGAACACCGAGGAGCTAAAGATAGAAGAGTATCTCACTCAAAGTTTACTTGCGTCAGTCTTAAGATTAGAATATGGGTTTATGGTTAGTGGTGCTTGGCCACTTTTGATTTCTACAATCCTGGGTTGTAATAAATGGGGCATTTACCTATGAACTTTACTTTAAGGATTTAATTATATTAATATGTTTTATTTTGAAGAATAACCCTACTCAATTGACTCCTAGCAGTCCTATTTTTTTCCATGATATATGTCTAATGCATGATTTTGAGTTGATACAATATATGAATTATGGGAATGATTTGGTTGGTGTAGAGGTATTATCCAAACCTTTCCCTTTAGGTTGAGAAGGTAATGCATAGAAGCCTCATTATCTAGGGTGTTAATTTTGGGTTGCATGTCGGGTTCGGGTTGAACCTGAAACTGATTCAACCTTATTTTGGTTGATTTGAACCAGAACTATTTTAGTAAATGGGTTGGTTTGTTCAATATAGACCCAACCCATCGGATTTTCAATTTGATCCAACCCAACATAGGTTATGTCTAAAGACACACGAACTAGTGAATGGGATGAAGGCCCAGCTTGACAATGAGTTGACAAAGATGTTTGACGAAAAAGAGGGGAAGATCGGCTATGAATGGGAGACAAAGCAGTTTTACAACAAGATAAAAAAGGACAACCAAGAATGCTTCCTCTGATGAGATAAGGAATGCCATATGTGAATGCATCCTCCAAAGTCTCACTTGCCACAAAGATGCATGATGATGCCTGACAAATGTGATGAGTAGCTGCGAATGGACTAGAAGCTTGAGCCATTTAATGCAAAGGCATTAAAATAATGACAGTGCCTAATGGCAGACGTGACTAAGCGGGTGAGACTGAGTAGTCAAGATAGAGATGGAGTGATGGAAGTGACTAAGAGGGATGACGTGATGGATGATGCGAGGGATAATACGACTGAGCGAGAAATTATAAGTCCAGGTCAAATCAGGTTGATTTTAGGTTTCTCAATCAACGCAAACTTATCCCAATTTTATGAACGGGTCAAAATTTCTAACCCAAATCCCACCCAATTCAGTTTCGGGTCAACTCAAACTCAAAATTTTGGGTTAGGTTTGAGTCAGGTTTTTGGGTCGTGTAAAATATTGAAACCCTTATTTGGTATTAAAATAGAATATATAAGTATTCTATTTGCCAAAATATATGAAATCCATAACAACAACAAAGATCTCATTAAGAGGATAAGGGATTTTTTTTACTTTGAAGTACATTATATCATATATGGTCTTCATATCTACCTATCATAATAAGTATTAGGCATTTAGATGTGTTGGACAAGGTTGTGTAATTTAGCCAATTCAAAAAGATGGACTAGGATGAGTAAGGCTAAAGTTTGGCTCTTTAAACTGTATATTTTGACACCACACTCACGAAACTACCCACATCTATTTCCTTATACATATTATTTATTGTTAAAAAAATTATTCTTCTCCAATATTAACCTTAACCATTGTCATATACAACATGACATTCACATGGTATTTTATAGGATTATATTTTCCTTCATAAAGTAAAGGAGCATCATCATGGATGTCAACAACTTTATCCACCACTACTTCATCTTCTATTTCATCTAATAACATAAGGTTTTCTTTATAGCAATTTTACATGTTCTCTTTTTTATGGCATTTGAAGCAAATAATATATTTTATATTCATAAGGGTGGATTCATTAATTATTTTCTTTTGTTGGACATAAGATATTTTTTTCTTTTATTTTTATTTTTATTTTTTTTGTTGGACATATGACGATGAAGGGTTATGTTTAGCAATAGGCCTTTTGGACTGAAAAGTTATAGTTTGGTATGAATATATTTTCCCCTAGATCTAAATGTGAATATATATTTCTTTTGCTTTTAATGGAGTAATTTATAATTAAAATCTTTTTTTTTTGGAAAATACTCACCGACGGGCTTACGTGTTAATTAATCAAAGAAGGAGTACAAAGTCCTTAGAGGGACCTCCAGCTCGCTAACGCTCCAAAAAGATACAAAAGAAGTTAAAAATAAACCTAAAAGTCAGATGTCCCTACTGATTACAATAACAAAGCACCCTAATAATATTCTCTGCACAAAAAAGGAAAGAAAAAGATAAGTCTCAATCAACATCGCCTTCCCAACTAGAATCTAGTCCTACACAAAATGAGAGCGAGTGTCCAAAAGCCTACAAAATAGGCCTGCAAGAACAACAACATCAAGCCTTTATCCCACTACGTGGGGTCGGCTACATGAATCCTTTTTCTCCATTATGTCCTATTAAAAGTCAAATTCTCGTTTAAATCTAATAAAGAAAGGTCATTCCTAATATTTTCTAACCAAGTCTTTTTAGGTCTACCCCTACCTTTCTTAACATAAGTCAAATCTAATACCTCTACTCTCCTAACCGGGTCATCGGAAGGCCGCCGTTTAATGTGACAAGGATTTGACAATAAAGAAATTAGCATAATTAAGCCCATATATATAATTGGAGCTGCCACTGAAAGTTAAGCCACAAAGGATACTGTTCAAAAGAATCGAAGCACCGTAATGATTACCCTCAACAAGAGGGGTTGAATTAGCCATAGAAGTAGTATTACCTTCATGATGTAACCACAAATTCCACAAAGAGCTAATTCTAGTATTGGCCAAACAATAACAATCCAGTAAGGCAGCAAAGAGATATTCAAGGAAAGCTTAAACACCACCATGATAGATGGACACAATCCAGAAATTCCTATATACAAGCATGCCAATGATTGGAGCACAAGGAAGTAGACAACCAAAAACTTTCCACCACAGCCAAAAAAATCCACAGGATAGAATTAAGACAGTGGTAACGTCACATTGGAGAAATTCTTGATAGGAAGAGCCAATGAAACATCAACCCCAACTCAAAATAGAAGAACAAACAACCCACGGGATATGAGTATAAGTAAACGAAAGTAACAAAATAATAGCAGTAATGGCCCACAATGTTAGCAAACAAAGACTAAAGATTCCCAAGCATACAACCATGGCAGATACAACTCATGATAATCAACCAACCAATGATCAAAACATTAAAACAGGATGCCAAAAAATGAGAATACCGCATTCATTAGTCGGTGTATAGCTCAGGTGTGCAGTACCAGTTCCATCATGATAAAACCCCTAATGCCACTCACTTCTAATCCATGGAATAGTGAGCCAACAGCAGCACAGAATTCAGTATTCAAATAGACAAGGGACTTAATTAACACATGACACATAACACCCAATACTCTACCACCAGTGATAGTGTTATCCCAGTAGTCCCAACTCAAAGCCCAACCATAAACACGGGTCAAAATAGTATAGAAACAACTCAGCCTAAATCTGGTAACACAAACAAAAAATTTCACAAGACTCAGGTAGGAAGAAAAAAAAGCCACAACTCCCAAAAGGCTACAACCAGGGAAAAGAGAGTAGCAATATGGGGTTAAACCAATAAAATTAGATTTTCAATTATTTTTATTCTTCCACCAACCACAACGGTATAACATCACTAGTAAAAAGGAGACCACAATGGCATTCCCAACATCTATGTTAATTTTAAAATAGCCTTAGAAGGACCAACAAAAGTAAAAATCACAAAACCATTAGGATCCCGGATAGTACGACCACAACCCATATTAAAGTTATTTTTGGCACTATCTATGTTAATTTTAAAATAACTCTGCAAAGGCTTTCACCAATAAATAATCCTGTTATTATGAACAACAGCAATGGAATTAAAAACTAGACCAAACTCATAAGCCACATGAAGATAATCTTTGAAAGAATCGGTCTTTAAAAGCTTCGCCACAAAAAGCTGATAAATTTTATTCTTAGCTTTAGATATGACAGTTAAAGCATCCATTTTAATATTGTTATGTTTTGAATAATTCCTACTACTCCATAAAAACTAGAAAAAAAGGATAGGAAGGATATTCCTAATATGACCTTTAATAGGTGAAAATCATTCTTTAAGGAAATCACCATTATTATTAAAATGAGAAGTAGAGAGCACAATAAACATATTTTCATAATGAACCCAGACTTTCATGGCGATAGGACCCTAAATAAACACATTATTCATATTCTCAATGTGATAGCAATATTGACATTTGGAGGTAATATAGGAACCTTTCTTTAAAAAAATAGAATCCACAGGCAAGTAATTATGCAAGATTCTCTATAGAAGAAAAGAGTAAGTAGTATGTATACTACCATACCAAAAAGATATATAAAGAGAGTTTTGGGAAGACTATGCCTAATAGAATTCCAAACTTGTTTAATATCAAACATAACATAATTAGAGCAGTTAAACAAAATGCAATCCTCATCCTCCAAATGGATTGAAATCTTGATAATTAATTTAATAATACAATCAGGCACATAATTGATAAGGAGACAAATATTCCAACCCTCATTGTAGATAAAATATTTAACTTTACACAAAGAGGTAGTGTGGGTAAATAAAAGATTATCAATTAAAAAATTATCCAACCATTTATCTTGCCAAAAAAAAATGTTCCCAACCCCCAAACCCCATTGAATAAATTCTTTCGCTTCCCAATTAATATTACATAATCTTTTCTAGTTGAAGGAATCACCATTTCTAAAATTGTAAATCAAGGGATGTTTCCCACCACAGTACTTAGAGACCATAAACTTGGCCCACATACTCTTTTTAGCTCTAAAGAATACCATAGTTTATGATTAAAGGTCCCAATCATATCAATAAAGGTTTTGAAACCTAATTTACCCTCATCTAAAGCCTCTGAGAAATTCCTCCAAGAGACCCAAATAATAGAGCAAATACCAACCTTTGAACCCTAGAGAAATTTATTAAATAAAACCTCCATTCTACTACAAACATTTTAAGTTAGACAGAAAGTGTGGAATAAATATATAGGAATAGAACATAGAACATGTTTAATAAGGACAAGCATACCTCCATAAGAGAAAAATAAAAGCCTAATAATAAAGTTTCTTATGAATATTAGAGAAAATATCATCAAATAAATGAGATTGTCTCTTACCCTTGTAGAGAGGCGTACCCAAATACTTTAGCGGCAGGAGTTTCTTATTCAACCCAAATTTTCTTTCAATACTACTAATACGATTAGTATAAATAGATTTAGCATGAATAAAATAACTCTTGGAGGAGTTAAAAATTAAACCACTATCATGCTGGAAGGAACTAAGAAATTTGTAGAGAATATACAACATTTTGATAGAACCATTAGAGAAGATAATGAAATTATCCACAAAGCTTAAATGAGTGATGGGAAAACCACCACCCATTTTATATTGCAGAGTAGGATGAATTGTAAAATGATTATTAATACCATGAGATAAGAATTCAGTAGCAAAAATGAAGAGGGCAGGAGATAGTGGATCTCCTTGTCTTAAACCATGAGATGATTTGAAAAAACCATGAGACTTAACATTAATAATAACAGAGAAATTATAGGATTCAATACTAATTTTAATATGATTAATGAATTACAAATTGAATCCAAATAATATCAAAATGGTATAAGGAAATTCTCAATTACGATTATCATAGGCTTCAGTAATGTCAACATTGAAAATGATTTTACCAATAGCAACCTTAGCATGTAGATTGTTCACTAACTCTCGAGCAAGTAAAACATTATCAAATATAGATCTACCTTTCACAAACACAGTTTGCTCCAAAGAAATAATGTTAGGAAGAATTAAAGCGAGCCACCCCATTATAATTTTAACAATAAGTTTATTGAAAAATCTGCATAAACTAATAGGACGTAAATCATTCCAAAAGTTGGTGTTTTTAGATTTAGGAATTAAAGCTATAGGGGTAGTAGTAAAAAATTTAGGAAAAGGATTACTCCTAAAAATTCCTCCACATTATTAACAATATCCCTCTTAATAATGCCCAAGGACTTCTGAAAAATTTATTTGTGAAACCATCAGGATCAACCATAGAATGAGAGTTTGTCTTTCAAAATACACCAGTTTTCCATTTTAGAAGGAATTTTAGTCAACACTAAATTATCATCATCACTAATAAGAGAAGGCATAAAAGAGAAATCTGTGTTAAAATTTGTAATAAAATTTGAATTGAATACTTTAGTAAAATAATCAATACCAGATTCATAAATCAAATCAGGATCATCAATGACATTACCATCAAAGGAAGTGATCTTAAGAATCTACCTACTAACAGCAATATTATTTAAATAAGATGTATTACGGTCACCTTCCATAATGTATTTAGTGGAGGCCTTTTATCTCCAAAAAGCCTCCTCTTTTTGTTGCAACTTGAATAAAGTAGTTTTTTCTTCAATCTGAATGAACAAATTATCAAATGAAGAATTTTGCATATAAACCATATCAGCACTATCCACATCTTGTTCAACACGTAAGATACTAAAAAGTATGTTCTTAAAGATATATTTATTTCACCAACGAAGCTTTTTATTAAGCTTTTTAAGCTTAAACCAAAGACTGGTCCTACCACAAATATTACAAGAATGGAAAAGAGGAGCATCTCAATCACTTTGTACAGTTTGTAAAAAATTATCATCAAGAATCCACATGTTTTGGAATCTAAAAGGTTGAAAAGTATTACTAGTAGACCTATTAATACTTAATAATAAAGGGGAATGATCCAATAAAGTATGGGTTTAGTGCTCAAGGTGAGTATTAAGACAAGAGGAAATCCAATAATTATTAAAAAGGATGTGATCTAATCTTTGCCACACAGTACCCTTATTCCATGTAAAATGATTTCCAGAAAACCAATTTCATGCAGGTTACTGTTTATAATCATATTATTGAAATCCTCCATAGCATGAAAATTAGAAGGCCTACCACCAATTCTTTCAACAACATTAGTAATACAGTTAAAATCCCCTCCAACAAACCAAGGGGCATTAACCATCAAAGCAAAATCAACAAGTTGCTCCCAAAGAACATATCTCCCTAATCTAGTACACACAGCATAAACAAAAAAATCATATAGAGAAACTTGATTGAAAGATATATTAGTATGAATCAATTGAGGACAATCCATAATAACATCTAAAGTAATAAATCTTTTCCATAAGATCCATATTTTATTAGTACAATAGCCAAAAGGAAAAATTTAATGCAAATAGAGTCCAATTTACTAGCAACAATCAATGGTTCAATCAAAACCAGAAGTTGAATATCATGAATTCTATATAGATTCTTAACTCTGTCCTTAGATAGAGTCCCAACCACACCTCTAATATTCCACACAAGAGCTTTAATCATTAATAGATTGATTAGAAGCTCTAGTTACCTTAGGGTATTGCTTGAATTACTTTTTTTGTACTTACCTTTTATTTTTTAAAATAAGAAGTATAAGCTTCCTCACCAATATTAGCTTTCCCATTAGAAGATGACATAGAGTCGATAATGGAATCCTTTAGACCGACCTTAGGTGAAAAGATTTCAAGAGACACAACATCCCCTTCCTCGAATCCCTCTTTATTTTCCACATTTTTAAACTTATTATCTTTTTGATTGAGCTCACAACCACTTTCACCTTTCTCCTCAGTAACTTGATTAACATCACATCCAATAACATCATTTTCAAGATTAAGGGACAACCAAATATTATTCTCGATCTCTTGTTTTACCACCAAAATATCGGTATTAAGACCATCCTCACTTTTGTACCCAACCTCATGATCTCCACCATCCATAATGCCATCGACATTGATACGCTCCTCATCCTTGTCACAATTTATATTATGTTCATTATCTATGTTAGTTTTGTCCACTAAATCTTCCCTCCTAACATAAATATCTAAAAGACCTATCTTTATGTCATCTCCACCAGCTTTAGAATCTTCCAAATGTTGGGTTTGTTCCTTACCATCTTGATTAGTTAGACCTTCTTGTACAACTGGTTCAACATTGCATGGTTCAACCATAGTTTTGGAGGTCTTATTGTTCTTCTTGAGCTTAGGGTGAGCAATAAAACAATCATTAATTGAGTGCCCATGAATTTTACATTGTAAATAGAAATCTAAAACCTTTTCAAACTTAACTTTTTGTAAACACCCAGCAATTTTGATCCTAGTCAAACATCTTTAAGATGCTTCTTGGTGATATCAAGCTCAACTCGGATCTGAACCACCGATGGCCTCAGGAGAGAGGCGTTGGCTTGATCAGTTTGAAATAGCCTGCCAAAGATTGAACCCAAAGCATGTAAAACATGAGAGTTAAAGAAATGCAAATGTAAGTTAGGAAATGAAATCGATATAAGAACAATAGGCAATTCTTCTTTAACATTAAATAATGGAGTCCATTTAATTAATCTCATTGGACAGTTTAGAATGTAATATGCTTTTCTAGCAAAAACTCTATTTTAATTAAGATTATTTGATAACTGGATAGAAGCAAGTTTAGCATCAAGCAAACCTATAAAAATGTTACCAGATAATTTCAACTAGTCGAAAAAGCTCCCAATGGCATCGAGGATCGGACGAAGAACCAAAAAATTACCCACAAGTAAACTGCTAAGGACTCACAAGCTTAAGAATATCCTCATCTGACATCAAAACCTTAGGGTAGCCTTTAACAACTGACTTAGCGAATGAAAAGGTAGGATCCCTCAAAGATGATGGTCCCGCCAATACATCATCTAAAGATCAAGATCTAGAATTAGAAACACTGTTATTAAGCAAACCTTTTGAATGAGCAATCGGTGCTGAAGGACGAGCACCCCAAGCATCAGGTAACATAGAGGACGGACCCTCCTCCATTAAGGGAGGGGAATGACCTAGGGCCAAAATGGCTCATAGAATGAATCAAAGTCTCCAAACCAAAATGAAAGTAAGATCCAAAAGCTACAGAGGAAACCACAAAAAGGAATAGGAATCACACACAGAATCGCCACAGCCCTAGCTGTTGTGGGAAAAAAGATGAAAAATGAAGCAAAAAAGTTATTTATAATTAAAATCTTCTTCTAGGTCAAAGGATTTCAAAGATACACTTCATTCTTGATGTAATTTTTAGAAAACTAATAAATTTGTTGGTTAATTATAGACTTAACTATGGAAATTAGTCATAGTCATAAGGACTTCCATTGTATTTATTAATTAAAATAACTACTTGTTTCATTTTGTTGATGTCATTAACTATTCATGATACTTCTCCAAATATTTTATAGGATAATATTTATCTCTTAGCATTTCTTTCATTTCACTCAAAACAAGAATGTTCCACGCAGTCTTTCCTCTTTTGCTAAATTATGATGCCAATAAATTTTTTTGTGGCCAATTAATCTAATTCTAGCATAGGTCATTATTTTATAATCATCCATTTTACTAATCAAAGAATTCATTTGTTTGGGTGATTCAATCTAAAAATTAACTAGGATTATGAATATACCATAGTAAGTTCATGCTTCTACAGTAACCTTCTTTATGGTATCATCTACATTATCATGATTCTTATGATTTTCATTCTTATTATGATCTCTAAAATGATTTAACATAGGTGTATATTCATTCATACAATTTTCTTTTTTACAAATCCCTCTTCTATATGGTCACTTTTTGCTTGGTTCTAAGTAGTTATTAGATTTGTATCAGACTAATCATGGCTTCTGTTTAGGTAATTAGGTTGATACTCATTTCTTGTAATTTATGAAATTTTTTGTCTATATGTAATATCCTTCTTTTTAGGTTTTTTACTTGATATGTATTAGATCTTTTTTGATTATTTCATATACTATTGATACAAATTGGAAGAGAAAAAACTATTTCTTTTCTTTTAAAACATGCAATGGATGCTTATTGTAATAAAATTAAAAATATGTCAAAGATTTATTTATTTATTTTAAATCCTTTATTTTATGTTATGAGTAAGTAAAAATGGTTACATAAAAATTCTTGCAAAGAATTACATTAAAATTTAAGTTTGTAATGCAGGGACATGATATTATATGGAACCTTGGTAAATGCTTATCTAGCAAGAGGATCACACCCATTTTAATGTCATTTTACTTCAGAAACATTTGGGTAAGAAATTCAGTGATAGGCTAGGAAATTGAAAGTGAAGATAACTTGGTTGCACAACTATAATTGCTTATAGAGTTGGCTAAATCAAGTAAGTTTCTACTCATCATTGTAATAAAAAATTAATAACCATTTAAAAAGGATTTAAAATTCTAAAATAAAAGAATTTACATTTTTTGAATTTCAAATTCACCAATAGCAAGCTTTTCTCTAGGCATCAAACCCACTTGGTAGTGAAGTCACTAGTGCTACTCTTCCAACAAAAGCTCTGATACCAATCTTTATTTGGCTTTAGGTTAGGAATTCCGAATGATGGATGAAATGGTCTTAGAAACATCTAAGAGGTTTTATGGGATGTATATTATCCTTTTTAAGGGCTTAAGATGAAAGGTGTTAAGTTCCCTTACAAAAGTAATGAAAGGTGATAAAAAGGGAGTGTCACCAAAATTTTAAAGTTGGGAGTTTTAGATTTTTAATATTTGGATAATATTGTCATTGTAAACTCTTGAATGCAAAAAGCCATGTGCATTTATTTCAGTTATGGAGTATTTCTTAAATTTTTAAGGATTTTTTATTGCTGAAGTGGGGTATAGAACAAAATTAGGTCAAAAATGAATGAGTCAAGGTTGAGAGTGCCCATTAGCTTTTTTAGTGGATTTTTACAACAACATTTAATTAAAAATTCATACAAGGATTTAAATGGTAGAAGTTAAAAGATTTCTACAATAAGAGATGGATACAACTTTAAGGATTTTTGAGAAATTATCACTCACCAAACTAGCAAAACTTAAAGGATTCACTAAACTCCTTTAAGTCAAAAAAACAGCCACTTAACACGTATTCCTTGGAATAAAATCCAATCTTTTGTAAAACATCAATAAACATTCACTTCTCATCCCAATAAATACATGTGTTTACAACTATAAAATTTAAATACAACAAGAGAGGGAAAAGGAGTGTGTGAGTGTGTGTATGTGTGTTTCGGGGGGGGGGGGGGGGGGGGGACGCGGCCCACAAGATTGAGCATAAAAGAGAGTGATGTGACTACAAAGTAACTATCCCCTCCATTTTTTGGTTTAGCCAGTGTTGCATGGCTAATGCTTATTTGAATTATTATAATTCAAAAAAAAAATATATTTTCATTATTAGAATCCACATTCCCACATTATATGAAAACCAAAAGTTCAAAATTTCATAATTTTGAATTTTTAAATTTTATATTCAAAATATAAAATTCACATTTTCTAATCATACATGCAACCACATGTTTATAATTACAAATTCAACATCCTAACTAACAAACATCAAATATATAAAATATATGTTCTACTTAATATACTATATATTCTCCTTATTATGTGACCTTGATTAGTACTACATTTATTGTTACTTTGAGCTATAATTATTGGTCAACTTATCCTTTCATGGGAATATTCTGCTAGATATTAGAATACTTATATTGCCTTGTACATTACAATCATTATCATTATTTTGATTCTAGCATATAGCATATTACATACTTTCTTAAATTAATAATATATCTTATAATGAGTATGCCTCATAGATTAAGTCATTAACTTATTCAAGTAAATCAAGCAGTCGTCTCTCATACAGTCACCCTAAGCCACCGCCTTGGGCAATTTTAGGGTTCCCTTTCTCCTCACCTCTCCTCGATTGTTCCTCATCTGGTTTTTGACTATTTCTCTTAAGTGATCTATCTTTTGGTGTGTTTGGTGGTTGTTTTGCTCTGTCACCCTTGTTGGGGCTCATTTAATGGCGGGTGGTTCATCTTCTAATCCATTGGGGAAGGCATCTAGCCCAATCCATGGAAATAACAAGGGTTTCTTTAGCTTGGAGGTTGAAGAGCCTTCCAAATCCCTTTCTCGCTCTTTCAAAGATGCACTTTCTAGTAACCCATTGGCAAGTGATAATATTCCAAACTTAACTCAAGAAGTTTTTAATGGTGTGCCAGCTGTGCTTCTTTCTGATGAGGATGTTCTTAAGATGGCTTCTCCTTTTCAATTTACGTTAGTTGGTAAATTTAACTTGCATAAATCGAACCTAGATACTATCCAACCATTTTTTCTGTAACCTTAAATTGTCTGGTTTTACTCTGTTGGTTTGTTGGATGCTCGTCATGTCACGATTCAACTCTCAAATGATTTAGAATATAGTAGGTTTTTACGAGAAGAGCTTATTTCATCAATAATTTCCAAATGCATATTCTGAAATAGAGTTCTTTTTTGATAAGAGGAATACCCCATAGTCCCAATCTGGATTTCTTTTCCTAATTTATGATTACATTTCCTTAATCTGAAAGTCTTGCATGCTTTTGGAGCCATTTTTGGTCATCCATTGCAAACTAACCAGGCTATGGCTTCTAAGATCCATCTATCTGTGGCTAGGGTTCTTATTGAAGTCAATATCTCTAAAAAACATGCTAAGGATATTTGGGTTGGATCCAAAGCGTTTGGTTATTTATAAAGAGTGGAATTTGAAAAAATTTTGTATTTTTGTTCTCATTGTAAGATTCACAGTCATGCTATATCAGAATGCTTTAAATTACATCCGGAGTTAAAGAAAACTTCAAATCCTAACTTGGGGAAGGTTGATTTACCCAAAAATAATCCTATTATTTTGGATAATGAGTTGTCAAATCCTCAAAACAAAAACTGGGTGAATGTTGTTTCTCTTAATACGATTATTCTAGAAAACAATGAATTTTTAATAGTGTAAATGGTTTATTTGTGATGTTATTTGCAATGAGGGTGATAAAGTTCCTAATATTTATGTTTCTATTGATTCTATGCTTCAAACCACTAGTGATCCTCAATTACCCGCACCTCATTCGACTCCTAATCCTAATAGAGTTATGCATATTAATATAGAAACTCTTGAGAATGAGGGTTGTGAAGAAGGGGAATTTATTCGCAAATTGGGAATGGACACTTTGAAGGAGGGTCATTTAGATATTGTTGAAAAAGAGGACTCTATGTCTTCCAATCTTGTGGGTACTTGACTTTACTATCTTTGGAGCTACTGCTTGTTGGACTATTAGTTGGGCTGTTCAGGTGATTCAATCAGCTATTTTGATAAAGTACAATATTCTTCTGTGTTACGTGTGGCTGCTTGATGACTTTTCATTATATAGGATATGCTGATTTTTTAGCATTATTTTGTGGTTACTCCCAATTTTGATGTCGGCTGATGTGCATTTTAGCTTTGGGCTTCTTTGGGGTTGGGTACTTGGCAACCTGGCCTAGGGCTATTATATTATATATTAGTATTATTATTATTATATTTATTATTATTATTATAATTTTAATATTATTTTTTATTTTGCCTTTTTATTATTTTATATTTAAAATAGGTATTTTGGCTCTAGGGTTTTTGGTTTGTCTTTTTTTTGTTGATAGCTCCTGAGCTTATTGCAGCGTTAGCGACTCCCTTTTTGCTCTTGTAATCTTTTTCCTTTATCATACAGTAGGCTCTATAATGGGTTTTATATAAATTAAAAATAGAAAAAAAGAAAAGATAAACTCTACATTCATTCAATTTCATCAATCATAGCCACTAATATTGTTCTTCCCTCAATTAAACTATATCTTGCTCCTATTCCACCAAGAGTTATGTTTTTTCTAATATTTCCACCCTTCATGTAACTTTAAGCATTCCTTCTTTGATCAAAAAAGAAAGTTTTCTACAAAGTAGGGAAAGTCTTCACAAATGCTCAACTTGTGATTTGGTTTGAACTAGTGAATCTATGATGTATGTTATGGTAAAAAATTTATAGTAGCATAAACAAGAGTTTGTTTTTTTTATTATTATATTTTTATTTATTTAGCAATAAGCAAGAGTTAAATGAATGTTTTATTGTAGATATTTAGGATTATGATAACGGTTTGGAACACATTTATATATAAACTAGTATTTTCTGTAACTGAAGAAACATTCCTACTATTATCTTGTAAGATTGCATGTATAATAGACTATCACAGTTCATTCCTGATATATTATAAAAAATTATCTTGATCGGGCATGACGACTTTATATATTCTTGCAATATGCCTCAACATTTTATAAAATATTAGGTGGACAAAAATGTAACTCATTAATTTATCAATTAAGTATACGTACGGTTTGTTATAGCGGCAAGATAAATATAAGAAATGACACGGTTCATATCTTTTTTTTTTTTGAAAAAAAAAAGAAAAAAAAAATAGCGGCAAGATAAATATACAATTTATATAAATGCCATACGAAACTCATTCAACTTCACCTGTAAACGAGTTCCACAATTAAGTGTTTATTTTATAAACAAAATATATATTTTCTTTCAGTTTAATTTATTTCAAATAATCTAACAATTCTCCTGCATGAAATATCCCTCTAAATGAACCAGAAAAGCCTGTGGTACGAGGTGAAAAGGCAATCAGTAAAAATAAAAAAATATTCAGAAGTTAATTTAATTTTTAATACATATCAGTAAACAAATCGCTTGATTACAAATTTACAAAATTAAAGTTGGCTCGAAAATTCTCATCCCGGAAGCGGCTTTTCACCATCCTTGACTTTGATATCACAGGTTTTTAATGCACAAGAAAGATGACAGGAGGGCGACAAAGCATCAGAAAATAAGCAATTCCTTGACGATTGACCTTGGCCATCAAGCCAACCGCGATGAAGCCATCGTTTGTCTTCTGCCAATTACAATGTCCATAGAACTGACAGGAAGAAGCCAGCAATCAAGTAATATTGAAGCCCGTAAACGAACTCATTTATTTCTCTATTTTTACATTCAATAGATGATATCTAGTGATTGCAAGAGAACGAGAAGGAGGAGGGAGGCTGCAGGCAGAATGTTAAGTTGGGAGGAGAAGGCTTGGTGCCTGGCTATTTATAGAGAAGGAAAAACAGAAGAGGAAGAAGAGTCGAAGTGGGAAAGGAGAGTACCGCTACGTTTGACCGTCTGCGGCAATGAGAGAAGGGTCAGAATTCGGCGGCAATTTCTTTTTATTTTCAGACCGAAGGGCAATACCGCGTCAATTATGGATTCAATGACTTCGACAAAATTTAGCCACGTTTTTCCGTCCAAGCCAAATTAAAAAATTTAATTAAATTTGCTGATCCGGTCAAACCCACGCATTAGCGCTAGCCTAATCTAGAGGAAGTCAAATTGTTCCGTTTAAAGAGCAATAAATGTTTTTAATTCTAGCAAATTTTATAAAAGTATCCCATTTAAAAAGCTAAACGTAGGCTGCATTTTCTGAATGAAGGGGTTTTTAGAGTTCAAAAAGCTAAAATACTCTATTGCATTTTCTAATGGTCACCCTCGATGACCATCATTAGTAATTGCGACTACTTTCATTGAATTTTTCATCATTTGGCTATTTTTGCATGACAACAAAAATCTATTCTCATTATTAGAACTTCAAACTTTCACTTAATGAACATGGACATCTTTAATTATTATAAGAAAAATAAAAATTGTTTTAATTATGTAAACCCATGTCCTTTAATTGTGGGAAGAGCATATTATAATATAAATAATATATATATATAGATATATATATATATATATAGATATAATATACTATAATATATATATATATATATATAATATATATATTGATATATATATCTGTGTGTGTGTGCGCGTGCTTAAATCTTTGAACAAGTTTAAGATATCAAATTCTCTACCACTATGAATTTTTAGCATTGACTTTTTAGTGCCATTTGTTGGATGCGATTCATGACTAGAGGGCTGCAGGCAACATCTTCAAAAAGTTCATTCTTATTGGCAACCTATTAATGGTTATAGTTAGGCAATGCATGTACAATCTACTATTTCATTAGCTTTGAAAGAGGTTAGAGAAGATTGGGGGGGGGGGGGGGGGGGGGGGGGGGGGGAGGGGTTTGGGTTTGTTTGATCAATATGAATCTCAAGATAATATTTGAATTAAAAAACATCAAGACTTAAAAGTTAGACCAGCTTAACTCTGAGTTCAAAAAAATTACAATCCAACTAAATGTCTTAACAAGGTGAATCCATTGACACTAGAAGTAATCCAATCCAATTCCAAATCAACTCAGATGAGCCACTTGAAATATAATTTTAATTATAAGATAATAATAAATGGATAAAAATTCCTCAAATTTTGTGTAATTGTAGAAAAATTGAACACTTTAATGAGATGAATCCAATAAGATCAACATCATTAGATTCTAATATCATTAAGGCACTCAAATACTTGATAAATGATGTATTATTAAGAAAATTAATATGGAACTTTTGATCGAATGTTTTGGATTAGGGCTAGAATTATAAAATGACCACATAAAAATGCTTACATATTATCTCATTTTCTACTTGAGTAGGTGTACAGAGTTTCGATGGATAAAGAACTTTACTTCATGTTCTGACAATCACCACAAATGACCAACACTTGAAATTGCCACCATAATAATCTAACTATTATTGCTTGACTATTAACATACAACCCTTGTATTTGACTTCAATTAATTATCTATAACCTGACTTCTATAATCCCTATAATGAAAATCAAATAATTATTCTCAATTATGTAGGTTTATCTTCTTGAACTTTGAAGATGAGCATATTCTTGTAAATATTACTATATAGTGGATTATTATAAGTATGCCAAACCCTTCTGATTTTTAACATAATTCTTGTGTATTGGTAGTAAGGCATGGAACTCTTTATTTAAAAAATTTTAAATTCTTTTGCAACTCTTATCATATATCAATATTTGTGATGGATATATGTGCAATGCTAAGACATTAAGCTCTCTCGTTCTACCATCGTGAATGGTTTGGCATGCAGTAATTACCAACTTCATAAACTAATCTTGCAAACATTTTAAAAACTTAATTAATTTCTCAAGATTTATATGCAACAAAAATTAAAATTTAGCATATGTAAAAGTTAAAGTAGGACATAGAGACTCATTGCATGTTAGAAAAAATATTTCTTTCATCCTTTTTTTATTCAATCGGAAACTAGTTTAAGTTTGTCACCTTTAAAATAAGGTTGGACAACACTAATCAATTGAAGTGGATTTATCCATTTCAAAGTGAATATTTTATTATAATATTTTTATTTTACATTTATTTTCAAGTAGTTAAAATATACTTAACCAACAATCAAAAGGCTTTTGTAGATGTATTTAAATATTAAGAATAAAAATAAGTTAACGACTTTTTTTTTAGGGGAAACCACTATAGGAAAACCCGCTATTACAAGCGGATTATATCCGTCGGTAACACCCAAAATCTACCGGTAGTCCCGGGTTTCCGGTGCATTTTGTAGACTAACTCAGCATGAATTTGAACAAATTAAATGAAAAAAAAAACCTTACAATCAACGGGTAAACGACGGGAGGCGGACTGCAAAAACTAGCGGTCGGAACTGGAGCTCTCGCTGACGAGGAGTGCTATGACTGTCGGCGACGTGCGATGACTGTCGGTGACGTCTGGTGACCGTCGGCGACCTCGATCTACTGCGAGCGATGGAGGGCGACGAGTGAAACAGCGGCGATGTGAGAGAAAGCCATGAAAGAAATGAGTGGCCAGAGGGGCTCGGGTTCAAAAATAGAGCTTTCACCGGCAGATTTTCTGGCGTCCAGACGCCGAAAACATTTCCGGCGCAGTATGCGCCGGTATTAGGTCGTTGAGTTTAAAAAGCCCAGCGCATTATCCGTCGATAATTGCGTCGACTATTTTTCCACCGTAACGTGCGCCGAAACCAGTAAAATGCTGGTTTTGTCTGACTTACTTCCCGACGCATATTACGTCAGAAAATTTTCAGTGCCATATGCGCCGTAAAAGACGTCGACGTAAAATTTCCATCACAGCATGCGCCATTTTTTACCGGCACAAAATTATCTGCAGGAAATTCTGATGGTAATCACGTGTTTTCCCGTAGTGAACCCACGGAGGTGCCTACGTGTTAATATAAATCAAAATTACGTAGTCCTTACGAGGACATTCAGCTCACTAATGCTCAAAGAGCTACATCAAAATTTAAAGAAGAAAGGAAACCTAAGATCCGATTGTCCCCGACGAATTCAAAATACAAAATTGCCTAGATACAATCTAAGGCGGGGCGAAGCTAGCGCCCAAAAAAGAAAGATAATAAAAAATCAATCAGCACAATCTTTCTGCCAAAAAATAGCCTCGAAGCCAAGGTAAACCTGCATAAAAACAAAATACCAATCCAAAAGAAAAAATTTATAGGGAGAGAGCATGTACTAGAATTAGTAGATAAGTTGAGCATAGAAATAATTTGGTGAAATACTATACCGAAGCAGTTTAGAACCGATCTGTCCCTAGCATAATTAAATAGAATGTTGCTCTCAACCAAAATAATAATAGAAATCTTTAAAACCCAACTGAAGAAATGGTAAAAAATAGGTAAAGTATTAGCCTGATTACGAGAAATACACTAAGGATCAATAGAGGCACCACCCAGGAAACAAAACAGATGGACAGTAGACCATGCATCAAAGGGTAATAACCAATAAGCACTAGGTAAACAACCACATAAAAAACAACCCATCGCCTGAGCCACCACCAAAATAGAAATCAAACCAGCACAAATAATCAACTTGGGTCTAAACAACAAGAAGGAAGAAATGAACAACCACAATACCAAAGATATAACAGGTATGCGCAAAAAACCCAAACACTATCCAGCATAATGAAACTAAACCAAACAAACTTAGATCCGAACAATCCCAAATGAAAAAGGATAAATAGATAAACCCCAACACCACAAACCTGGAGCTCCAGCAATAAAAAAATACAAAACCCAAAAATAGGGAACATGAGAAGCAAAACACCCAAAACATAGAAAGAGACAACAGATCAACCATCATCCAAGTCTAAAATAAGGTAAACCAATTTTATCTAGCTTTACCAAATCTCTTAAGAGAAAAGGCAAACTAGACTCACCAAACTCCAGATTAGCATCAAGATGACAGCCAAATTTGGCAAGCCAATCCGCACAGGCATTGCGTTCACGAAACACATGAGAAATAGTGTAATTAAGGGTAGAATGAGACTGTCTAATTCTTCCAATAATATAGAAAAATTGGGGTTTGCCTGCAAACGCATTATGACCGACTTGAATTAACAGCAAATCATCCACCTCAATAGAAACATTAGCAATACCTCTCCTTTGGCAGATATCAAGGCCTAGAGAAAGACCCATAAGTTCAACAAAAATAACCTTATAAGGATTTAAGGGACCAACATAAAAAATAATAACGTCTCCATATTGATTACGATTAATGCCACCCATATCCGCAGAAGAAGTCCAAACTGAACCATCAATATTAAGTTTAAAAAAGGGAGGCAAAGGTTTTAACCACCTCATAATCCTTTCGGTTTTAACCAAAGGCTTAGAATCGATATAAATGCCAAAATTCAATGCCAAATAATCACACTTCTTGAAATTCTTACTAGAGATGAGATCAGCTGAATAAAGTTGTAAGATTTTGTTTTTCACATTAGCAGTAATAAGATTGGCATCCATTCTAATCTCATTGTGCTTAGCGTCATTACAAGCCTTCTAAAGGAACCACATAATAAGGATCGACAATAAATGAAAATATGACCTTTAGAATTAGTCACCCAGACTCCTAAAATAGACAAAATATTACTAAAAAAATCAAAATTATCTTTATTAGCAATAGAAAAAAAACATATCCAAACTTTCTGAGCAATTCTCCCATTAACAAACACATGATTAATATTCTCACTATTGAAGCAGCATTGACATTTAGAAGGAAAAATAAAACCTTTTTTCCTCAATAAAGTGTCAACATGAAGGAAGCCTTTAATACATCTCCAGGTAAGAATAGAATAAGATAAGGGAATGTTGTTGTGCCAAATAGCCGATTAAATAAGAGATTTATCATACTTAATTCTAATAGAATCCGACACATTTTTAAGTTTAGAAAACCCAGATGAAGAGCTATTAAATAAAATACGATCATTACCTTGTAATTGTAAAGGGATGCTCAGGATAAGACCATCCCTTTACCTTGTAATTGTAAAGGGATGGTCTCCCTAAGTTTATTAACATTCCAGTACCCATTTTTAATGAAGTTATGAACCTTAGTATTAAGCAGAGTATGGGAATTAAGCATACTGTCAATAGAGCCATTCCGTAATAAATTATCTTGCCAGAAGAAAATATCGCCTTTGCCCAACCACCATTAAATAAATTGCTCAGCTTCCCAACTAATGTTGCACAACCTTTTCCAAACCAACGAGTCAGACATTTTGTAACTACACAAAATAGGATGAATCTCTTTGTAATATTTAACATTCATAAATTGAGCCCATAAACTGATTTTAGATTTAAAAGAAAATTAGAATTTATGAGAAAAAGCTTGAACTGTATAAAAATATTTTTGCAACCTAATCCCCCTTCATTAAAGACCCCACACACCTTATTCCAAGAAGCTCAATCGATACAAGAAATATTATTCTTGGAACCCCAAAAAAACTTTTTAATCATTCTCTCCAATATAAGAAAAATAGAAGAAGTAGGATGTAAAGTATAAAAAAATGAAAATAGGAATCAAATTTAAAACATTTTTAATAAGCACGAGTTTGCCACAAAAAGAAAGGAAGTTAGAAGTCCAGTTAGAAATCTTCCTTTGAAAAACAGAGAAAATATCTTCAAAAATTTGAAATCTTTTTTCTACTCTTAAAGATAGGAGTACCCAAATACTTAATAGGAAAAGAAGTGCAATTAAAACCACAAATCCTTTTGATATCATTAATTCTACCCTAATTAATAGACTTAGAAACAACAAAGTTGCTTTTATCCTTGTTAATAGACAAACCACTCATATTTTGGAAAGCATCTAAGAATTTAACTAAAACTTTAATGTTGTTTAAAGACCCATTGGAAAATATAATAAAGTCATCAGGAAAGCTAAGGTGAGTAATAGGAATACCACCAATAGTATGGTAGAGAAGATTCAGTTGCCTTCTATATAATTCCTCCAATCACCTGTACAGATAATCAACAACAATAATAAACAGAGTGGGAGATAAAGGCTCACCTTGTCTCAAACCTTGGGAGGATTTAAAAAAGCCACGATTCCTCCAATTAATGATAACTGAAAAGAAATAATTCTTGATACTATTTTTAATAAGCATAATAGAAGATTGACTAAAACCAAATAAGGATAAAACATTGTATAAGAAATTCTAATTCAAGTTATCATAAGCTTTAGTAACATCAAATTTAAAAATGATATTGCCCCCTTTCACTTTAGTATTGACATCATGAGTAATTTCTTGAGCAAGGAGAACATTATAAAAAATACTCTTGCCTTTCACAAAACTTATTTGATTATGGGAGACAATTCTAGGCAAAATATTAACCAATCTAGTAGAAATAATTTTAGAAATAAGCTTGTTGAAGAAGGAACATAGGCTAATCAGTCTAAAATCATTCCAATTATGGGTAAGCTCCTTTTTGGGAATTAAGATAATGTTTGTAGAAGAAAAAAATTTAGGATAAGGGTTACCAGAAAAAATATCAATAACAGCTTCCAACACATCCAACTTGATGATATTCAAAGTTTTCACAAAAAATTTTGTTGTGAAACCATAAGGCCTAGCAACAGAATTGCTATTCATATCCTTCATAATATTCCAAACTTCCTCCTCAGACGGAGGTTGAACAAGCAAGTGGTTTTTACGATCAGTAATAGAAAAGGGAACAACATGAGGATTAGTAATAAGAATAGTATTAACAATATTATTTAAAATATTCTTAAAGTGATCCACCCTAGAATTGAAAATAAAATCCTCATTCTTCAACACCCTCCCATCATTGCTAACAATTTTGAAAATAAGATTTCTAATCTTTTTTAGGGAAAATAGGGGCAAGCCTATTATTTTGAACCACATTCAAAAAATCATGATGATATAACCACATATTTTAAAATTTAAAGGCGGAAGGAGCATGAATCCTATTAGCATTAATAGTTAAAAGTAAAGGAGCTTGATCAGAACCAGTTCTGCTCAAGTGTTGAACATGAGTCATAGGAAAATCAGTAATCCAATTATTATTAAATAAAATTCTATCAAGTCTTTGCCATAAGTTGCCTCTACTCCAAGTAAAAGCACCTCCAAAAAAGCCAATGTCATGTAAATTACAATCTGTAATCATAGAGTTGAAATCCTCCATGGCATTAATGTTAGGAGGAATACCCCCCAATCTCTCATTAGCATTGGAAATAATATTAAAATAACCACCCATACACCATGGGCCATTTGAATTAGAAGCAAAATAATTAAAGTGCTCCAAAAGGGCCAGCCAACCCAATCTAGAGCAAGAGGCATAAACAAAAGAAGCATTACATTTAAAGTTGAAAAGAAAAATTTGTAAGCAGGGAAAGAAGTAGTTTGGGCTCTAGTAGAACGAGGCATAGCAGGGAAAGAAATTTTCACATTTTCCCCTTTCTTTCTATCAATCTTGATAAAAACATCCTCATCATTAGTTTTAGAGGTA